>JARNME010000012.1:37879427-37946919 GCA_030179655.1 Scaptomyza flava | reverse complement strand
AGCGGTGCATCCACGGAATATAGTGATCACCGTCACACCACGACAGGCGTGACCAGCAACGAGGAACCGTTGTTGCTAGGCAAATCTCACTGGAACGATCACGCCACCTTTGCCCTTGGCGCGACATTGACAGCGCTGACAGGCCCCGGTCCAGCGAGACAGCAGAAGAGTATAAAAGGAGCCGCCTTGGACAGAGCGGCGAGTTAATCAAGTACGAGTTAATCGAGTGCAAGAGTGCGAAGTACGGAGTCAATAAGAAATAAGTGGAAATCAGTGCGAAATATAAAGAAATCCTACGCGAAAGGATTATTTAAGAATTTAAAGGATCCATATCGCAATAAGGACAAAGCTGATCGTGTCCTTCGCGACTAACAAACAATTTACTGTGAATCGATACGCGAAATTTAACAAGTTCTTGTGGCGCGTTGCACTTGCAAGGCAACCTCGAATTAAAACCAAGTGTCAGACAAGTGAGCCTGGCGAAGGACAGGTGAAGCTAAAGCCAGAGCCGGAGAGTAGGCGGCATTATTGGCGAAATCCTTGTGGTAACAAGGAGGCATAGTAGAGCCTGGCGAATTCGGCGTTGCTAGCTAAAACCTCGTTTAGTAGGCGTAACATTGACTCTGAATATTTGGTGCAACGAGAGCGCCAGCATTGCAAGTAAAACTACGACACAAGAGCCGTGCGATTCCCTAAAACTCAAATAAGAAATATTATTAAGTGCAAAGCAATTGTAAAACCCAAACGTGAAAACTAGCAGAGAGTGCAGTTTTAAAATATATGTATTAAAAATAAAACCAAACTGTGTTCTTATTGCCGCAGCCGCCACAAATATAAATTTGTTGGCACGTACCCTCAACACCGCGAGGAGTTAGCCCAGCTAAAAACCGCGTAACTTTTAGGTTCGTTACAACTGGCGCCCAAACTGTGGATCTACGGCTAATATCACTAGTTTGTTTTAATAAAATACATATAAATAATGACAATATGGTTCGTTCGTGGGTGTACAATCTAAAAAAGGATGCACTAGTGAAATGCGGAGTAGAATTCGGTCTGGAGCTTGAAGGCACTGTCGAAAATATGAGAAGACAATTCGGAGACTGGGGTAAGTCAAAATGAAAATACTCTTCCACACAGCGTTCGCATTAGCGAACTGGCAAAAACATACAGCCGACAGTCGCCGAATAAAGAAACCCGAATTCATGCGCGAGGAAGGGGAATACGAAGAGGAAAAGGAGTTTGCCGGCATAGACGTAGCAAGGCTGAGCGTCCCATGCACCAGCGCGGCAGCTAGGGCGCGAGATTTACAGGAATCTCGCCGATCGCCCTGGAATACAACCCAACAGCCAGGAGAGCGTAGCCACACCCCACACATGATCAGACCAATGCAAGGGCAAGTGAATACCAAAAAGTAGCCAAACAAGTTCGAGAGTGGAGCTTTCGATTCGATGGACTATCGAAGCCTCTCGAATTCTTGGAGCAAGTGGAATGGTCGGCAGACACATATGGATTAAACCTAAATTTATTCCAAGAGCGATGCCGGAGTTGCTGAAAGGAATGGCACTTAAGTGGGACATAGCTAACAACAGGCATTGGACAACATGGGTGATTTTGTCGACAGTTTTCAAGAATACTTTTACCACGAGATTATTTTGAAAATTTGTACGACGAAGTACGCAGACGGCGACAAGCTCTGGATGAGCCCTTTAAGTCTATATGGTGGAGATGCAGACTCTGATGAGACCCCTACGACTCTCAACAGAGAAGGAAGTGCGCACCATTTACACCAACAGCCTTCCTGACTTGCGCGGATACGCACGGCCAAACCAGTTCTCGAATTTGACCCAGCTGATGCAACTGGCAGAAGAATTCGAAGAACTAGAAAGGATAGGCTGAAACTGAGGCTACAAAGTGCTACAGCCCAAAACAATACAGCCAACATCAACAACAACAGCTTCAACAACACCGAGATACGCAGCAAAATGGACGCGAGCACAACCAGAGTCGAGGAAATCGTACCCGATTTATGGCATGGAGGAGCAGAACCAGCACACTGGAAGAATGGACGAACGGCCAACCCCAACACCTAGGACCCAGCAAAATCCTGCCAGGACACACATAAACAACCCAGGAAGGACATGTCGCGTGTGTGGACAGGAGGGACATGGGCGATAGAGTGCCGAAACCAATGCTGGAGTTCTGCTGGGTCTGTGGCAGAATCGGTCAGCGGACGGCACTATGTTGTCAGTCGGGAAACGGCCAGCGGCGTCCGCCAGCGAGGGGCGAGCGGGAGCCGCCAAGGTCCGCCCGAGGACGCTAGTCGGTCACCTGGAGGACGAAGGGACGCAGTTGACTGCCACCGTAGGGATCGGTGAGTGTCAGTATAAGGCTACAGTCGATACAGGGGCTACAAGCAGCTTTGTTAGCGAAGAGCTTGCTTGTAGAATGAGCACTGTAGGCCGGAGAAGCGTCGCAAGCAGACTGGTGAAGTTAGCAGACGGACACAACAGCAGGACAACAGAACAAATAACAGTCGAAATAAGACTCGGGCATCGCAGTTTGGAATTAGCGTGCTAATTATGCCTGGTGTGATAGACGATTTGGTGCTGGGCTGGGATTTTCTGACTGGCATGGGCACAGTCTTGCAGTGTGCGGGATTGGTGGTCACCATCCCAGCACGACGGCACAAGGTGGAAAGCTGGAAGAGAGACTGTCGGTGGCAGTTGTCCAGAATACAACCGAACAAGACGAAGCAATACACGATGTCAGAAACCAAGCTATTGAAACCAAAAATCTACACGAGGATCAAGAAATTAATGAATTTCTTTTGCGGGAAGTCGCAGCCTTCGAACACCTAAAGGGCACATCACAAATAGCAGAACACAAAATTGTGATGAGCGACGACAGGCCTATAAAACAGCGTTATTTTCCAAAGAATCCAAAAATGCAAGCGGAAATTAACCAGCAAGTAGAGGAACTACTTGCGAAAGGTTGCATAGAGCCATCCAACAGCCCACACAGCGCACCAATCGTGATGGTGAAAAAGAAGAATGGCAAATGGCGGTTATGTGTGGATTTTAGGCAACTTAATAGCCGATCCGTTAAGGACGCGTATCCATTGCCAAGAGTGCACCACATTTTAGACCAGCTACGTGAAGCCCACTTCATCACTAGCTTGGATCTGAAAGATGGGTACTGGCAGATCCCGATGGAGAAAGCGAGCCGACCACTGACAGCTTTTACAGTCCCAGGCAAAGGATTATACCAGTGGAAAGTAATGCCATTTGGGGTACACTCGGCACCGGCAACTTTTCAGAGGGCTTTGGATCGTGTTATTGGACCCGAAATGATGCCACACGCGTTTGCATATTTAGATGACATTATAGTCATCGGAAAGAACGCGCGAAGAACATATGGAAAATCTCAAAGAGGTATTTCGGCGGCTGCGGGAAGCAAATCTGCGTATAAACGTGGACAAATGCGATTTCTTTAAAAAGGAATTGAAATATTTGGGCCACAGAGTCACAGAGGAAGGAATTCGCACAGATTCAGATAAAGTTGCTGCAATCGCAGAATTGAAGCCGCCAAGCAACGTAAAGGAATTACGACAATACCTGGGCGTTGCATCATGGTACAGGCGCTTCGTACCAGATTTTGCGACGAAAGTAGCACCTCTGAACGCATTGATGAAAAAAGGCGCAAAATGGGAGTGGACTGAGGAGCGGCAAGTAGCTTTTGACACGGTCAAAGAGAAGCTGACTCAGTCCCCAGTACTGGCATGCCCAGATTTCTCAAAACATTTTGCTTGCAGACGGATGCAAGTAACTATGGCCTGGGTGCGATATTGACCCAACCGTCGGAGCAAGGTGAAAGGGTAATATCGTACGCCAGTAGGACACTAAACGGTGCCGAACGGAACTATTCGGCAACTGAAAAGAGTGTCTAGCCATAGTGTGGGGAATCAGAAAGCTAAGGCCATACCTGGAAGGCTACCATTTTGTGGTCATAACGGACCACATGGCGTTGAAGTGGCTAAACTCAATTGAGAGTCCATCAGGCAGAATAGCGCGTTGGGCGCTTGAACTGCAACAGTACGACTTTGAAGTCAAATACCGTAAAGGCAACCTCAATGTCGTAGCCGATGCACTTTCGAGACAGCCACTTCCGGAGACATGCTGCCTAAGGAAAATCGCCACGGAAGGGATGGAGGCAGACAACGCAAATTGCAAATGGATTCAGAAATTAAAAAAGGAAATCACACAAAATGCAAGAAATATCCGGATTAGATGGAGGAAAATGGCAACCTGTACAGACACATCCCACACCGCGCTGGAGGCGGAGAGGTGGAAGCTTGGAAGCTTTGTGTACCCAAAGGTAAAAGGAAGGATGTATTATTGGAGAACCACGACGCAGCCACAGCCGGTCATTTGGGAAGCCGGAAAACGATAGCAAGAGTAGCGACACGCTACTACTGGCCAGGCTTGTACAGAGACGTGCGCACATATGTGCACAACTGCGAAACGTGTCAACAATATAAGCCAAGTCAAATGGCAGCAGCAGGAAAGATGTTGACACAAATTCCGGAAGAGCCATGGAGTACCGTGTGTGCTGATTTTGTTGGCCCACTGCCAAGATCAAAACACGGCAACACAATGCTATTGGTGATGTTTGACCGGTTCTCTAAGTGGACTGAGTTAGTTCCGCTGAGGAGCGCAACCACAGCCACTTTGCAAAAGGGATTCAGAGAGAGAATTTTGGCACGATTTGGGGTGCCAAAAATTCTCATAACGGACAACGGAACACAATTTACGAGTAAAGCCTTCAAACGCTTTCTTGAAGAATTAGGAGTGCGACACCAATTTACGGCACCATACACACCGCAAGAGAATCCTACAGAACGTGCGAACCGCACGGTAAAAACGATGATTGCACAATTCACAAAAGATAACCAGCGGTGCTGGGATGAATTTTTGCCAGAATTATCACTAGCCGTTAACTCCAGCGTATCGGCGTCTACGGGCTACAGTGCAGCGTTTATCACGCAAGGGCGTGAGCCAAGGCTGCCAAATGCGCTATACGACAACGTTACACTCGGCACAGGGCAACCGACACAAACACCCAGCGACAATGCGAAAAAACTTAGAGAAGTTTTTGAATTGGTGCGCAGGAGTTTAGAGAAGGCCGCTCAGGACCAAGCAAGGCATTACAACCTACGGAGACGACAGTGGAAACCATCCGTAGGAGACAAGGTGTGGGTGAAACAACACCACCTGTCAAATGCAGCGGAAGGCTTCGCTGCGAAACTTGCTCCCAAATTTGCCGGACCATATACAATAATAAATTTTGTATCACCTGTAATCTGTAAATTACAAGGGAAAACTGGGGAAAAAGAACGGACCGCGCACATAGGCGACATAAACCCCACGGAGGGGGAACGGACAACGGGTGAGATAATAAAAAATTTTTTTTTGGGGCACAAATTAGTTTAAGACCCTGGAACAAAAAGTAATTTTTTTTGGTGGTGAAAATCTGGAAAAGAAAAGAGCGGTTAATAATTGGCCTTATTAATGACGTATCTCATTTACTCACCTGAATCTCCATCACCTCCTATATAAAAAAAAAAAGAGCATTAGTTGATTTGTTTTTTTGGAAAAAAAAGGGGTGAATATGTATTAATACATATTAATTATTTTCCCTAATCAAAACATTCAACATATATAAATAATAAAATATATATGTAAGGTATTACATATATAAATAATAAAAATATATATGTAAGGTATACATATAAATAATAAAAATATATGTAGGTATTACATTATAAATAATAAAAATATATATGTAGGTATTACATATAAATAATAAAATATATATGTAAGGTATTACATATAAATAATAAAAATATATATGTAAGGTATTACATATATAAATAATAAAAATATGTATGTAAGGTATTACATATATAAATAATAAAAATATATATGTAAGGCATTACATATATAAATAATAAAATATATATGTAAGGTATTACATATAAATAATAAAAATATATATGTAAGGTATTACATATATAAATAATAAAAATATATATGTAAGGTATACATATAAATAATAAAATAATATGTAGGTATTACATATTTATTAAAACCATAAGGCATTACATATAGATAAATAATGAAAATAAATATGTATAAGAGCCACGGCCCAACCAAGGGCATTACAAAAACCGGACCTGAACGCGGCGAAAGGTGTGCGAAGCAAACGCTGCTAGGAAAACGGTTAATGAAAAAGGTCAGCGATATCGCAAAGAGAGCGCTGACAAAACATGGCGGTCGCATGCGGGAAGGATACCGTAACATGCGCACCTACACTGTTGCACATGCGTAAAGAGTAGGGGTATAAAAGGTGCCGACTACCATGCAGTCGGTCACTTTGCGATATTTTTTCAAAGAAAACACTCACCAGCAGGAATGGAGAATAGGCACAGCAACACCGAGGGAAGGAGGGCAGTCCATGCGTCGAGCCGTGACCCACGTGCGCACTCTCGCACACCAGCGGGGAATGTGTGCGTGGTCGACGCGACGGCCATGGGTGCCAGCGCCAGAGGGCGCAGAAACGTGGCGCGACGAGGGCGTTGGGCCGGACAGCCCTATGCACGTGTCGAGCCGCAGCGGGAGGCATCACCGGATGTGCTGGAACTGCGGGCATCACCCATTTTTGAGTCCCCGGAAGAGCGAGAGGCAGCCGAGCGTGAGCGTTGTCACCGCCAGGAGCTGGACGAAGAGCGCGAGTGGGTGCGCAGGGCGTACGGCGACGACTTCGATAGTAGCGACTGGGAGGTTTAAGCCAGCGCTGGTCCAGTGGGCGAAATTGAGGAGTCGCCGCCGCCAAGGGACTTCGTGGAGGTGAACCCGGAATGGGTACGCATGTGCCATCCCGAGGCACCACCGACGCCAGAGGACGAGAATGTGGGCCCAGCCAGCCCGGAGCGGTTCACCACACCGCCACTACCGGAGACGCCGCCACCAGACTGGCGCCCCGCTAGGCCACCATCGCCTTTTCCACGCGGAGTGGAGGTGTCGGACGCGGAAGATGAGGTTATATCGATCTCGTCCGAGTCGGAGGGGGAAGCAGCACCGGAGACCGAGGAGCGGGTGCCGCAAGGCGAAGCCGAAGAGCCACCACCGCCGACGGCGACTATTAATAGGGAGAAGCGGTTCGTGGACGGGCGGTGGCACCACACCGCGACGGTTGTCCTGGAATGGACAGAGGAGGTGGCACCGCCCCGCGAGGGTTTTATTAGAGAGTTGACGCCACCACGACCGCGTACGCCAACGCCACCCCGACAGCGTACGCCAACGCCACCACGACGGCGTACGCCAACGCCACCCCGACAGCGTACGCCAACGCCACCACGACGGCGTACGCCAACGCCACCACGACCAAGACCGCCGACGCCGTCACCAACACACACACTTCAAGCACCAGTCTGCACGGCCACCAGCCCGACAACACGGACAGCGCCGTGGGAATGGCCAACACAGCTGCAGGTGGGCACGCCGCCTCGCCCCGGGACACCGCCTCCGCCACACGCTTGGGCAACCAATCCGGTGCGTCCAGCGTTCGGTCGGCAGGCTTCATGCCCGTATGGGGAACGGCCGGCTCGCCCGGTGCTGCAGCGACAGTCATCCGCACCGTTGGCGACTCCAGGATGGAGAGAGGTGGCACGAGCAGACTGGCCACCAGAAGTGCTAGCAGCCACAACAGGAGGGAGTGATAGGCGCACGTCGCGTATCGTTTGGGCGCACGGCCAGAGATACCGCGTACGAATTTCGACCCGAGGCACGCGGGCCTTTGTGGCAGAGTAAGCGGGAGAAGAAGAAAAAAAAAACACTAACACGCACAAAAAAAAAAAAAATTTTTAAGAAAAAAATAGTATCCGCATATTTTTTCGCGTAACCTGGAAAAAAAAAACATAAAGAAAACAGGTGGATTAAAACTGCAGGAGGGGGGGGTGAAGTCGCTGGAAGCATACTCACATAATATATGTGTGTGATCCAGCGTAGGCGTCAAAACGGCATGGCCTGGAAAAAAGAGAGAATGATTTAGGATGGTGGAAATGGCGCAAGGCGCAAAAATATGTTACTTACTTTTGTTTTAGATTTTTTTTCAGCAACAACAAAACAATTGCAAACTGCAAATTGTATGGCATGGCCGATTAGTGTTGGACAGTTGCGGGTGGCCATATCGATCTGGCCACATCGCAAATATCGTTCTGGCCACATCGCAAATATCGATCTGGCCGGGCGATGCAAAGTCGCTAGATGGCGTTACGCGACCACCAGCTGATCGTTACAGCGTCACTGCTAACGGGCGCCAAAGTTCAAAGCGGAGGCGCGCGATTTGAAAGATGAAAAATTCACCTCTAACGGACGCCAAAAAAAATTCAAAACGTAGGCGCGCGATTTGAAAGACGAAAAATTCACCTCTAACGGACGCCAAAAATTCAAAACGTGGGCGCGCGATTTGAAAGACACAAAATTAAGTGGAAGACTTCCACTTCCGGAGAAAGAGGGGAGTGTGAGGAGCCATATTCATTTATAGCGCCTCACAAAAAGCGATTGCATTTATAGCCGCAGCCGGACCTGAGCTGCGGCGAATTCGCATGCTGTCTCGCTCTGACACAGGATGTCAGCGCTAAGGTACGTGTTTGGCACATGGGAGCCGCAAAACACGTACCGCAAAAGTCGTGGCAAAGTGCCGTTGGTGTGCGAGCGGTGCATCCACGGAATATAGTGATCACCGTCACACCAACGACAGGCGTGACCAGCAACGAGGAACCGTTGTTGCTAGGCAAATCTCACTGGAACGATCACGCCACCTTTGCCCTTGGCGCGACATTGACAGCGCTGACAGGCCCCGGTCCAGCGAGACAGCAGAAGAGTATAAAAGGAGCCGCCTTGGACAGAGCGGCGAGTTAATCAAGTACGAGTTAATCGAGTGCAAGAGTGCGAAGTACGGAGTCAATAAGAAATAAGTGGAAATCAGTGCGAAATATAAAGAAATCCTACGCGAAAGGATTATTTAAGAATTTAAAGGATCCATATCGCAATAAGGACAAAGCTGATCGTGTCCTTCGCGACTAACAAACAATTTACTGTGGAATCGATACGCGAAATTTAACAAGTTCTTGTGGCGCGTTGCACTTGCAAGGCAACCTCGAATTAAAACCAAGTGTCAGACAAGTGAGCCTGGCGAAGGACAGGTGAAGCTAAAGCCAGAGCCGGAGAGTAGGCGGCATTATTGGCGAAATCCTTGTGGTAACAAGGAGGCCATAGTAGAGCCTGGCGAATTCGGCGTTGCTAGCTAAAACCTCGTTTAGTAGGCGTAACATTGACTCTGAATATTTGGTGCAACGAGAGCGCCAGCATTGCAAGTAAAACTACGACACAAGAGCCGTGCGATTCCCTAAAACTCAAATAAGAAATATTATTAAGTGCAAAGCAATTGTAAAACCCAAACGTGAAAACTAGCAGAGAGTGCAGTTTTAAAATATATGTATTAAAAATAAAACCAAACTGTGTTCTTATTGCCGCAGCCGCCACAAATATAAATTTGTTGGCACGTACCCTCAACACCGCGAGAGTTAGCCCAGCTAAAAACCGCGTAACTTTTAGGTTCGTTACACTAGCTTGAAGGGTGTGGAAAAAACTTGCACACATACGGACGGACAGACGGACAGACACCATGACGGACATTGCACAAAACCAATATACTCTTTACCTTCGGTATCGAGTATAAAAATTATTTTGTTTGTTTTATCCCACAAATGTATTATAACTATACTGAACCACTACTTTAGGGACACTATATTAGGGACACAAAGAGTCCCCAAAATAGACGATAGGGCTATAAAAAGTTTAAAAAAAATTGAAAAAGTGGCAACGCCGAAATTTTTTACCCCAAAATATGCGTTAATAATAAAAAGTTTTTTATATGTATATTCCGCACTCGATACAACACGAATTTTAAGGACACGGTCCCCGAAATAAGCGTTTTGTCAAATGTCCCTACAATATGCATTCTTTATAAAAGTTATCTTAAGTCCCGCAAAATTGCTCCAAAAGCCCCAAGATTGAAAATGATTATTTTTTATTTTTTTCTTTTGTTGCTTCTGCTTTAGAATTTAGGCAAATGACTTGGGCAAATGGACGTGTGGAATACACTTTCGCAATTTGTATGCATCGCAGTATAGCTGAATGGTGGTTGCGATGGCAAAATGATTGGGAAAGAGTCATAGAGCTGAAAACATGAAAGAGTATGTATGACCAGCAATGCAAAACTGATAATTGCCTGCTTATTTAAGTGAACGCTTGTTAATTTTGCTTTTCGCCTGATGAGCAAATGTTCGATGAGCACCAAAACTGCCTTGGAAGTATTGTTCTTCTGGTTTTTCTTGGGTTTTTTGAAGGCATAATACAAATTTAATATAAAATTTGGCTGTTTAGCGTTTGCCAGAAATTCATATTAGTTGAGAAAGGTCAATGAATTGCCTGGAAATGGTACGCATACATTAAAATATGGACATGCATAGAGACAGGGACACACACATGCTTATGGTAGCTAGCCTTTCGGCTAGCAAAAATCCAAAATCAATGCCTGGCTACCACCAGAACTGCATACATGTATATTATATATGTATGTTTTTATTAATTCGCTCATTTGCTGTGCAGGTGCTAGGTCGACGCAGTAAGATAAGCAATAAAATAAGCGCACATAAGGACTACAAAGAAAAAAATGGGGGTACAGCAATTGAAGAAGCCACTGCGCGCTTGAAAATCGCAGGCTAGCGGCGCATACACAGAGTATGGCTGGCTGCTTGTGCTATCAACAAAAATGTTGTAGCAAAGTTAGGAGTCGAAATGGCTGGCGAATGACACACGAAGCACGAGAAAAGCCCGAAGTGCGCTCTCAGAGCGAGTGGTAGCTACGGTTAGTTACGTTACGAGTTCCAATTGAATAATGGAATTTTGCTGTTTGGCAGCTCTATTTAGTGAATTCTTGTTGATTGTATTCAGTATCCACATATACATTGAACAGCAACACTTGGTTGCTGTATTAACGTAAACAAAAACAACGATATTTTGTCGTTGCATAAACAAGTCAAGCACACAGCATATTCAAGTGCGTATGAAATATGACCACACAAGAATGTGGCGAGCGGATACAGCACTGCAGAGTCATCCTTCCCATCAACAAGAATATAACTTATATAGAGTCGTCATGAGGCCAAATTCTGACTGCCAGTTGGAATAGGCAATCGTGGCGACACCTCTCTCACAAAGCGCTGCTGCTGCTTTTTTCTCTGCCAGCGCATTTCGTGCCCGATTATCAAGCCACTCGGCTTGACGACTGTTATACGCTTCTTTTCCCTCATAGCACAGCCAGCCAGCCATGCTCTGAGTATATGCCCATAGCCAGCGATTGTGCAGCGCGCAGTCGCTTCTTCGCTTGCTGTTCGCCCTTCTTTTCCTTGTATAAACATATGAGCGTGTCTACGTCACACGCATTATCATTTTTTATCATTTTTGCGACGTTGCCTTAGTGAAGCTATGCATTATACCCACATTCATATGTATATATTTATATATGTTTGCTGTTTTGCTAGGATTTCTACTGATTTTTGTTATTTTGTTTGGGCTGGCTAGTGTTAGTGTGTTAGTGATTTTGTATTTCTACATGACATATCTAATTGTATGCGTAGCATTTGCCATGGCATTCATTGACCTTTCTCTACTATTATCAATTCAAGAGAGAGATCTCAGTTTGAGTGTGATTGACGTGTTTTACTTAAGCTCCGAACAACTTATTAATTTTGCGCCGTTTATCAGGCTTTTTATTTATTTTTTGCAGTCTACTGTTCGTAAAACATAGGCTTACCTAAGCTGTGCAAAGTGCTTCTTGTTGTGCGTCGTTTAATTTGCTAATTATTATATTTTAACAATTGCGGCGTCAGTTCTGTGTGGTTGTTAGTGTCTGTTTTTGTTATTCTGCAAATCTGCCGCTTATTTGTGCACTCATTTGTTTGTGTGCTTGTTCGCTGCGTTTTACTCTTGTTTGTGTGTTTATTCGCTGCGCATACACTTGTTTGTGTGTTTGTTCGTTTAAGCGTTATCTGCCTTGCTTGTCGTGCTTTAATACATTTTTGTTGTTGCAAATTGCTCCAAACAAGAAGTATTTGTGTTACGATTCCTCTTAATTTGTGCGATTGCTCTTAGATTTTCTGTGCGCCGTTTTGTCCGTTCTGTGTTCTCGCAACCTATTTTAGTTAGTTTGACCCCAGTGGTAAATATGTCGTGCTGCAAAAAGTCTTGTACATTTAAGCAGTCTGACGATTCTGCACGGCCTCAATTTGTTCATTGCTGGTTGTGTGAGAATTTTATGCATGCTAAATGTGCAGGTCTTACTGGACGTGAATGTGACAAGATCACTGCTGTAGCCAAGCCCGGCTGTGGTGGTGTGCGTTGGTCATGCCCTATGTGCATTGATAAGCAAATTGATTTCTCTAGAATGTATAACTCTGTGAGAAATCAGTTTTTAAAACTAAAAAAAACGGCAAGCATGCTAGTGACTGACATTGATTCGAGTTTGGAATTTCTCAATAATTTTAAATTTGAGTCATTGTCTACTCGCCGGTTGGAGTCTGAATTTTTGAATATTCCGTTAATGTTTGCCCCTTCACCCTCGCCGCTTTCACCCGTGCCTGGTAACGTAGAATTGTCGCCAGTTCTATCATTATCTCCAACTCCAAGCGATTGTCCGAATATATCTCCTGCAGTATCCCCTGCTATTAGCATTATGGTTCCCGTCTTGGATCCTGCCGAAATAAACGCGGTAAATAATGATATATCTATCCCCATACCTCAGCCACCTCCTATTTTAACAGTAGTGGCTCCTCGCAAGCAAGTTTTTGTGTCGCGACTTTCCGCTGAAACTACTTGTTATTCTGTTGCTGCCTACATTGCTAGCAAAACTAAAGCTAGCGGCTCTATTACAAAATTTAACTTTTCTTCTCCTCGCAAAATATTATCTTTTAAAATTAATGTCTCTCTAGAATCGTTTTCAATCATCTGTGATCCCAAATTTTGGCCCCCTCATACGGTTGTTCATGAGTTTTTGCAAAAAAAAAAAAAAAGAACTCTGCCTTTACCTGTCAACCTTCCAGCTGCAACCTTTTCAAATAATAACTCTGTCGTCCCAAAAAACTAAATTCTGATGAAATAACTATTATGAAAACTTAGAAACTTGTTTTTGAATAGCTTTTTGTTCCATTCAGATATAATTTCTTTTACTGAAACTTGTTTAAATCCAAGTATTTCTAATTGTGAACTTTTTTCAAATAATTTTATCGTCTATAGAGCTGATCGAACGACTCGCCGAGGTGGTGGGGTATTAATTGCTGTTAAAGCTACTCTTCAGTCGGAACCTTTTTTTTTCTGCCGTTAATGATGCTGAGATTATTTCTGTTAAAATAACTCTCTCTTCGCATTTTGTTTATATCACTTGCTCTTATATCCCTCCTTCTTCTGACATTCAAGCTTATATTCAACACCTAACTTGTATTAAAGAAGTTTCTGCTCAAATCCGTGACATTGATATTTTTATCGTACTGGGTGACTTTAATTTACCAACCATCTGGTCTTAATCCGACACTATAAATTATCTTGTACCGTCTGCCCATCATGACTTCTTAGAAGCCATGCTTGATCTTCCATTATATCAGACCAATTCAATTTCTAATCATTTGATTAGAACACTCGATCTTGTATTTATTAACAATCACTGTATTGCCAATGTATCTAGGTCATCCCCCCTGTCTGTCCCTGAGGATTCATATCATCCTACTTTAGAAGTTACATTGTCGGTTAGCAATCCTGTTATGTCTTCTCTGCCTCGCCGTTGCTTTCGCAAAGGAA
Organism: Scaptomyza flava; assembly: GCA_030179655.1. Lineage (NCBI taxonomy): Eukaryota > Metazoa > Arthropoda > Insecta > Diptera > Drosophilidae > Scaptomyza > Scaptomyza flava. The sequence goes on along the minus strand of JARNME010000012.1, from coordinate 37,932,943 downwards.
ATTACTCATTATTAAATCAACGTATTCTGGCAACTGATTGGTCTTTTATATATGATTCGGTTGATATAAATATTACCCTAAAATCTTTTTATAGCACCTTAAATTCTCTATTGGACGAATGTATTCATTACTCTGCTCCGTTGTCCGTTTCTTCTAAGCCCCCTTGGTTCACTCCAAGACTATAAACTTTACAAAATAATAAATTTAAATATTATAAAAAAGTTAAGCAGGTCTGGCTTGAGTGCTGACTTGTCTAAATACATTATAGCCAAATCAAACTTTCTTCTGCTGAATTCACAGTGCTATGAGAATTACCTTATTTGTTGCAAACGGCAATTTTCGCTAAATCCCAAACAATTTTATAGTTTTGTCTTTCATCTTTCATGTTTGGAATGGATAAATCTAGCATCGATAGCGAATCCGCTAATAATTTTGCCAATTTCTTCCAATCAATTTACTCTTCTGCATCCCCTATTAACATACCTTACCCTTATAGTATTGCTTCTACAAATTATATTCCTGTTCCTACCATCTCTCAGTCCACTCTGCTATCAGCTTTAAATTCGTTAAAGTCTTCTTACTCTCCTGGACCTGACAATATACCTAGTTGTCTTCTTAAAGAGTGCAGTGCTTCTCTTCTTCGCCCATTGCTTAAGCTTTTTAATCTCTCCCTTGAATCTTCTGTCTTTTCATCTCTTTGGAAAGAATCTTTTATAATCCCTCTTCACAAAAAATGTGGGAAGTCCAATATTGAAAATTATAGGGGCATTGCAAAATTGTCCGCTATCCCTAAATTATTTGAAAAAATTATCACTTCATCTCTGCAACATTTCTGCATAGCAGTCTTATCCCCTGCTCAACATGGCTTCGTAAAAAATCGGTCAACCATGACCAATCTATTAGAATTCACAACTTTAGTAAAAGATGCTTTCCTCTCGAAAATGCAAACTGACGTCATTTACACAGACTTCAGTAAAGCTTTCGACACTGTACACCATGACCTATTACTTCTCAAGCTTGTCCGTATTGGTTTCCCCCCCTCACTTATATCTTGGATTTCTTCTTATTTAAAGGGTCGGACACAAAGAGTACTCCTAAGATTGGCTACCTCGAAACAAGTTCATGTTACTTCTGGAGTACCTCAGGGTAGTTATCTTGGTCCTTTACTCTTCACTCTTTTTATAAATGATCTTCCCTCTGTTTTATCTCATTCTCGCATTCTCATGTACGCAGACGATGTGAAGCTTATTTTCTCCTACTGTAGTTCTCTAAATCATACTTGCTTACAAGATGATTTAAATTCAATGCATCTTTGGTGTAAGACTAATCAGTTGCTTCTCAATTGTTCTAAATGTATGTTTATGACTTTCAGCCGAAATAACCCTTTCATTACCAACTACTTAATTGACAGTACACCGTTGCAACGTATTTTTACAGTCAAGGACCTTGGTGTTCTTTTTGACTCCAAACTCTTATTCGGCCTTCATATTTCTACTATTGTTAATGAGGCCAAAGGTGTTCTTGGTTTCATTAAACGTTGGTCTAAAGATTTTAACGATCCTTACGTTACGAAAACTCTGTACACTTCCCTTGTTCGCCCTATCCTAGAGTACTGCTCTTGCATATGGAGCCCCCAGTATAAAAATAACCAGGATCGTATCGAATCTGTTCAGAAGCAGTTTTTGCTTTTTGCCTTACGGGGCTTAAATTGGGATAATAACCTTCGCTTGCCTTCATATTCCAGTAGGCTTCTTCTCCTTAACCTCCCGTTGTTGAACAATCGTAGGATAGTCCTTGGTGTTGCCTTCCTGCACAAGTTGGTTATGGTGATATAGATTCTTCTTTTCTGTTAGGTCATATCCAATTCTCTATTCCCTCCAGACCTACTAGATACTTTCGTCCGTTATTTTTGAAAACGTGCACAACAGATTACGCTATGCACAGTGCAATTCGTGTTTTATGCGTCCAATTTAATAATCTATAGCACGTGTTCTCTAATGAGACCTCTCTCTCCTTAATCAAACCATTGCTTTCAGTTTATCTTCGGGAAGTTAATGACCGCTCTCAGCTATGAAACGGGGCTGAGCCTGCTGGACTGGCAAAATTCTTCTCCTTCATCGGGTCATATATATATATATATATATTTTATTTTTTTATTCTATTTTATTTGTTTTTATTATTATTATTTTTTTTTTCTTTTTTAACATTTATTTTTAGTTTTCACATTTAAGTTTTTCTTTTCTATTTTCTACTAACATCTCTGTTTTAAGTATAGAGTCTATAATATCACTGACATTTTTGGCTGTGGAAAGGGGCATAGCTGGCTGGACTGGCAAATAAAACACCCCCATCGGTCGGTGATGTTATTAGACATTTTTGTTCTCAGCCTAGGCTTTTTACTACTACTATTTTATTGTAACTTATTTTTTTAAAAGTTGACTCTAGAATTTGTCAACAACTTTCAATAAATAAATAAATAAAAAATTTGGTGCAGAATTTGTATTTTGCCTATAAAAACCTAAAAAGCAATACTTCCAAGGCAGCCAAATATCATATTTTGTGCTGATCGACCATTTGCATTATCAGGCAAACAGCAAAATAAACAAGCGTCAAACAAAATTTGCTTGCCGATCAGCAGCAAAATGTAAAATAGACACTAAGTCTAGGTTTTTGGTGAACATTGGCGATAAGCAGCAAAATGATATGAGTGTATGCAGCAAAATGTATATACATATATGACTATGTGAATGTATGTGAAACATTGGCCGACCCTTTATTTTAGTTCTTAGTTTATTTTCTTTCATTCTTTATTTTCTTATATTCCGAGTTTTCGGTAAATGAAATCGACATATGCACAACTAAATACACTTTCGCAGTTTGTGCGCATCGCTGCATAAGCGTGTGGTAGTTGCGATGGCAAAATTGCTGAAAATGGTCATAGAGCTGAAAACATGAAAGAGTATATATGACCAGCAATGCAAAACTGATATTCGGCTGCTTATTTTACTAGACGCTTGTTTATATTGCTGTTCGCCTGATACAACAAATGGTCGATCATCACAAAATATGATATTTGGCTGCCTTGGAAGTATTGCTTTTTGGGTTTTTGTAGGCAAAATACAAATTCTGCACCTTTGGGAAAATGGACGTGTGCAATTTGTAGGCATCGCTGCAAAGCTGTATGGTGGTTGCGAAGGCAAAATGATTGGAAAGTGTCGTAGAGCTGAAAACATGAAAGAGATTGTATGACCAGCAATGCAAAACTGATAATTGCCTGCTTATTATAGTCGATACCGAAGGTAAAGAGTATATTGGTTTTGTGCAATGTCCGTCATGGTGTCTGTCCGTCTGTCCGTCCGTATGTGTGCAAGTTTTTTCCACACCCTTCAAGCTAGGGACTTGAAACTTTCCAATTCTCTTTATCTATGGGATAGTAAATTAAAGTGTCAAGATTGGGGTTCTACGATAACTGGGGGGCTGGCAAATCGATAAATTCGATAACTCAAAAACGATAAATCCGCATATTTCACACACCCTTACAGCTAGAACTACCAAATTTGGTAAGAAGATAGCTACTAGCAATCCCCAAAAAACTGCATCAAAAATTTTGGAGCCACGTCTCCCCATTCCACCCCCAGACCCCCCGCATTTTAAGGTCAAAAAAACCTATATCTCCCACAGTTTTTGAGCTAAAGCCACCAAATTTGGTGTCAATTTAGCTGATGATGACCCTCCAAAAACTGCACCAAAAGTTTGGATGCCACGCCCACCAATACCGCCCTAGCCGCCCCCAGATGCCCCAACGCTTCGTAAAAAACGGGATGCGTGTATCTTCCAGAGTAGTGGAGCTAGAGCCACCAAATTTGGTAGGAAGATAGCTGGTAACGACCCCAAAAGAACTGCATCAAAGTTTTGGAGCCACGCCCACCCATCCCGCCCCCAGCCTCCCCGCATTTAGAAATCAGAAAAGCCTATATCTCCCACAGTTTTTTAGCTAGAGTCACCAAATTTGGTGCCAAGATAGATGATGATGACCCCCCAAAAACTGCATCAAAAGTTTGGATGCCACGCCCACCAATACCGCCCTAGCCACCCCCATCTGCCCCAACGCTTCGTCAGAAACGGGAATGCGTGTATATTCCAGAGTACTGGAGCTAGAGCCACCAAAATTGGTAGGAAGATAGCTGGCAACGACCCCCAACAATCTGCATTAAAGTTTTGGAGCCTAGCCCATCCATTCCGCCCCCCTTTCCCCACCTTATACAAAGTTTGAGCTAGAGTCACCAAATTTGGTATGAAGGTAGCATTTGACATTCCACAAGGATCTGCAGCAAAAATTTGGATGCCACGCCCAACCATACCGCCCGCAGCCCCCCTTTCCCCACTTTATACAAACTTCGAGCTAGAGTCACCAAATTTGGTATGAAGGTAGCATTTGACATTCCACAAGGATCTGCAGCAAAAATTTGGATGCCACGCCCACCCATACCGCCCCAAGCCCCATAGCCCCCCTTTCACCACCTTTGACATGCTTCGAGATAGAGTCACCAAATTTGGTATGAAGATAGCAATTGACATCCCACATGGATGGGCATCAAAATTTTTAATACTGGTATCGAGTATACCGCAGTCTATTGCGTCCGACTGCAACGTTTCCACTTGTTTTCTTTTGCACTTGTTAAATTTTTGCTATGCCGAGCGTTTTCTTGTGTTGCTTCTGCTTTAGAATTTAGGCAAATCAAAAATCAATGCCTGGCTACCACAAAAACTGCATACATATATATTATATATGAATGTTGTTATTAATTCGCTCATTTGCTTTTCTGGTGCTAGGTCGACGCAAAAAGATAAGCAATAAAATAAGCGCACATAAGGAATACAATTAAAACAAGTAAGAAGGCTCGAGTCGGGAGAACCCGACTAGAAGATACCCTGAACCCAGTTGCAATAAATAAATTAAATTTATGTAAGACTTTGGTATACTGACTTAGCTTCAATCAATTAAGTTCAATATCTCCGTTGTTTCTCAACCGATTTGGACGAAATTTTCAGAAAAGTTCTATCATTACCCATTACGTCAACTCTCATTTTTAGATTTTCCAAATTCAATATTTCTTTGTTTTCGATATTTTGTGTATATTGGAAACCAGAATAGTTATCGATAATTTGAAGCAAACTTGTTCTGCTCATGGTATAGGGGAACTTATATTTAAAATCCGAAGTCTCTAGCTTTTGTAGTCTCTGAGATCCACGCGTTCATACAGACGGACAGACAGACAGACGGACGGAGAGACGGACATGGTTATATCGTCTCGGCTGCTGATGCTGATCAAGAATATATATACTTTATGGTGTCGGAGATGCTTCCTTCTGCCTGTTACATACTTTTGCACAAAACCATTATACCCTTATTTACCCATTTTATGGGTTAAGGGTATACAAATATTGATGAATTTGATTGCATACTTTTATGAATATATTACTATTTATTTTTTCGAATCTGTGTTATTCTTCGACCACTTATTTGTCCAGGCGTTTACTTAAAGGGAGAACTTGTGCCCCACCTTTCACAATACAAATATCTTGGTTTAATTTTAGAAAGGCGGCTCACGTTCAATGCGCACACCACATATGTCACAAGCTGTCTAAAAAAAAAAGAATCCAAAAACTGTACTGGCTACTAACTTGCAAAAATAAGGTTAAGTTAGAGTCCTGCAGGCAAAAACTTTAAGATTGCTCTCTTGAGCCCCATGGTACGTCCGTACAACTCAGATAGAGAGATCTAAATGTAGATTCAGTGGGTGACATAATCGCCCGGCAATCGGCAGCCTTCTAAAAACGTTTGAGAGGTCACCCATAGGCTCTAGCTAGAAGGCTGCTCAGGCAGAAGGGTGCACCCCATTGACTTGCCTAACAGAGTCATAGCTTAATATAGTACCTACAAACACCATACTTATATTATATTATAAGTTGCTTAGCACATGTAATATTTCAGTTTAATTTAAGTTGTTAAAAAATATAATAACAGAAAACTTAAACGGCAATAAAAAATAAATAAATAAAAAAAAATGTGTAATTCTATTTAGGATTGGCCGATGTTAAGAAAAGTAGGAAATCAATGCAAGGGTTTCAAGATTTATATGCCTCGAAAATATCAAATCAATGGTGGTTCCTCCTAGCGTTGTTGACATATGAGCACTTGTTGCGCAGTCGAGATTATACGCGTCTTTCATGAATTTAAGGAAATTGTCATAATTTTTTACATTGGTGTTAAAATCTCCACAAAGAAGAACTGGTACTTTACTATCCACTTGCATGATCGGATGCACATATAGGCTGTTATGCACATATGAAAAAAATGCTTGGTGCAGCAATAAGATAAGACTAATATTTGAAACATTTGCTCCAGGGTGAACATAAACTTAGCAGAGTAAAATTTCATACGTTTTATCAACTTTGAAATATGTTATTTCTGCCAAGTACACTTCGCCCGTAATTAGACCTTGGTATGACTGTATCCATTTCAATGTCCGCTGAGTGAGTAGACAAACTCTGAGAGTTAATGTTTGTCACTATAGTTTGTCCAGCGTTGTTAGCGTCATCACAGAATTTCGCTATTTTCTCAGTGATTGTTTTAAGTCTGTGTCCACTGAGTCAAATATATTCGGTGCATGTGAGTCGCTTCCATCCCGTCCGTGTTTGAAAATGAAAGGAGCATCATTGTGAATCGTCTAGTCGAAAATCTCGTAGAAAAATTCTTTGCTTGCTTATATCTCAAAACTAATGAAAAAAGAAAAAGTAAATTAAACAAATTTTTTTGAAGACATTTTTTTATACGCTTTCTTGCAGACAGAAGTTTGATTGAATAACATTAAACCTAACTGCGTACAAAATTGGGTTGGCAACAGCGCAATAGCTAAGGCTTCCGCGTGGTAATCGTGAGGTTTCAGGTTCGAATCTCAGCAAAGGGATTGAAGTTTCGTTATCGGTAAGAATAAATGCATTTAATTTATATTTAAAATATTTCTCTAGTATTTAAAGATATTTTGTAATGTTATTAACTATTAAGAAAACACAGCTACACAGCGAAATACTTAAATGTCTCCCAACAGCAGCAATAAGTTTAATAACAATTCTATAGTAGCTTATACTGTACTTGATTTTACCATAAATTAGTGTTGTGAGGAGCCATATTCATTTATAGCGCCTCACAAAAAGCGATTGCATTTATAGCCGCAGCCGGACCTGAGCTGCGGCGAATTCGCATGCTGTCTCGCTCTGACACAGGATGTCAGCGCTAAGGTACGTGTTTGGCACATGGGAGCCACAAAACACGTACCGCAAAAGTCGTGGCAAAGTGCCGTTGGTGTGCGAGCGGTGCATCCACGAAATATAGTGATCACCGTCACACCAACGACAGGCGTGATCAGCAACGAGGAACCGTTGTTGCTAGGCAAATCTCACTGGAACGATCACGCCACCTTTGCCCTTGGCGCAACATTGGCAGCGTTGACAGGCCCCGGTCCAGCGAGACAGCAGAAGAGTATAAAAGGAGCCGCCTTGGACAGAGCGGCGCGTTAATCAAGTACGAGTTAATCAAGTACGAGTTAATCGAGTGCAAGAGTGCGAAGTACGGAGTCAATAAGAAATAAGTGGAAATCAGTGCGAAATATAAAGAAATCCTACGCGAAAGGATTATTTAAGAATTTAAAGGATCCATATCGCAATAAGGACAAAGCTGATCGTGTCCTTCGCGACTAACAAACAATTTACTGTGGAATCGATACGCGAAATTTAACAAGTTCTTGTGGCGCGTTGCACTTGCAAGGCAACCTCGAATTAAAACCAAGTGTCAGACAAGTGAGCCTGGCGAAGGACAGGTGAAGCTAAAGCCAGAGCCGGAGAGTAGGCGGCATTATTGGCGAAATCCTTGTGGTAACAAGGAGGCCATAGTAGAGCCTGGCGAATTCGGCGTTGCTAGCTAAAACCTCGTTTAGTAGGCGTAACATTGACTCTGAATATTTGGTGCAACGAGAGCGCCAGCATTGCAAGTAAAACTACGACACAAGAGCCGTGCGATTCCCTAAAACTCAAATAAGAAATATTATTAAGTGCAAAGCAATTGTAAAACCCAAACGTGAAAACTAGCAGAGAGTGCAGTTTTAAAATATATGTATTAAAAATAAAACCAAACTGTGTTCTTATTGCCGCAGCCGCCACAAATATAAATTTGTTGGCACGTACCCTCAACACCGCGAGAGTTAGCCCAGCTAAAAACCGCGTAACTTTTAGGTTCGTTACAACTGGCGCCCAAACTGTGGATCTACGGCTAATATCACATAGTTTGTTTTAATAAATACATATAAATAATTGACAATATGGTTCGTTCGTGGGTGTACAATCTAAAAAAGGATGCACTAGTGAAATGCGGAGTAGAATTCGGTCTGGAGCTTGAAGGCACTGTCGAAAATATGAGAAGACAATTCGGAGACTGGGTAAGTCAAAATGAAAATACTCTTCCACACAGCGTTCGCATTAGCGAACTGGCAAAAACAAACAGCCGACAGTCGCCGAATAAAGAACCCGAATTCATGCGCGAGGAAGGGGAATACGAAGAGGAAAAGGAGTTTGCCGGCATAGACGTAGCAAGGCTGAGCGTCCCATGCACCAGCGCGGCAGCTAGGGCGCGAGATTTACAGGAATCTCGCCGATCGCCCTGGAATACAACCCAACAGCCAGGAGAGCGTAGCCACACCCACACACATGATCAGACCAATGCAAGGGCAAGTGAATACCAAAAAGTAGCCAAACAAGTTCGAGAGTGGAGCTTTCGATTCGATGGACTATCGAAGCCTCTCGAATTCTTGGAGCAAGTGGAATGGTCGGCAGACACATATGGATTAAACCTAAATTTAATTCCAAGAGCGATGCCGGAGTTGCTGAAAGGAATGGCACTTAAGTGGTACATAGCTAACAACAGGCATTGGACAACATGGGTGGATTTTGTCGACAGTTTTCAAGAATACTTTTTACCACGAGATTATTTTGAAAATTTGTACGACGAAGTACGCAGACGGCGACAAGCTCTGGATGAGCCCTTTAAAGTCTATATGGTGGAGATGCAGACTCTGATGAGACCCCTACGACTCTCAACAGAGAAGGAAGTGCGCACCATTTACACCAACAGCCTTCCTGACTTGCGCGGATACGCACGGCCAAACCAGTTCTCGAATTTGACCCAGCTGATGCAACTGGCAGAAGAATTCGAAGAACTAGAAAAGGATAGGCTGAAACTGAGGCTACAAAGTGCTACAGCCCAACAACAATACAGCCAACATCAACAACAACAGCTTCAACAACACCGAGATACGCAGCAAAATGGACGCGAGCACAACCAGAGTCGTGGAAATCGCACCCGATTTATGGCCATGGAGGAGCAGAACCAGCACACTGGAAGAATGGACGAACGGCCAACCCCAACACCTAGGACCCAGCAAAATCCTGCCAGGACACACATAAACAACCCAGGAAGGGCATGTCGCGTGTGTGGACAGGAGGGACACTGGGCGATAGAGTGCCGAAACCCAATGCTGGAGTTCTGCTGGGTCTGTGGCAGAATCGGTCAGCGGGCGGCACTATGTTGTCAGTCGGGAAACGGCCAGCGGCGTCCGCCAGCGAGGGGCGAGCGGGAGCCGCCAAGGTCCGCCCCGAGACGCTAGTCGGTCACCTGGAGGACGAAGGGACGCAGTTGACTGCCACCGTAGGGATCGGTGAGTGTCAGTATAAGGCTACAGTCGATACAGGGGCTACAAGCAGCTTTGTTAGCGAAGAGCTTGCTTGTAGACTGAGCACTGTAGGCCGGAGAAGCGTCGCAAGCAGACAGGTGAAGTTAGCAGACGGACACAACAGCAGGACAACAGAACAAATAACAGTCGAAATAAGATTCGGGCATCGCAGTTTGGAAATAGCGTTGCTAATTATGCCTGGTGTGATAGACGATTTGGTGCTGGGCTGGGATTTTCTGACTGGCATGGGCACAGTCTTGCAGTGTGCGGGATTGGTGGTCACCATCCCAGCACGACGGCACAAGGTTGGAAAGCTGGAAGAGAGACTGTCGGTGGCAGTTGTCCAGAATACAACCGAACAAGACGAAGCATACACGATGTCAGAAACCCAGCTATTGAAACCAAAAATCTACACGAGGATCAAGAAATTAATGAATTTCTTTTGCGGGAAGTCGCAGCCTTCGAACACCTAAAGGGCACATCACAAATTACAGAACACAAAATTGTGATGAGCGACGACAGGCCTATAAAACAACGTTATTTTCCAAAGAATCCAAAATGCAAGCGGAAATTAACCAGCAAGTAGAGGAACTACTTGCGAAAGGTTGCATAGAGCCATCCAACAGCCCACACAGCGCACCAATCGTGATGGTGAAAAAGAAGAATGGAAAATGGCGGTTATGTGTGGATTTTAGGCAACTTAACAGCAGATCCGTTAAGGACGCATATCCATTGCCAAGAGTGCACCACATTTTAGACCAGCTACGTGAAGCCCACTTCATCACTAGCTTGGATCTGAAAGATGGGTACTGGCAGATCCCGATGGAGAAAGCGAGCCGACCAATGACAGCTTTTACAGTCCCAGGCAAAGGATTATACCAGTGGAAAGTAATGCCATTTGGGTTACACTCGGCACCGGCAACTTTTCAGAGGGCTTTGGATCGTGTTATTGGACCCGAAATGATGCCACATGCGTTTGCATATTTAGATGACATTATAGTCATCGGAAGAACGCGCGAAGAGCATATGAAAAATCTCAAAGAGGTATTTCGGCGGCTGCGGGAAGCAAATCTGCGTATAAACGTGGACAAATGCGATTTCTTTAAAAAGGAATTGAAATATTTGGGCCACAGAGTCACAGAGGAAGGAATTCGCACAGATTCAGAGAAAGTTGCTGCAATCGCAGAATTGAAGCCGCCAAGCAACGTAAAAGAGTTACGACAATACCTGGGCGTAGCATCATGGTACAGGCGCTTCGTACCAGATTTTGCGACGAAAGTAGCACCTCTGAACGCATTGATGAAAAAAGGCGCAAATGGGAGTGGACTGAGGAGCGGCAAGTAGCTTTTGACACGGTCAAAGAGAAGCTGACTCAGTCCCCAGTATTGGCATGCCCAGATTTCTCAAAAACATTTTGCTTGCAGACGGATGCAAGTAACTATGGCCTGGGTGCGATATTGACCCAACCTTCGGAGCAAGGTGAAAGGGTAATATCGTACGCCAGTAGGACACTAAACGGTGCCGAACGGAACTATTCGGCAACTGAAAAAGAGTGTCTAGCCATAGTGTGGGGAATCAGAAAGCTAAGGCCATACCTGGAAGGCTACCATTTTGTGGTCATAACGGACCACATGGCGCTGAAGTGGCTAAACTCAATTGAGAGTCCATCAGGCAGAATAGCGCGTTGGGCGCTTGAACTGCAACAATACGACTTTGAAGTCAAATACCGTAAAGGCAACCTCAATGTCGTAGCCGATGCACTTTCGAGACAGCCACTTCCGGAGACATGCTGCCTAAGAAAAATCGCCACAGAAGGGATGGAGGCAGACAACGCAAATTGCAACTGGATTCAGAAATTAAAAAGGAAATCGCACAAAATGCAAGGAAATATCCAGATTACACGGAGGAAAATGGCAACCTGTACAGACACATCCCACACCGCGCTGGAGGCGGAGAGGTGGAAGCTTGGAAGCTTTGTGTACCCAAAGGTAAAAGGAAGGAGGTATTATTGGAGAACCACGACGCAGCCACAGCCGGTCATTTGGGAACCCGGAAAACGATAGCAAGAGTAGCGACACGCTACTACTGGCCAGGCTTGTACAGGGACGTGCGCACATATGTGCACAACTGCGAAACTTGTCAACAATATAAGCCAAGTCAAATGGCAGCAGCAGGAAAGATGTTGACACAAATTCCGGAAGAGCCATGGAGTACCGTGTGTGCTGATTTTGTTGGCCCACTGCCAAGATCAAAACACGGCAACACAATGCTATTGGTGATGTTTGACCGTTTCTCGAAGTGGACTGAGTTAGTTCCGCTAAGAAGCGCAACCACAGCCACTTTGCAAAAGGGATTCAGAGAGAGAATTTTGGCACGATTTGGGGTACCAAAAGTTCTCATAACGGACAACGGAACACAATTTACGAGTAAAGCCTTCAAACGCTTTCTCGAAGAATTAGGAGTGCGACACCAATTTACGGCACCATACACTCCGCAAGAGAATCCTACAGAACGTGCGAACCGCACGGTAAAAACGATGATTGCACAATTCACAAAAGATAACCAGCGGTGCTGGGATGAATTTTTGCCAGAATTATCACTAGCCGTTAACTCCAGCGTATCGGCGTCTACGGGCTACAGTGCAGCGTTTATCACGCAAGGGCGTGAACCAAGGCTGCCAAATGCGCTATACGACAACGTTACACTCGGCACAGGGCAACCGACACAAACACCCAGCGACAATGCGAAAAAACTTAGAGAAGTTTTTGAATTGGTGCGCAGGAGTTTAGAGAAGGCCGCTCAGGACCAAGCAAGGCATTACAACCTACGGAGACGACAGTGGAAACCATCCGTAGGAGACAAGGTGTGGGTGAAACAACACCACCTGTCAAATGCAGCGGAAGGCTTCGCTGCGAAACTTGCTCCCAAATTTGCCGGACCATATACAATAATAAATTTTGTATCACCTGTAATCTGTAAATTACAAGGGAAAACTGGGGAAAAAGAACGGACCGCGCACATAGGCGACATAAAACCCCACGGAGGTGGAACGGACAACGGGTGAGATAATAAAAAAATTTTTTTTGGGGCACAAATTAGTTTAAGACCCTGGAACAAAAAGTAATTTTTTTTTGGTGGTGAAAATCTGGAAAAGAAAAGAGCGGTTAATAATTGGCCTTATTAATGACGTATCTCATTTACTCACCTGAATCTCCATCACCTCCTATATAAAAAAAAAAAAAAGAGCATTAGTTGATTTGTTTTTTGGAAAAAAAAAAAAGGGGTGAATATGTATTAATACATATTAATTATTTTCCCTAATCAAAACATTCAACATATATAAATAATAAAATATATATGTAAGGTATTACATATATAAATAATAAAATATATATGTAAGGTATTACATATATGAATAATAAAATATGTATGTAAGGTATTACATATATAAATAATAAAATATATATGTAAGGTATTACATATAAATAATAAAAATATATATGTAAGGTATTACATATAAATAATAAAATATATATGTAAGGTATTACATATAAATAATAAAAATATATATGTAAGGTATTACATATATAAATAATAAAATATGTATGTAAGGTATTACATATATAAATAATAAAATATATATGTAAGGTATTACATATATAAATAATAAAATATATATGTAAGGTATTACATATAAATAATAAAAATATATATGTAAGGTATTACATATATAAATAATAAAATATATATGTAAGGTATTACATATAAATAATAAAAATATATATGTAAGGTATTACATATTTATTAAAACCATAAGGCATTACATATAGATAATAATGAAAATAAATATGTAATAAGAGCCACGGCCCAACCAAGGGCATTACAAAAACCGGACCTGAACGCGGCGAAAGGTGTGCGAAGCAAACGCTGCTAGGAAAACGGTTAATGAAAAAGGTCAGCGATATCGCAAAGAGAGCGCTGACAAAACATGGCGGTCGCATGCGGGAAGGATACCGTAACATGCGCACCTACACTGTTGCACATGCGTAAAGAGTAGGGGTATAAAAGGTGCCGACTACCATGCAGTCGGTCACTTTGCGATATTTTTTCAAAGAAAACACTCACCAGCAGGAATGGAGAATAGGCACAGCAACACCGAGGGAAGGAGGGCAGTCCATGCGTCGAGCCGTGACCCACGTGCGCACTCTCGCACACCAGCGGGGAATGTGTGCGTGGTCGACGCGACGGCCATGGGTGCCAGCGCCAGAGGGCGCAGAAACGTGGCGCGACGAGGGCGTTGGGCCGGACAGCCCTATGCACGTGTCGAGCCGCAGCGGGAGGCATCTCCAGATGTGCTGGAGCTGCGGGCGTCGCCTATTTTGGAGTCGCCTGAGGAGCGGGAGGCAGCCGAACGGGAGCGTTGCCGCCGCCAGGAGCTGGACGAAGAGCGCGAGTGGGTGCGCAGGGCGTACGGCGACGACTTCGATAGTAGCGACTGGGAGGTGGATGCCAGCGCTGGTCCAGTGGGCGAAATTGAGGAGTCGCCGCCGCCAAGGGACTTCGTGGAGGTGAACCCGGAATGGGTACGCATGTGCCATCCCGAGGCACCACCGACGCCAGAGGACGAGAATGTGGGCCCAGCCAGCCCGGAGCGGTTCACCACACCGCCACTACCGGAGACGCCGCCACCAGACTGGCGCCCCGCTAGGCCACCATCGCCTTTTCCACGCGGAGTGGAGGTGTCGGACGCGGAAGATGAGGTTATATCGATCTCGTCCGAGTCGGAGGGGGAAGCAGCACCGGAGACCGAGGAGCGGGTGCCGCAAGGCGAAGCCGAAGAGCCACCACCGCCGACGGCGACGGGCGGTGGCACCACACCGCGACGGTTGTCCTGGAATGGACAGAGGAGGTGGCACCGCCCCGCGAGGGTTTTATTAAAGAGGTGACGCCAACGCCACCCCGACAGCGTACGCCAACGCCACCACGACGGCGTACGCCAACGCCACCCCGACAGCGTACGCCAACGCCACCACGACGGCGTACGCCAACGCCACCCCGACAGCGTACGCCAACGCCACCACGACGGCGTACGCCAACACCACCACGACCACGACCGCCGACGCCATCACCAACACACACACTTCAAGCACCAGTCTGCACGGCCACCAGCCCGACAACACGGACAGCGCCGTGGGAATGGCCAACACAGCTGCAGGTGGGCACGCCACCTCGCCCCGGGACACCGCCTCCGCCACACGCTTGGGCAACCAATCCGGTGCGTCCAGCGTTCGGTCGGCAGGCTTCATGCCCGTATGGGGAACGGCCGGCTCGCCCGGTGCTGCAGCGACAGTCATCCGCACCGTTGGCGACTCCAGGATGGAGAGAGGTGGCACGAGCAGACTGGCCACCAGAAGTGCTAGCAGCCACAACAGGAGGGAGTGATAGGCGCACGTCGCGTATCGTTTGGGCGCACGGCCAGAGATACCGCGTACGAATTTCGACCCGAGGCACGCGGGCCTTTGTGGCAGAGTAAGCGGGAGAAGAAGAAAAAAAAACACTAACACGCACAAAAAAAAAATTTTTTAAGAAAAAAATAGTATCCGCATATTTTTTTCGCGTAACCTGGAAAAAAAAAACATAAAGAAAACAGGTGGATTAAAACTGCAGGAGGGGGGGGTGAAGTCGCTGGAAGCATACTCACATAATATATGTGTGTGATCCAGCGTAGGCGTCAAAACGGCATGGCCTGGAAAAAAGAGAGAATGATTTAGGATGGTGGAAATGGCGCAAGGCGCAAAAATATGTTACTTACTTTTGTTTTAGATTTTTTTTCAGCAACAACAAAACAATTGCAAACTGCAAATTGTATGGCATGGCCGATTAGTGTTGGACAGTTGCGGGTGGCCATATCGATCTGGCCACATCGCAAATATCGTTCTGGCCACATCGCAAATATCGATCTGGCCGGGCGATGCAAAGTCGCTAGATGGCGTTACGCGACCACCAGCTGATCGTTACAGCGTCACTGCTAACGGGCGCCAAAGTTCAAAGCGGAGGCGCGCGATTTGAAAGACGAAAAATTCACCTCTAACGGACGCCAAAAATTCAAAACGTGGGCGCGCGATTTGAAAGACACAAAATTAAGTGGAAGACTTCCACTTCCGGAGAAAGAGGGGAGTGTGAGGAGCCATATTCATTTATAGCGCCTCACAAAAAGCGATTGCATTTATAGCCGCAGCCGGACCTGAGCTGCGGCGAATTCGCATGCTGTCTCGCTCTGACACAGGATGTCAGCGCTAAGGTACGTGTTTGGCACATGGGAGCCACAAAACACGTACCGCAAAAGTCGTGGCAAAGTGCCGTTGGTGTGCGAGCGGTGCATCCACGAAATATAGTGATCACCGTCACACCAACGACAGGCGTGATCAGCAACGAGGAACCGTTGTTGCTAGGCAAATCTCACTGGAACGATCACGCCACCTTTGCCCTTGGCGCAACATTGGCAGCGTTGACAGGCCCCGGTCCAGCGAGACAGCAGAAGAGTATAAAAGGAGCCGCCTTGGACAGAGCGGCGCGTTAATCAAGTACGAGTTAATCAAGTACGAGTTAATCGAGTGCAAGAGTGCGAAGTACGGAGTCAATAAGAAATAAGTGGAAATCAGTGCGAAATATAAAGAAATCCTACGCGAAAGGATTATTTAAGAATTTAAAGGATCCATATCGCAATAAGGACAAAGCTGATCGTGTCCTTCGCGACTAACAAACAATTTACTGTGGAATCGATACGCGAAATTTAACAAGTTCTTGTGGCGCGTTGCACTTGCAAGGCAACCTCGAATTAAAACCAAGTGTCAGACAAGTGAGCCTGGCGAAGGACAGGTGAAGCTAAAGCCAGAGCCGGAGAGTAGGCGGCATTATTGGCGAAATCCTTGTGGTAACAAGGAGGCCATAGTAGAGCCTGGCGAATTCGGCGTTGCTAGCTAAAACCTCGTTTAGTAGGCGTAACATTGACTCTGAATATTTGGTGCAACGAGAGCGCCAGCATTGCAAGTAAAACTACGACACAAGAGCCGTGCGATTCCCTAAAACTCAAATAAGAAATATTATTAAGTGCAAAGCAATTGTAAAACCCAAACGTGAAAACTAGCAGAGAGTGCAGTTTTAAAATATATGTATTAAAAATAAAACCAAACTGTGTTCTTATTGCCGCAGCCGCCACAAATATAAATTTGTTGGCACGTACCCTCAACACCGCGAGAGTTAGCCCAGCTAAAAACCGCGTAACTTTTAGGTTCGTTACAGTGTTATGATACTGATTTCAAAGCCTTAAAAAACTTAATTTTTTTTTTTGACTTGACAACGTCTTATGAATCGATTAGGCCGTACCACACAGGACTTTAGAAGTAAAGACGCAGGTATGAGCGCTTTCTGATATGCAGAAATATGTCTGTTTCTTTAGGGACCTCTCATAATAAGAACAAATACAGCGAGTCATCCAGTTATATTTTGACGTGACAACGTCTTATAAATCGATAGAGCCGGCTGCACGCACGAAAAACCATGACTCATTTGCCGTTACCTCGCTCATGTGTTGTTACCTCTCTCTGACATGACGTATGTGTCGTTACCTCGCTCTGAAGTGCAAGCGAGAGCGCGGTGAGAGTGTATTGGTGCAAATGCTTGCAGAGCAATACGCTATTGGTGTGATCTATATGAGAGCGTATTGGTGCAAGTGTTTTGTTCTTATATTGAAATAATATGTTGTTGTTGCACAACATTGGTGCAGTGGCAGAGAAGCGGACGGTCGAGCCACACAGCTTTGCGGTTTAACAACAAGAATGATGATGTTGAACACCCTATTAAAAAATAAGTGCTATTGTGGATGTGTAGTTCCATAATATATTTGAAATAGTTGCATATTTTGATATTTATAAGTTGGGAAACTACTAAAATAATTTAATAATATTAAATAATTAATTTATTAATATCGAAAATAAGCTGGTTAGGGTAACCAAATTCATCATTCATCATTCGTCAAGTCCAACTATGTTTTGCTACACACACACACGCACACACTAACAGACCAACATATCAGACTTCTATTTTCGATATTAATTATATATTAAGTGATATATTTTCGAATATTCGTGCTTTCATCATTAAAATGAATAGCATCGGTCCGCTAGTGTAGATTGTAGGTTATGCTATAATTGACAAAATGAAGTGTCTGAAATGAGAGAGCGCGGAACGAGCGACAAAGTAGCACAATCGGCCTTTGCGTTCGGCAGCGTTCGACATCCGTCTCTCTCATACTTGAGTGAGCTATGCGTCTGCATGGACAGCTGCTATACTATAGTAAATTTACATGTTTTGATCGAGTATCAAGTGCAGTGAAAAGTGAATGTGGTGTCAACTAGATTTACGAAAATTTTAATGTTTAAAAATTTTGAATTTTAAATGTAAGATTTATAAACAATAATTTAATCATTGTTTATTCTTATAATGAATTATTTAAAATTATTACTTTTTTATAACAAATTACAATTAAATTTACAAAAATAATTAAGAAACTACTTGAAAAAATTTAATTATATTATTAAATAATAAAATGAAAGTATAAATTTTAACGATTGAGTAGAAATTTAAACAATAAATTTTATTCAAGCATTTTGTTGTATTTTTCTTAAGACGTTGTCTCGTTCAACTCTCGTCCGTAAACCAACTTTACAGACAACAATTTGTTTTTTTATACTCGATACCGAAGGTAAAGAGTATATTGGTTTAGTGCAATGTCCGTCATGGTGTCTGTTCGTCTGTCCGTCTGTCCGTCCGTATGTATGCAAGTTTTTTCTACACCCTTCAAGCTAGAGACTTGAAACTTTTCAATTCTTTTTATCTATGGGATAGTAAATAAAAGTGACAAGATGGGGGTTCTACGATAACTGGGGGGCTGGCAAATCGATAAATTCGAAAACTCAGAACCGATAAATCCACATATTTCGCACATCCTTACAGCTAGAACTACCAAATTTGGTAAGAAGATAGCTACTAGCAACCCCCAAAAAACTGCATCAAAAATTTTGGAGCCACGCCCACCCATTCCACCCCCAGCCCCCTCGCATTTTAAAGTTATACAAGTAAGAAGGCTCTAGTCGGGTGAGCCCGACTAGAAGATACCCTGAGCCCAGTTGCAATAAATATGTAAATTAAATTTATAATTGACTTTGGTATACTGACTTAACTTCAATCGATTAAGTTCAATATCTCCAGTGTTTCTTAACCGATTTGGACGAATTTTTCAGAAAAGTTCTATTGTTACCCATTATTTCAACCCTCATTTTTACATTTTCCAAATTCGATATTTTATTGTTATCGATTCCATGTGTATATCGGAAACCAGAATAGTTATCGATAAATTGAAGCAAACTTGTTCTGCTCATTGTAAAGGAGAACTTAAATACAAAATCAGAAGTCTCTAGCTCTTGTAGTCTCTGAGATCCACGCGTTCATACAGACAGACAGACGGACAGACGGACATGGCTATATCGTCTCGGCTGTTGATGCTGATCAAGAATATCTATTCTTTATGGGGTCGGAGATGCTTCCTTCTGCCTGTTACATACTTTTGCACAAAACTATTATACCCTTATTTACCCATTTTATGGGTTAAGGGTATAAAAAGACTATATCTCCCTCAGTTTTTGAGCTATAGCTACCAAATATGGTGCCAAGATAGGTGATGACGACCCCATAAAAACTGCATCAAAAGTTTGGATGCCACGCCCACCAATACTGCCCTAGCCGCCCCCATCCGCCCCAATGCGTGTATCTTCCATACCAAATATGGTATGAAGGTAGCAATTGACATTCCACATAGATCTGCATCAAAAGTTTGGATGCCACGCGCACCCATACCGCCCCCAGCCCCCCTTCCCACACCTTTTACAAACTTTGAACTAGATTCACCAAATTTGTTATGAAGATAGCAATTGACATTCCTCATAGATCTGCAGCAAAAACTTGGATGCCACGCCCACCCCTATCGCCCCAAGCCCCCCATTCCCCACTTTTACAAACTTTGAGCTAGAGTCACCAAATTTGGTATGAAGATAGCAATTGACATTTCACAAAGATCTGCAAAACTTTGGATGCCACGCCCACCCACAACGCCCCCAGCCCCCCTTCCCCCACCTTTTACAAACTTTGAGCTAGAGTCACCAAATTTTGTATGAAGGTAGCAATTGACATTCCACATAGATCTGCAGCAAAAATTTGGATGCCACGCCCACCCATAACGCTCCCAGCCCCCCTTTACCTACCTTTTACAAACTTCGAGCTAGATTCTCCAAATTGGAAGGAAGATAGCTGGTGGCATCCTCATCTGCATCGGAGAATCTTTAAGGCAGCGCACACCCCTGCCCAGTATGTACCCCTTTGCAATCAGGTCCTTTTTAACCGCTTTAAATACTGGTATCGAGTATGCCGCAGTCGGTTGCGTCCGACTGCAACGTTTCCACTTGTTTTTGAATAGCTTTTCATTCCATTCAGATATAATGTCTATTACTGAAACTTGTTTAAATCGAAACACATATATGAAATTGTGAACTTTTTTCGTATAATTTATCGTCTATAGAGCTGATCGACCGACTCGCCGAGGTGGTGGGGTATTTATTGCTGTTAAAGCTACTCTCTTGTCGGAACCTTTCGATTTTTCTGCCGTTAATGATGCTGAGATTATTTCAGTTAAAATAACTCTCCCTTCACATGTTGTTTATATCATTTGCTGTTATATCCCCCTCTTTTTCTGACATTCAAGTTAACATTCAACACCTTACTTGTATTAAAGAAGTTTCTGCTCATATCCGTGACAATAATATTTTATCGTACTGGGTAACTAATTTTCCAACCATCCCCTGGCCTTCATCCGACACCATAAATTATTTTGTACCGTCTGCCCAGCATGACTTCTTAGAAGCCATTCTTGATCTTCCATTGTTTCAGATCAATATAATTTCTAATCATTTGATTAGAACACTCGATCTTGTATTTATTAACAGCTACTGTATTGCCAATGACTCTAGATCATCCCCTCTGTCTGTCCCTGAGGATTTATATCATCTTACCTTAGAAGTTACACTGTCTGTGAGCAATCCTTTTCTGTCTTCTCTTCCGGTGTTTAACCTGCCTCGCCGTTGCTTTCGCAATGGGAATTACTTAATCAACGTATTCTGGCAACTGATAGGTCATTTATATATGATTCGGTTGATAAAAACATTGCCCTAAAATCTTTTCTTCTAAGCCCCCTTGGTTCACTCCAAAACTATACACTTTACAAAATAATAAATTTAAATATTATAAAAAAGTTTAGCAGGTCTGGCTTGAGTGCTCACTTGTCTAAAAACATTATAGCCAAATCAAACTTTCTTCTCCTGAAATCTCAGTGCTATGAGAACTACCTTATTTGTTGCAAACGGAAATTTACGCTAAATCCAACAACAATTTTATAATTTTGTGAATTTTTAGCGTAAATCTTCCACTTTGCCGTCATCTTTCATGTGTGGGATGGATAAATCTAGCAATTATAGCGAATTTGCATCACCTATTAACATACCTTACCCTTATACATTGATTCTACAAATTATATTCCTGTTCCTACCATCTCTCACTCCACTCTGCTTCAGCTTTAAATTCGTTAAAGTCTACTTACTCTCCTGGACCAGACAATATACCTAGTTGTTTTCTTAAAGAGTGCAGTTTTTCTCTTCTTCATCCATTGCTTAAGCTTTTTAATCAATCCCTTGAATCTTCTGTCTTTCCCTCTCTTTGGAAAGAATCTTTTAAAATCCCTCTTCACAAAAAGGTCCAATATTGAAAAACTTGGGGACAATGGAAAATTGTCCGCTATCCCTAAATAATTGGAAACAATTATCACTTCATCTTTGCAACATTTCTGCAAATCAGTCTTATCCCCTGCTCAACACGGCTTCGTAAAAAATCGGTGAACCTTTATCAATTTATTAGAATTCACAAATTTGTACATGATGTTTTCCTCTCGAGTTATTTACACCGACCTCAGTAAAGCTTTCGACTCCGTACACCATGACCTCTTACTTTTCAAGCTTGTCCGTTTTGGTTTCCTTCCCTCACTTATATCTTGGATTTCTTTTTATTTAAAGGGTAGGACACAAAGAGTACTCCTAAGATTGGCTACCTCGAAACTAGTTCAGGTTACTTCTGGAGTACTCAGGTAGTCATCTTGGTCCTTTACTCTTCACTCTTTTAATACTCGATACCAAAGGTAGAGAGTATATTGGTTTTGTGCAATGTCCGTCATGGCGTCTGTCCGTCCGTCCGTCTGTATGCTCGCTACTTTTTTCCACACCCTTCAAGCTAGAGACTTGAAACATTGCAATTCTCTTTATCTATGGGATAGTAAATTAAAGTGTCAATGTGGGGTTCTACGATAACTGGGGGCTGGCAAATAACTCAAAACCGATAAATCCACATCCTTATAGCTAGAACTACCAAATTTGGTAAGAAGATAGCTACTAGCAACCCCCAAAAAACTGAATCAAAAAGTTTGGATCCACGCCAACCCATTCCACCCCCCCGCATTCCACTGTTCGTCTGTCCGTCTGTCCGTCCGTATGTATGCAAGTTTTTTCTACACCCTTCAAGCTAGAGACTTGAAACTTTTCAATTCTTTTTATCTATGGGATAGTAAATAAAAGTGACAAGATGGGGGTTCTACGATAACTGGGGGGCTGGCAAATCGATAAATTCAAAAACTCAGAACCGATAAATCCACATATTTCGCACATCCTTACAGCTAGAACTACCAAATTTGGTAAGAAGATAGCTACTAGCAACCCCCAAAAAACTGCATCAAAATTTTGGAGCCACGCCCACCCATTCCACCCCCAGCCCCCTCGCATTTTAAAGCTATACAAGTAAGAAGGCTCTAGTCGGGTGAGCCCGACTAGAAGATACCCTGAGCCCAGTTGCAATAAATATGTAAATTAAATTTATAATTGACTTTGGTATACTGACTTAACTTCAATCGATTAAGTTCAATATCTCCAGTGTTTCTTAACCGATTTGGACGAATTTTTCAGAAAAGTTCTATTGTTACCCATTATTTCAACCCTCATTTTTACATTTTCCAAATTCGATATTTTATTGTTATCGATTCCATGTGTATATCGGAAACCAGAATAGTTATCGATAAATTGAAGCAAACTTGTTCTGCTCATTGTAAAGGAGAACTTAAATACAAAATCAGAAGTCTCTAGCTCTTGTAGTCTCTGAGATCCACGCGTTCATACAGACAGACAGACGGACAGACGGACATGGCTATATCGTCTCGGCTGTTGATGCTGATCAAGAATATCTATTCTTTATGGGGTCGGAGATGCTTCCTTCTGCCTGTTACATACTTTTGCACAAAACTATTATACCCTTATTTACCCATTTTATGGGTTAAGGGTATAAAAAGACTATATCTCCCTCAGTTTTTGAGCTATAGCTACCAAATATGGTGCCAAGATAGGTGATGACGACCCCATAAAAACTGCATCAAAAGTTTGGATGCCACGCCCACCAATACTGCCCTAGCCGCCCCCATCCGCCCCAATGCGTGTATCTTCCATACCAAATATGGTATGAAGGTAGCAATTGACATTCCACATAGATCTGCATCAAAAGTTTGGATGCCACGCGCACCCATACCGCCCCCAGCCCCCCTTCCCACACCTTTTACAACTTTGAACTAGATTCACCAAATTTGTTATGAAGATAGCAATTGACATTCCTCATAGATCTGCAGCAAAAACTTGGATGCCACGCCCACCCCTATCGCCCCAAGCCCCCCATTCCCCACTTTTACAAACTTTGAGCTAGAGTCACCAAATTTGGTATGAAGATAGCAATTGACATTTCACAAAGATCTGCAAACTTTGGATGCCACGCCCACCCACAACGCCCCCAGCCCCCCTTCCCCCACCTTTTACAAACTTTGAGCTAGAGTCACCAAATTTTGTATGAAGGTAGCAATTGACATTCCACATAGATCTGCAGCAAAAATTTGGATGCCACGCCCACCCATAACGCTCCCAGCCCCCCTTTACCTACCTTTTACAAACTTCGAGCTAGATTCTCCAAATTTGGAAGGAAGATAGCTGGTGGCATCCTCATCTGCATCGGAGAATCTTTAAGGCAGCGCACACCCCTGCCCAGTATGTACCCCTTTGCAATCAGGTCCTTTTTACCGCTTTAAATACTGGTATCGAGTATGCCGCAGTCGGTTGCGTCCGACTGCAACGTTTCCACTTGTTTTTGAATAGCTTTTCATTCCATTCAGATATAATGTCTATTACTGAAACTTGTTTAAATCGAAACACATATATGAAATTGTGAACTTTTTTCGTATAATTTATCGTCTATAGAGCTGATCGACCGACTCGCCGAGGTGGTGGGGTATTTATTGCTGTTAAAGCTACTCTCTTGTCGGAACCTTTCGATTTTTCTGCCGTTAATGATGCTGAGATTATTTCAGTTAAAATAACTCTCCCTTCACATGTTGTTTATATCATTTGCTGTTATATCCCCCTCTTTTTCTGACATTCAAGTTAACATTCAACACCTTACTTGTATTAAAGAAGTTTCTGCTCATATCCGTGACAATAATATTTTTATCGTACTGGGTAACTAATTTTCCAACCATCCCCTGGCCTTCATCCGACACCATAAATTATTTTGTACCGTCTGCCCAGCATGACTTCTTAGAAGCCATTCTTGATCTTCCATTGTTTCAGATCAATATAATTTCTAATCATTTGATTAGAACACTCGATCTTGTATTTATTAACAGCTACTGTATTGCCAATGACTCTAGATCATCCCCTCTGTCTGTCCCTGAGGATTTATATCATCTTACCTTAGAAGTTACACTGTCTGTGAGCAATCCTTTTCTGTCTTCTCTTCCGGTGTTTAACCTGCCTCGCCGTTGCTTTCGCAATGGGAATTACTTAATCAACGTATTCTGGCAAGTGATAGGTCATTTATATATGATTCGGTTGATAAAAACATTGCCCTAAAATCTTTTCTTCTAAGCCCCCTTGGTTCACTCCAAAACTATACACTTTACAAAATAATAAATTTAAATATTATAAAAAAGTTTAGCAGGTCTGGCTTGAGTGCTCACTTGTCTAAAAACATTATAGCCAAATCAAACTTTCTTCTCCTGAAATCTCAGTGCTATGAGAACTACCTTATTTGTTGCAAACGGAAATTTACGCTAAATCCAACAACAATTTTATAATTTTGTGAATTTTTAGCGTAAATCTTCCACTTTGCCGTCATCTTTCATGTGTGGGATGGATAAATCTAGCAATTATAGCGAATTTGCATCACCTATTAACATACCTTACCCTTATAACATTGATTCTACAAATTATATTCCTGTTCCTACCATCTCTCACTCCACTCTGCTTCAGCTTTAAATTCGTTAAAGTCTACTTACTCTCCTGGACCAGACAATATACCTAGTTGTTTTCTTAAAGAGTGCAGTTTTTCTCTTCTTCATCCATTGCTTAAGCTTTTTAATCAATCCCTTGAATCTTCTGTCTTTCCCTCTCTTTGGAAAGAATCTTTTAAAATCCCTCTTCACAAAAAGGTCCAATATTGAAAAACTTGGGGACAATGGAAAATTGTCCGCTATCCCTAAATAATTGGAAACAATTATCACTTCATCTTTGCAACATTTCTGCAAATCAGTCTTATCCCCTGCTCAACACGGCTTCGTAAAAAATCGGTGAACCTTTATCAATTTATTAGAATTCACAAATTTGTACATGATGTTTTCCTCTCGAGTTATTTACACCGACCTCAGTAAAGCTTTCGACTCCGTACACCATGACCTCTTACTTTTCAAGCTTGTCCGTTTTGGTTTCCTTCCCTCACTTATATCTTGGATTTCTTTTTATTTAAAGGGTAGGACACAAAGAGTACTCCTAAGATTGGCTACCTCGAAACTAGTTCAGGTTACTTCTGGAGTACTCAGGGTAGTCATCTTGGTCCTTTACTCTTCACTCTTTTAATACTCGATACCAAAGGTAGAGAGTATATTGGTTTTGTGCAATGTCCGTCATGGCGTCTGTCCGTCCGTCCGTCTGTATGCTCGCTACTTTTTTCCACACCCTTCAAGCTAGAGACTTGAAACATTGCAATTCTCTTTATCTATGGGATAGTAAATTAAAGTGTCAATGTGGGGTTCTACGATAACTGGGGGCTGGCAAATAACTCAAAACCGATAAATCCACATCCTTATAGCTAGAACTACCAAATTTGGTAAGAAGATAGCTACTAGCAACCCCCAAAAAACTGAATCAAAAAGTTTGGATCCACGCCAACCCATTCCACCCCCCCGCATTCCACCCACCCCCCCCCCCCCCCCCCCCGCCCCGCATTTAAAAGTCACAAAGCTTATATCTCCCACAGTTTTTGAGCTATAGCCACCAAATTTGTTGCCAAGATAGGTGATGATGATACCTCAAAAACGGCATCAATAGTTTGGATGCCGCTAGCCGCCCCCATCCGCCACAATGCTTCGTCAAAAACGGGAATGCGTGTATCTTCCAAAGTAGTAGAGCTAGAGCAACCAAATTTGGTTGGAAGATAGCTGGCAACTGCCTCCAAAAATCTGCAGAGTCACCAAATTTGCAACGAAGACAGCTGGTGGAATTCCCAACTGCATCGGAGAATCTTTGAGGCAGTGTACACCCCTGCCGCATCCGTACCCCTTTGCAATCAGACCTGTTTTTACCGGTTTTAATATTGGTATCAAGTATACCGCAATCGGTTGCGTCCGACTGCAACGCTTCCACTTGTTATAAATGATCTTTCCATTGTTTTATCACACTCTCGCATTCTCATGTACGCAGACGATGTGAAAATTATTGTCTTCTACTGTTATTCTCTGAATCATACTTGCTTGTGAGATGATTTATTTTCAATAAAACTTTGTAGTAAGACTAATCAGTTGCTTCATAATTGTTCTAAATGTATGTTTATTACTTTCAGCCGAAAAAGCCCTTTCATTACCAGCCACTCAATTGACAGTACCCAGTTGCAACGTATTTTTACATTCAAGGACCTTGTTGATCTTTTTGATTCCAAACTCTCAATCGGCCTTCATATATCTACTATTGTTAATGAGGCCAAAGGTGTTCTCAGTTTCATAAATCGTTGGTCTAAATAGTTTAACTATCCTTACGTTACGAAAACTCTGTACACTTCCCTTGTCCGCCCTATTCTAGAGTACTGCTGTAGTATATGGAGCCCCCAGTAAATAAATTTTTATTTATTGGACGTAGATTTACTAACGAACAGTACAGTCAAGTGGCCCAACGATACCAAGCACCGGCTTGTTAACGCGCGGACCCACGCACAAAGCGACCCACCTCCCGCCCATCCGACCGAGGGGCGCTCCGCTTATCGTGCGGTTACGATGATCGCGAACATGTAGACAAATGACACAAAACTAACTTTTTAAAAGAGCAAGTAGGAGTGGCACTGTGTATTAAGTGGGAAAGATCGTTATAAATAGAACACAGAATACGAAAAGGGTTATGAAGAGCATAATTAGAATTACAAGTTTGAAGAGCTATAGGTACAAAATTTCTAGTATTTCTAATAGGAACAGCAAAGTTAATTTGGTTAATTAATTCAGAAGAATCAATTTCACCATTAATTAATTTGTGAAAAAAGGAAAATGAAAGCATTATTCTACGATCACTCAGAGAAGGAAGATCTATTAGTAAAAGTCTACTACGATAAGACGGCAAATTATTGTTAGTGTCCCAGTTAAGACCTCTAAGTGCGAAGAGCAGAAATTGTTTTTGTACCGATTCTATTTTATTCTGATGAATTTCGTATTTCGGAAACCATATACAAGATCCATATTCCAGAATCGGTCGTACAAGAGAAGTATACAGAGTTTTTGTTAAGTAGGGATCGTTAAACTCCTTCGACCAGCGCTTAATGAACCCCAAGACACCAGATGCTCGATTGGAAATTGAAGAAATATGCTTGTCAAACTTAAGCCTTGGGTCCATAAGGATGCCCAAATCGTCAACCCATTCAATTCTATCTAGTGGTTTGTTGTCAAGAAAATAAATATTAAAAAAGGGCAAACATCTAAAAAATGACATTACTTTACATTTACTGTAATTAAGATTTAAAAAATTTACTTTACACCACATTTGAAAGTTGTCTAAATCTCTTTGAAGCTGTTGAGCAGCTAGGGGAGTTGCAGTTAACTTTACATCATCAGCGTACATCAAAACCCGAGAAAACTTTATAACCGATGGAAGATCGTTTATAAACAAAATAAATAATAAAGGACCAAGATGACTACCCTGAGGAACGCCTGAAGTGACCTGAACCGTCTTGGAAACGGACCCTTTGAATAAAACCCTCTGAGTTCTAAGAGTTAGGTAGTCTTTAATCCAAAGAACTAGAATATTTGAAAAGCCCAAGAGTTCTAGTTTATGTATTAGGAGATGATGATCTTTAGAGTCGAAAGCCTTACTAAAATCAGTATAAATAACATCAGTCTGCAATTTGTCCTGAAAACCCTTGATAACAAACGAAGTAAATTCTAACAAATTAGTGGTAGTAGATCTTTGTTTCATAAATCCGTGCTGGCACGGTGAAATAATAGATTTACAAAGGTGTTGAAGATGGGAGGTTATTAATTTTTCAAAAATCTTAGGAATAGCAGACAACTTGGAAATACCCCTATAATTTTGAACATTAGATTTGTTTCCTTTTTTATGGAGAGGAATAATAAATGACTCTTTCCAAATTTTTGGAAAGGAGCCTAACTCCAGGGACAAGTTAAACACTTTAAGCAACGGCTTTAAAAGACCATGAGCGCAGTGTCTAAGCACACAGCTTGGCACTCCGTCAGGTCCTGGGGAAAATATAGGTTTCAAAACATGAAGATTATTTAAAAGTGAGTTTTCAGTGATTTTCAGTCCAAAGATGCGATTCGAGCCATTAACCCGATAAGGGTAAGGCAAACCGACTTGAGATTGACATGAGCTATAAGTCGTTTGAAAAAATTGGGCAAATATGTTTGCAATCTCCTGATCAGAATTGGCCTCCGTTTCCTCAAAGAATACTTCCGTTGGGAGTGTCGATGACCTACGCTTCGCATTAACAAAATCAAAAAATCGCTTTGGATCCTGCTGAAACTGTAATCTACACCGAGTCAGGTAATTCTTATAACATAGGTTATTTAAGATATCAAAACTGGCACGAGCAATCAAGTATGCAGAATAGGCTACCGATGAGCCGCTCTTTCTAAATCTCTTGTAGAGTTTAGATTTTCGATTTTTGAGAATTGTCAACTCTCGGGTAAACCACACAGGTTTGTTAGACCTGTTTAGCTCACCAACCGGGACACATAAATCAAATAAAGAATATAAGGTATTATAAAAAATACTGATTGCCACGTCCAAGTCGTCAGACTCGTAGAGGGGAGACCAGTCAGTTTGGGATAAAAGCAGAGCGAGTCCCTCAAAATCAGTTTTCCGAAAATGACGAACTCGACTCAAAGGCTTCTTGAAATTGCAACGCGTTCGGGAAGGTAAATTAATCAACAGCTCCAACGTAGGATGGTATAAGTTTTCGGGATAAGATATAGGCTGGGAACGGGAAACGGATGAAGATGATGAATCCAAAACAAAAATCAGATCAAGCATTTTATTGAGAGAATTTGGGATAGCATTAATTTGACTCAATGACATCCCAAGTAGGTCGATTAAAAATTCATTCGGGGCCGTGGGAGTCAGGGCACCAGAGTCAGGACAAGAAATCCAAGTAGCTTCAGCAATGTTGAAATCACCAAGAGCTACAAGAAAATCACGATCAGAAAGCAAGGCAGAGACAGAATGAATAGCAGATAGATGTGTCTCATAGATAGAGAGATCAGAAGAAGGAGGTATATACGAACAAGTGATAAAAATGTTAAAAAAAAATAACCAGGATCGTATCGAATCTGTTCAGAATCAGTTTCTGCTTTTTGCCTTACGAAGCTTAAATTGGGATAGTTACCTTCGTTTGCCTTCATATTCCAGTAGGCTTCTTCTCCTTAACCTCCCGTCGTCTAACAATCGTAGGATAGTCCTTGGTGTTGCTTTCGTGGACAAGTTAATTGCTGGCGATAAAGATTCTTCTCTTTATTAAGGTCATCTCAAATTCTCTATTCCTTGCAGACTATACCGGCATATGCATATATATATATATTAATCCACAATTAAGTGCGCGGTTCGCACAGTGTTTTTTAACCGCAAATTTATTAATCTCTTTCGCTTTGTGCAGTGCTTTGTCTTCTGTAATCGGCAAATATTTGGCACCTGCATACAGACGCAAACTTGAGTAAAACGAATAACCGGCACAAGACAAGTGAACATTTTGCCTATTGCCCTTTGGTGACTATCTGTTGTATATAAGAAACTGTGCGCAGGTTAATAACCCTTTATACGGACTTGGTTAATATTGTTGGTGCGCTTTACACTTCGCGATTGTGTTTTCACACATGTTTTTCAACAGTGTCTGCGAGCAATTGTCGGTCATCTTCGCATTCTGGTGTGCATGAAAAATAAACGCATTTGTTAATTGTACAAATTATTGAATTTGTACTCGCGCGAGAACGTTGTTGAACAGTGTCGGTGCGCAGTTTTCGTACATGTTCACTACATGTAAAAACATAAACATAAATAAAACAAATTAAATAGTGAAAGGTGTAAAACTATTGCATTTACATTTGCTGACGGTGTGCTTCAGTTTTTTATATCATACATCCTTTGCAAATTCGTTAAATTTAAACCTCCGCACTGTCGGCTGAGCCTTCTAAAGATTCTGCCTTTGTGCATAAAACGCAACTTTGCAAGCGAAGGGCAGAATCGTTTTTGGTGCAATTGCAACGTCTCAAAGATTCATCAACGCCTGATCTTTTGGAGGCACTCTTGAACATAGAACTCATTGTTCGTTTAGAGCTGCTGAAGAAACTTGAGCTTAATTTCAACTCAGCTCACGACCAGCTAGAAGAACTTGATTTTGAAGAAATTGGGAGTGAGCTGCGCGAAAACTTTGACGTCATGCTTGTAGACGTAATTACCCGTGTCCGATCTCGCCTCTGCCCTTCGCAAGCGCAACTAGCAGCATCGTCAATCTCGCAAGGCAATTTGGATGCAACTCAGGAGCCAAGCTTCAATTTGTCTGTCAATCGTCCTCGTCGAGCTCGTCTGCCAGAGCTCAAGATTCCGCAATTTTCTGGAGGCTACACTGAGTTCGCCAATTTCATCTCCATGTTTGAATCGGTCATAGACAAGGATGTGGATTTAACAAACATTGACCGTTTTCAACACTTACGCTCTTGTCTGTCGGGCTCAGCGCTTGATGCCGTATCATCTCTGGAACTCTCTGAGGCCAACTATCAAGTTGCTCTCAGCATTCTGCATAAACGCTTTAATAATAAACGCCTTGTTTTTCAGTCCCACATTAAGGGTATTCTTGGACTCAAGAAGGATGAGACGGCGTCGGCTGGCAAACTTCGTGAGCTTTCGGACCAGATTACTGGTCACATGCGTGCCTTGGA
The DNA here is from genome assembly GCA_030179655.1 of Scaptomyza flava. Lineage (NCBI taxonomy): Eukaryota > Metazoa > Arthropoda > Insecta > Diptera > Drosophilidae > Scaptomyza > Scaptomyza flava. The sequence goes on along the minus strand of JARNME010000012.1, from coordinate 37,901,494 downwards.
AACGCTTGGCAGTTCAGAGGAGATTGCTGGATGTATGATCATCAATCTACTGCTCGCCAAAGTGGACGTCGCAACGCAGACCAGCTGGGAAGAGAGCATCGCCTTAAATAAAATTCACTCATCGGAGGAGTTTTTTACCTTTCTGGAAGGGCGCTGTCAAAGAATGGAAACCATGCAGCATGCTATGCTGAATTCACCGGTGATAAAAGGCAATCCAGCTACTAGTTCATGCAAAAAGGCGTTTGTACCGACACAAACCAAAAACGCATGCTGTTGTTGTGGCACCCCAGGGCATGCCATATATGCGTGCAACAAATTTGGAAATTTGTCTCCATCGTTACGTTTCAAGGAGGCAAAGAAACTTGGACTATGCATAAACTGTCTAAAGAAAGGACATCAAGCACAGTCATGCTCAAGTCGAAATTGTTTGACTTGCAATGCTCGGCATCATACGCTGCTACATTTTGAGGCAACCCCGGAAACGTCATCGCAGTCGTTGACTACTGCTTCCTCGCTTCACGTGTCGACCTCGCTTGCTGCCTCTGGAAATGGTGCTCTGTTAGCCACAGCAATTGTGCTATTTAGAGATCGCTCTGGCTCCTTAATTCCGGCACGTGCGTTGCTAGACTCGGGTTCGCAGCTTCACCTGATCACTTCTCGCTTGGCCCAGCAGCTGCGTTTGAAGAGAAGTCGCTCTTCAACAGTTATCTCTGGTCTAGGTGATGCTAGCGTACCCACTTCAGGATCTACCGTCGACATTGGACTGCAGGCTCAGCATTCTGATTATTGTACATCAATCAATGCATTAATTGTTCCTACCATTACAGACTGTCAACCCAGCAAGTCGATCGACATCTCAACGTGGAGCATTCCTTCAAACATTCATTTGGCAGACCCAGCGTTCCACAAGCGACAGCACGTCGATCTACTCATTGGAGCAAGCATGTTTTACGATCTTCTCTGTGTCGGCCAAATTAAACTTCTGCTAGGTTTGCCTCTATTGCAAAAAACTCGACTTGGCTAGGTCGTTACTGGAGGATGTAAAACAAACGGTATCGGCTCTCTATTGGCTGTTTGCGAGCCGATTGATGATCGCACTTTGGACGATAGGCTTGAGCATATTGTCAGGCGATTTTGGGAAGTTGAAGGCTGTGGTGAAAGCAACGCACCAGCTACCAAGGAGGAAGTGGAATGTGAAGAACATTTTACAAAAACTGTTTCTCGCTTGCCGTCTGGTGAATACTCAGTTATGCTGCCATTCAAACCAAACTCTGGAAACTTAGGCGATTCGTATAGACAAGCCTACCAGCGTTTTTTAAGCTTGGAGCGTAAACTGGAACGGAAGCCTAATACAAAACAACGATATTCGGCATTTGTTAAGGAGTACCTCGACTTGAAACATATGTCGCTCGTCCAACCGGAATTAGCAGGTTCCTGTCGCTATTTTCTGCCGCACCATTGCGTACTGAAGGAAGATAGCACAACAACCAAACTACGTGTCGTTTTCGATGGTTCCGCAGCAACTTCTTCGGGTGCGTCTCTCAACGATGTTCTCATGGCTGGACCTGTCATACAAGCCAAACTTTTCAAATTGCTGATTCAATTTCGCACGTATGTTGTCGCTCTCACTGGAGACGTCTGCAAGATGTATAGATGCGTTCGAGTGAGCTGCCCTGACACATATTTCCAGTGCATTTTATGGCGGAACTCTCCAAGGGAAAACATCAAAGTGTACAAGCTTGACACTGTCACATATGGAACGAAGCCTGCATCATTCCTATCAGTTCGGACGATGCATCAATTAGCCCATGATGATGGACATTTGTTTCCCCTTGGTGCGTCAGCTGTCTTGCATGATTTCTACGTCGATGACTTGATAACTGGTGGGAATTCTGTGGATGAGACTATTGAGAAGATGCAACAGACAACGAAGCTCCATGCCCTAGGCAACTTTCAGCTTCGAAAGTTTTGCTCGAGCCATTCGACAGTTTTGGAAGGAGTTCCTGAGTCCGAACGAGAAACTTGTCTCAAATTTGATGATGACAGCAACATCATTAAAACGCTCGGTCTATTGTGGGATCCTGGATCTGATCAGCTTCTGTTTTCATCGGCTCCAGCGCAGCATGTTGCAAAGCCTTGCAAACGCTCTATTTTATCGGCGATAGCACAGTTCTACGACCCTCTTGGCCTTATAGGACCGGCTATTGTGAAGGCAAAAGTGTTTTTGCAGCATTTGTGGAAGGCGAAGCTTGATTGGGACGAGAGCTTGCCACTGGACCTCAGCACAGCTTGGATGGAGATATACAATGGCTTCAACAATTTTCCACGTCTATCGTTTCCTCGTTGCGTTATCGCCCAGCACTGTTTTATAGAAGTACACGGATTCTGTGATGCCAGCATCGACGCATTTGGAGCTTGCATTTATGTCGTATCAAAGGGTGAGCAACCTTCGAGCTACCTACTTTGTTCGAAGTCTCGTGTCGCGCCTCTGAAGACACTTACCGTACCGAAGTTGGAACTATCTGGAGCCAGGCTGCTTGCTCAGCTAATGTTTGAAATAGCCCAATCCGGACTTTTCAATGGCTCTTTCTACTGCTGGTCAGACTCTTCCAAAGCTCTGTCGTGGATTCACAATGAGCCTGCCCGATTTAATGTATTCGTCGCAAATCGAGTAGCTGCTATTCAGGAGTTGACGGCCAACATGCAATGGCGTCACGTTCCCACAAATGTCAACCCGGCAGATATACTTTCTCGTGGATTGCTTCCGAGTCAACTTGCTCAATTGGATCTATGGTTGTATGGTCCTCAATTCGTGACCTTGGATGAGGATTCCTGGCCTCTTGTACATGCTGTAGTTGAGCCAAGCCTGGAAGTTCGAAAGAAGGTCTTTGTCGTCAGCACACCATCATCAGATATCGTCTCTGATTGCAAGTTTGTAAATTCCTTCTCCAGATTGCAACGTGTATTCGCTTACATATACAAATTCGTCAAAGGAATACGACATCCTGGGCTTTACGAGAGTGACGTTCATAGTGGCACTCAATTGCTTATTAGGCTTATTCAATGTCGAAGCCTAAGCCAAAACCTTAAGGAACTGAAGAAAAAAGGAGTAGTGCAAGGTTCCAGTTCGATTGCATCCTTATGCCCGTTCATCGATGAATTTGGACTTGTTCGTGTGCGCGGTCGTCTAAAAAACTCAAACTTGCCGTTCGAGTCTCGCCATCCAATCATCTTACCCAAAGGACATCCAGTTACTGTCTCCGTTATTACACATTTTCATGAACGCGACTTGCATGCTGGGCCTCGTGCACTTCTGGCTAACATCCGGCTTCAGTATTGGCCAATCGGTGGTTTGAAGACAGTAGCCAAAGTCATCAACAAATGCGTTCGATGCTTTCGGGCAAGGCCCCGGCTTTTAACGCATATCATGGCTGATCTTCCTAAAGAACGGTGTACAGGATCTCGAGCCTTTGATGTTACCGGTGTGGACTACTGTGGACCTTTCTTCTACAAATCGGGAGTTCGTAGTAGACCTCCGATAAAGGCATACATCAGCGTCTTTATTTGTTTCAAGACCAAGGCCGTACACCTGGAGCTTGCCAAGGATTTGTCAACACCAACCTTTATCGGCGCGTTAAAGCGGTTTATATCTCTTGGTGGGATGCCAAGTCAAATTTGGTCAGATAACGCTACAAATTTCGTTGGAGCCAAAAATGAGATTCTGGATTTAAAAAAGCTTCTCCTAAGCGACCCTCATCAGGATGCAGTGCAAAGATTTTGCTTATCCGACAACATCGACTGGCGTTTCATTCCTCCTCGCTCTCCTCACTTTGGTGGACTTTGGGAGGCCGCAGTCAAGAGTGCAAAGTATCACCTGCATCGTTCTATTGGTCGAAACACGCTCCATCTTGCTGAACTACAAACGCTTGTTTATCCCATTACAGAGAATCCTGAGGACCTAGACGTGTTAACACCAAATCATTTTTTGCTTGGTGGGCCACCAACAAACATAATCGAGCCAGATTTGTCCAGCATCAACTTCAATCGTTTGAATGGCTGGCAGCAGGTGGCACGTTTGCAACAGATCTTCTGGGATCGTTGGCAAAAAGAATATCAGACGTTGCTTCAGGAACGGACTAAGTGGAGAGCTCGCGTTGAACCACTATGTGTCGGCGACTTAGTCCTCCTCAAGGATGAGAATCTTCCACCCATGCGCTGGCCACTTGCTCGAGTTCTTCAGCTTCTCCCTGGACGTGACGGAGTTCCAAGAGTTGCAGAGCTAAAAACCGCTACTGGACAGCTTCGAAGGGCAACAGCGAAGCTATGTTTGCTGCCCTTAAATGACTCTGTTGAACGCGTGCATTCAACGGGGGGAGGATGTTCGCAGCAGCAACAGCAACAGCCGCGTGATCAACAATAACATTTGTACATATTAATTGCCCTGTGCGGCATACCCTATGCTTATCTCATTATAGAGTATCTAACGTTATTCTGTTATGTTCACTCTACACCTTTATGATGTCTACTTTACACCTTAATTCGTTAACCATCGGCCCGCTTTGTATGTCGCCGCTTGCATATCATTCTGTTAGTTGTTCAAACACATTCAGTGTGAACAGGTCAAAGATTTGTGACAATTGCAAATAAAGCATCGGTCTAATTTGTAATTCTGTCTATTGGTTTTCATTTCGGAAAATAAAGCGCTAAAAAATATTAGTGCTCAAAACATTGAACATTGCAAAAACTTTCGCCCGTTATTTTTGAAAACGTGCACCACAGATTACGCTATGCACAGTCCATTCCGTGTTTTATGCGTTCAATTTAATAAGCTCTACTACGTGTTCTCTAATGAGACCTCTCTCTCCTTAATCAAATCATTGCTTTCAGCTTATCTTCGGGAAGTTAATGACCGCTCTCAGCTATGAAACGGGGCTTAACTTGCTGGACTGATAATCTCTTTTCCTCCATTGGGTCATAAAAAGTGGGGAGCAAAATGAGTACATGCATCAATATTTAACATTTTGGAGCGAATGATGAAGAAAACAGTAAGGCAAGGAGACTTCAGATATTGGATATAAGTTCTCCTATACCATAAGCAGAACAAGTTTGTTTCAAATTATCGATAGCTATTCTGATTTCCGATAAACACATGGAATCGATTACAAAAAATATCGAATTTTGAAAATATAAAAATGGGGGTTTATGTTATGGGTAACGATATAATTTTCTGAAAATTTCGTCCAAATCGGTTAAGAAACACCGGATGAAGATAAGTAAGTATCGAATGAAGATAAGTCAGCATACCAAAGTTCAGGGTTCAGGGCGGCAGCCTACAATAAAACATGCAGACCATCCCAAGAGAAGAAGAGACACACGCCCCCGTGGTGGGCTCTAGAACTCAAGGGTTTACGAAAGACGTATAAAAACGCTTCAATCACTCAAAATAAGCGGAAGAAGAGCTAGTATTGATCGAAAACAAAATACGGCTCCGTGACTTTAAGAAACAAGTACGAGGAAACAAAAGACACGCATGGCAAAACTTCTGTTCAGGCATTGAGAAGACAGCCGACAGCCGTAAGGTTAAGGAAGCTGCAAGCAGGCCAACAGATTGTACGAAGCCAATTAAAAACCGAAGATGGCAGATGGACGAAAAGCAGTGAAGATGCGGAAAATGTGCTCCTGGAGGCACATTTCCTTAACTGCACAGAAGTCAATGCAAACACACAAACCATATCCCCAACCACAACAGTGGAAATTCCGGAAGGTATCACAACAACGCGACGGATAATGTGGGCGATAGACTCCTTTGAGAGCAACAAATCAACGCTGCAGAAGGTCAAACATGTGATCACTCCATGGCTGAGGGAAATTTTCAGAGGTTGCCTTAGATATGGCTATGTGCCGGTGGCCTGTAGGAAAGCACGGGTAATTTTCCTGCCAAAAACTGGAAAATGTAGTCACGTGCTGTCGAAAGACTACAGACCCATTAGCCTGACTTCGTTCCTCCTTAAAACTCTAGAAAAGCTGATAGCTCTCCACATCAGAGAGAACACAGAGATGGCTCTAGAGCAGAACCAACACGCATACACAAAGGGCAAGTCGGTGGAAACAACGCTACACTCCCTCGTAGCTACCATAGAGAAAGCACTACACCACAAAGAGTACGCCCTAGGCGCATTTCTCGACATTTCAGGCACAATTAACAATGTGTCGCCCCTAGTGCAAACTGAGAAGTAAATAACCTACAAAAGAAATTCCAACGGAAAGCCCCGAAGATAACAGCCTATGTGGACGACATAAGCATAATTATCATGGGCAAGTGTCCATCGACAATCAGCTCTGTCATGGACCATGGAGAGATACTAGAATGGGCCATGGAAGCCGGTCTAAGTATCAACGCGGACAAGACGGTCCTCATTCTCTTCACAAAGAGATACAAGGTACCTCGCTGGACTCCATCGAAAATAAACGATAAGGCAGTGATACCAAAAGAGAGTATCAAATACCTTGGGATAGTAATGGACAGCAAGCTCAGTTGGAAGCTCAATGCACTCTATACATCGCAAAAGATGTTGGGTAGCACTTGGGGACTCTCACCAAGACTGACACATAGGATTATAATCTCGATTGTGCGCCCCATACTGCTCTACGGAATACTGGTATTGTGGAAAGCCACAGGAAACCAAAAAGAATGGAAAAGACCCAGCGACATGCACTTACGTGCATTACATGGGCGCTGAGGACTACACCAACTAAAGCATTGCAGATCATACTAAATGTCAACCCCGCGGACATACAGGACCCCGTGGACGATAGGCAACATGACTATCCACAATTAGGGGCATAGTAGGATTGGAAGAAGGACCCTTGTCGAAACAGATTATATGATCCCAAAAAACAATTTCAACTTCACGCCCACGCTACTAGGAGAAGATGAATGGCGTTCAGGAGCACTGCAAACGGCCATTAACATATATACAGACGGCTCAGAAATGAGAGAGGGAGTCGGTGCAGCAGTATACTGCGCCGAACCATCTATGAGCCTGTCATACAAACTCCCGGACCACTGCATCATATTCCAAGCAGCAGAACAGTCTTACAAATGAGGCGAGCTGGCAACTCTGACATGATAGTCGATAGCTAATGGTGATGAGAAAGAAGAGACAAGAGTTGATTGACTGAACAAGCAATCGTCACGCGACACATTGGCATTTAAAGAGCTTGAGAACAATTTTAAAAATGGTAAGACGATCACTGAGTGTCCGAAGCGTAAGAAGACTTCGGGTTCCTACACGCCTTGTTGTCCACCTGCCTTGCCCAGCAAGCCACTTCTGGGGTCTAGCATAAATCTCATAACTCCTATTGCTAGCCCAATAATGGTATTTAACTCGCGGCAAGAAATCCCACTAATAGCCTAACCACTGTTATTTTTATACATATGCCACTGGTTCGACAGCTTGTGTGCCTAGTAATCCTACTGGTGATACAGCCGGGGCCCCAAGCCTCTTGTTGATGTGCCATTTAATTAATTTATATTTGTGTTCAGGCTGGCATCCGATACTACATCGGATGATGTTTCAGCTTATGTTAAAAGTAAAATTAATTCCCCTCTTATTATTTTTGAGAAGTTTAAATTTAAACACGCCCGAAGTATATATTTTATCAAGTTGAGCGTGCAGCCTGAACTTTTGACGTGACAACGTCTTAAAAATCGATAGAGCCGGCTGCACGCACGAAAAAACATGACTCATTTGCCGTTACCTCGCTCATGTGTCGTTACCTCTTTCTGACATGACGTATGTGTCGTTACCTCGCTCTGAAGTGCAAGCGAGAGCGCGGTGTGAGCTCTATGAGAGTGTATTGGTGCAAATGCTTGCAGAGCAATACGCTTTTGGTGTGAGCTATATGAGAGTGTATTGGTGCAAGTGTTTTGTTCTTATATTGAAAAATATATGTTGTTGTTGTACAACAATATCTCTGCCTGCAAATGAGTATTGGTGCAGTGGCAAAGAAGCGGACAGTCGAGCCACACAGCTCTGCTGTTTAACAACAAGAATGATGATGTTGAACACCCTATTAATATATAAGTGCTATTGTGGATATGTAGTTCCATAATATATTTGAAATAGTTGCATATTTTGATATTTATAAGTTTGGAAACTACCAAAATAATTTAATAATATTAAATAATTAATTTATTAATATCGAAAATAAGCTGGTTAGGGTATCCAAATTCATCATTCATCATTCGTCAAGTCCAACTATGTTTTGATTCACACACACACGCACACACTAAAAGACCAACATATCCCTGCAAGCAATTTGATGATTGTTTTGATCAGAAACCCAATAACTAGTTCAATTTGAGTCATTTTGATGACTTAAAAACGATTAATCGCTATTGCGATTAAAGCCCTACTCCAAAACGACGAGCATGTATGCTTTATATATGATGAATCGCCTAAAATTTGAAGCAATCAAAAATTGAGCATGCCGGCTATTGAAAAAAGCTTACTTTGTCGTGACGTCAGTAAAAACGATTACTTTGAACAGCTTGGCAACTCAAAAGCGACTTGCTTGCATGCTCAAAATATGATTAAATGCTTCAAGGTGAGTAATTGCGTAATCTATAATAAGCAGTTACATTAACATGAATTGTTAACATTAAAATTAACATTAAAACAATTATGATACATAAAGGCTCAAAAAACAACAAATATTTTTGACCAGCTTTCAAAAAATACGACTCGAAAAATACTCGCTTTTGATTTGAAAAACGACTCAAAAATTATTGAAAGCTGCTGCAGTATACGACCAATCAAAATCAGTCACAAATGCCGACCAATATATAACACAAGAAAAAAGTAGTTCATAAATGTTTACTGGTGACTGGAAAAACACTAGATTGTACATTCAAAATGCTAGTACGTTTACATGTTTTGATCAAGTATCAAGTGCAGTGAAAAGCAAATGTGGTGTCAATTGTTTATAGCAACGAGAATTACAGCGATAAAGGTAATGATTCTTTTGATATTAATTATGTATAAGGTGATATATTGTCGAATATTCGTGCTTTCATCATTAAAATGAATAGCATCGGTCCGCTAGTGTAGCGATTGTAGGTTATGCTATAATTGACAAAATTAAGTGTCTGAAATGACAGGTTGGACCAGCCATCCGTCAAAGGGAACATTTTCTCCTATATCAAACACATTGAGGCGGGCTTTTTAAAAACTAGATTTTCTTAAGACGTTGTCACGTTCAACTATCGTCAGTAAATCGACTTTACAGACAACCAACGTTTTTTTTTTTGTTGCATTCTGTTCTTAATTTACCGTTTATTTTCAAATCACGCGGTTTTGAAAGCTCATACGGTAATTTTTTGTCATTTGTGAGAGAACACCAGAACGAAGTGGAGTTAAAAGTATATAATTTAATTGATTAAGTCTTTTTACGCCCACCGCTATGGGACCAAAAAAGCAAAAACTATTACAATAGAATTTTAGTGGCAAAATTGGACAGAAATGGAAAACATATTGTAGACGTCAGATATTTCGTTTAAGTTCGAGCTCTTTATTAAGGTACATATGTATATATATATATCAACGATCGACCGCTCATGTTGCTAACAGACTACGAACTGTCGACTTTCTACAGACTTAAGTCCTATTTATATAGGCGCGAGGCCGCGAGGCGATGTTCGAAAGCGAGTGTCGCAAACAATTTCATTTCATGAGAGTCGTGGCCAGTTTCTCAATGTCTGGTTGGCTAATCTAACAGATGGTTAGCTTAACTAACTGATGGTTAGTCAAAATTGAGTTTCTCAATGTCTGGTTTGCGTTGTTCGTGATTAAAACTAACATGAGGCCTGAGTGCCGGCTAAAATTTGTTCTCTCGTTAAGTGCCGATATAAATATCGATGAAATCATCGTTAGGCAAACAGCTGACTGTGGCTGACACTTGCATTGTTTACATTTTATTATTCAAGCAAAATGGCATCGCATCACTCGCATCGCTTTTTTTCTCAACTGAGCTCATTAAACTTGTTTGTTTACTTATTTCCATTTTTTTAATTGTTATTTTTGAGTTGAAAGAGAATTTGGCAGTCACAAAACAAAAAATACCAAACAAAAACAGCTGTTTTGCTCGAAAAGGGTGGCAGCACCATCAATGCGATAGGATCATATCGATTTAACTTAACTATACATTGAGAAAACCAAATTGGCTTAACGAGAGCGTTAAATTTATCTGGTCGTTAGCTAATTCTTACTTTAACCAGACATTGAGAAACTGGCCCTCAATGTGTTTGTTTACAATGGCGCTAGATATCGCGCGTCTCTCGCTTTCAATTTCGAAAATATGAAAAAACCTTGCGTTGGTGAAGCGTGAAAAGCAGCTGATCACGCTTTACCAAAGCAGCTGATCAGCTGCAGTTAATGTGAAATATTTTTTGTAGCACAATGCCAAAAATAAATTGCGAGCCTATAGCAGAACAAATTATTGTTTTTTTAATTGAAGACATAGCACAAATGAAATTTTTACTGTTTGATTTTTTGGGAAGTGTTGCCATGTTATGGTGAACAGGGCTGCCATGTTTTATTGAACAGGATTGCAAATTTAAACAAAAATAAACAAAAGCACGCCCGAAGTGTCGCGTCTATGTAAATAGATAGATATTTTGCAGCGCGTGTCTACGCAATCGAATTCGAACGCAAGTATCGCCTCGCGTCTCGCGCCAATGTAAATTGGGTTTTATGTTAGGTTACAATGAGTACATACTCATTGTTAGGTATCGATAGTAACTTACAATATTCGAAACAAACCAAAAAATCCTCGTCCGAATCCATCACGTTCACATTAATAACTAAAAGTGAGCAATGTAGCTCGCTTCTCGTAAAGCTCTCACTCTGCCATCTTCTCGCTTTGCTTATCGCTTCACGCGCGCACTCTGACGTCAGCCTTAATGTTTATTTGTTGTTTGCTCAGCGATATCACAAGCCAATTTTTATACCCGCCACCTAGTATGTCTTGAGAGAGCGTACAGCAACAAAAATCATGAAATATTACAAAAAAAAATTGCATACAACTGTACATATACTGCAATCTGGCTAATCCGGCTCCTGTCCCATATGGCAAAGAATTTTAAATCATCTAAAGACTGGTAAGAAGAGCTTTTTCGTCTCAGGGTTCTACTCTCAAAAACCAATAGTGCCATAAGTGTGCGTGATCGCGAAATCGTATAGCATGTGCAGATCGTTTTGTTTCATTTGCCCTTGCTCTCAGCGGCTACCAAGAACTGTAAAAATTTTTAAGTATTTGTGTGCATGTGTGTTCTTACATTTCTTCTGGGTCTGCTCCTCGAGATTTTTGTTATTATTGCTTTGTCCGTATCTTCGACAAGTGAACTACTGAATAATCTTTAGGAATTGGTGCGCATCGCTGCATAACTGTATGTTAGTTGCTGTTGGGAATATTTCCAGCGACAGGGAATGCCCCATAAAGAAAAAGCGCTAGTAAAAAAGTCAATCAGACGTTCTATATGCGATTAAAGTTTATTCACGACTGACTGTACTAATGTTAGCATAACAGTGCGTACATATTCATAACAGAGACTGTTAATACATTACATAGTACATGGTTGCATTGTATATGAAATCGATACTTTCAATACCCTTCCTCAATGCAAACATGCTTACAAAATTAAAACAAATTTAACATGTTCATAAATTCCGTATGTATCTTCTTTGCCAAATTCTTAGTAAACACGTCCGCTATCATTCCGTTTGTATAATCATACTTCAAAACGAATTGACCCTCTGTCACAATCTGGCGTACAAAATGATATCGTATATCAATATGCTTGATCCTTGCATGATGCACAGGATTCTTAGCCAGTTGCTCTGCACTCAGGTTATCTCCATATAACACTGTCGGGGTGTCCCCAGTGCCGCAGCCAATCTCGATGATTAGTCTGCGCATTACGATGGCCTCCTTGCATGCCGTCGATAATACCATATACTCAGCCTCCGTGCTGCTGAGTGCCGCGCTGCGTTGTTTTTCCGATTTCCAAGATATCGGACCACCAGCGAGAAAATATACATAGCCAATGTACGATTTGCAATCAATATGATCACCAGCCCAATCTGCATCTACAAAGCCCTCGAAAGGCTTTCCGCACTTTTCATAGTGTAGCTTCAGCTCCGGTGTACAGCTCAAATATCGCAGGACATGCTTCACGCCTGCCAGATGCTCCCGATGAGTCTCCATGTTCCACTGTGCCAATTTTGCAACCGAGTGCAAAATATCCAGTCTCGTTGTCAGAGCCAACCACATTAGCTCTCCGACTTGTGTCTGGTACGCTGTCGTATATACCTTCTCGCATTGGCTGTCATAACAAGCCACTTGGTACCCAGCATCTAACGGCGTAGTTACTGGTCTTCAATTTTCCATGCCGTACCTTCGCAATAGCTCCTTGATATATTGCGCATGACCCAAGGTGACTTGACCCGTTTCGCCTTCACGTTGAATCTCCATGCCAAGAAACAGCTCCAGTGGCCCTTTGTCAACGCATTCAAACGACCTTGATATGTCAGCTTAAATGCTGATCAAATCCAATTTGTCTTGACAAGCTTTAATGAGATCATCAATGTATTAGAATTGAAGAAATGAAAAATCTAATAATTTTTAAATTTAAATTTGTACAAATTACAAAAATTGAGACGCGGTTATTTCTTTAAATTGACAACGAGTTTAATGTGGTGGCTTCAAGTGATTTTCGACAATAAATGCCTTATATTTTTTGATACAGTTTCTCAATTGTTTGATTTGCCAAGCATGACCAAACCATCTGCGTCGAGTTTAAGATCGATAATAGATACAGTGTCTGCTATATATGCATCGCTGTCGTCTTTGGGTGACGACAAAGACATTGCTAATGCAATGATTATTCATATGGTCATGGCTAAGGTAGACCGTATGACCAAATCTCGTTTTGAGGAGCAGCTTGATTATGATAAGCTGCCATCTAGGGAAGATGTGCTAAACAGTTGAATAGGAGGTATCAATACTAGACAGCAGAGGAGTCCACTCGTGACAAGTCAAAAGTGCGCAATGAAGTGAGAAAGCCTCAACAAAAATCTTCATTTGCATGTGCTAGCTCAGCGCATAAGTCGTCGTCTGCATGCACTTATTGCAAGTCTGCAGATCACAATATATATTCTTGTCATTCAGTGCTATTTCTGTGATGCAAAGATTTGAGTACGTCAAAACTCAAAAGATGTGTCTGAACTGTTTAACCGTGGGACACATAGTTTCGAACTGCAAGGCGTCGAAGTGTCGTGTGTGTTCAAAGCCTCATCACTCTTTGCTTCATAGGTATCACACCAGTACAAAAGGAGGCAGCTGCACTTCAAGCCTCAACTTCAGAGGCATGCGTTGGTCACATGCGTAATGCAGATCAAGTCGTTCTTGCTACCGCCGTGGTAAATATAAAAGATAGATTCGGACAGTTGCATCCAGCACGAGTGTTGCTGGACAGTGGCTCGCAGATAAATTTGATGTCTGAGAGCATGGCCCAGAGGCTACGGCTTAAACGCAAGCCAACTTCCCTTGCCATCTCAATGGTAGGTGGGGCAACCACTAATAGCAACAATAAGGTTTGTGCATCAGTTCAATCTCGTTTGAATTCCCACACGTTTTCCGCTGAGTGCTGGGTACTGAAATCGATGTCCACATCTCAGCCTGGACAGGCTCTATCCATATTGAATTGAAAAATTCCAAAAAATATTAAGTTGGCAGGTCCCGAATTCTATAAGCCAGCGAAGGTAGATGTGCTATTGGGAGCGGAATTGTTTTATGGATTATTGTGCGTTGGGCAAATAAAACTACATTCCGAGCTGCCCATCATGCAAAAAACATTGCTGGATTGTAGCGGGCAAATATACTGGACTAGTGCCTCGGCAACAGCATAGTAAAAGTGCAGTAGCTCAAGTTTCAATCTGTTCTCTCGACTCTTTAGTTAATCGCTTTTGGGAATTGGATCAATGTCCAATCGAGTCGAAGGCTGTCCGACAAACAGCTGAACAGCAGGCCTGTGAATTGTACTTCACAAAAACTGTGCAACGGTTAACTACCGGTCGCTTTCAAGTTAATCTTCCATTTAAGACCGATCCCAAGGTTCTTGGCCTGTCCTTTCAAACTGCTGAAAGGCGTTTTTTGCAACTTGAGCGCAAACTGTCAAGGGATGAAACTTTCAAAAATATGTATCATGACTTCATGAAAGAGTATTTGGATTTGGGACATATGTCCATTCTGAAGCCTGCTCCTCCAGAACAGCATTACTACATTCTTCATCAATGCGTTCTGCGACCTGAAAGTACCTCAACCAACCTCGAGTTGTTTTTGACGCGTCTAGCAAAACATCAACAGCAGTTTCGCTCAACGAAACACTTATGGTGGGGCCAAAGATTCAGAGAGAGTTGTATTCAACGTTGGTCAACTTTCGGTTGAACAAATATGCCGTAACCGCCGATATTTCAAAAATGTATAGGCAGATAAATGTTTCTGAGCAAGACAGAAACTTTCAACTGGTCTTGTGGAGAGAAAATACATCGCAAGGTCTACAGGCATACAGGTTGAATACTGTTACATATGGTACAGCGTCAGCACCCTTTCTGGCTGTACGTTGTTTATTCGCATTGGCAAATATATACGCACAATCACATCCCATTAGTGCGAAAATGATTAAAAATTGTTTTTATGTCGACGATATGCTGGCAGGTGCAGACAGTTTAAAAGAACTGGACACCATTTGCAGCCAGGTTAGTGACATATTGTCCGAAGGAGGATTTCCACTTGCCAAGTGGGCTTCCAATTGCCAGAATCGGTCTGGTGACAGGAACGCCAGTGGAGAAATTTGTATAAAAATTGATGAGCAAAGCTCGGTTAAGACGCTTGGAATGCGTTGGGCACCTCAAGAGGATGTCTTTAAATATCATCTTGACGTAAATAGTTTTGCCTCCCTTAAACCAACCAAACGTAACATCTTGTCTATAGCCTCTCGTTTGTTTGACCCTCTTGGATTATTGTGTCCGATTGTCACTAAGGCAAAAATGTTGTTGCAGGATTTATGGAGGCTCAAGGTAGATTCGGATGAGGCAATCCCTATGAATCTACACACTGCGTGGAACAAGTTTAGCACGACTTTGCGTGATTTGCACAAAATTTCGATCCCTCGGTACGTGTGTCTGTCTTTGTACCAAAGTATTCAAGTCCACGGCTTTGCTGACGCCTCCAGTCAAGCTTATGGTTGTTGCATTTACGTGCGAACAGTCAACAATGAAGGCGTTGGCGTTTCTTTGCTCACGGCAAAATCTAGGGTAGCTCCACTTAGTGTAAAGACAATACCCCGGTTAGAGCTTTGTGCAGCACTTTTGCTGGCCAAACTTTGGCAACAAGTGTCGATCACGATGACCAAATTCACGATAGAAAGCGTGAATTTCTGGTCAGACTCGCAGGTCACACTATATTGGTTAGAGCATGATTCGGGTACATTGGGTACATTTGTCGCGAATCGAGTTGCAGAAACCCAAGAGTTGTCAACTGGAGTAATGTGGCGTCACGTTCCAACGGATTCTAATCCAGCAGACTTAGTTTCACGAGGAACGGATATTAACGAAATTGTGAGTTCCTTGGGGTTCAATGGACCAAGTTTTTTAATGGCAGAAAAGGATCGATGGCAGCAGGCTCTCGAGTCTGCATACCGGTGAAAAAGTTTCGCTGTAGTTAATTCTTACTGCTGCGAACATCCTTTCGCCACCAACCGCGCCTTAAAACTTGGAGCCAATTGCCCGTTGATTCCTTGGTAAATTCACCAACTGCCAGATTTGATTCGTAATCAAAGCCTCGTACTCCTTTTGCATCGCTTCGCGCCAATGCGAAGCATACAATCCGTGCATTGTCTCCTCATAGGATACTGGAATGGGTACATCACTTGTAACCATTGCGCTGAGCACGTTATATTGCTTCCTTGGGCGACCTGGTCTGCCCGTTTTAAGCAATTTTGGTCTGCGAGGCCTAATGCGAATTTCTTGCTCCAAACCAAGTGTTTCCGTTACCGCTACTCTTGTCAGTAGCATCTGCCTGAGATGTGTTGTCTTCATCGTCATCGCTCTTTTCGTCACTTTGAGCATCTGCCTGAGATGTGATGTCTTCATTGTCATCGCTCTTTTCGTCACTATGAGCATTCTCCTCCTGATGCCCAACAATTGATAAATCAATTTGTACCGCATCAAAATTAGCCTGCTCCAAGCAACTAAGCTCATCGAAAAGTACATCTCGCCTTTCAATCACCGTTTTGGATACAGCATCGAAAAGTCGACAGCCTTTAGCATGCACCGAGTATCCAATCATACGGTATTCTTTACCCTTGGGTAGGAACTTGCCCTTGCGTTGTCCCTTGTCCAGTGCCACTGCAACTGAACCAAAAATTCTTAAATGACTTATCGATGACTTCTTACCAGTCCACGCTTCCATAGGAGTTATCTTGATCAGCGCCCGTGTATGAGGACGATTCCGCAAGTACACCGCCGTGTTCACTGCTTCTGCCCACATTGGCTGGCCTAAAAATGACTGCGCCAACAAACATCTTGCCATCTTCACCAACGTACGGTTAGCTCGTTCCGCTACACCATTTTGTTGTTGAGTGTAAGGCATCGTCAACTGCCATGCGATTCCATCAAACGTCTTGTTTACATATTCGCGACCGTTGTCGCTGCGAAGATGCTTTATCTTTTTTCCAGTCTGTCGCTCCACAAGATTTTTGTACTCCACGAATTTTTTGAAGACCTCGTCTTTTCCTTTCAGGAAATAAACAAAAATTCTCCTTGACTTGTCGTCTATAAATGTGACAAAATATCTCGAGCCTGCAAGCGATTTTGTTTCGAAAGGACCACACACAACAGTGTGCACCAGTTCTAGCAGCTCCTGAGCACGGCTCTCTGTTGAGCTTGGAAAAGGTTGTGCGTGCATCTTACTCACCATGCACGTCATGCATGATACTTTTTGCAGTCCGTCAACATTTTCCATCCCTCGAACAAATCCTTAATTCAGATGTCCAAATCTGTTATGCCAAAGTGCGCCATCAGCTTTAACAGCAGCATAACATCTGTTGTTCTGACTCTTTAATGCATGAAAATTGCCAACTCGCTTGGCTTCCAGTATACATTTGCCACTTTGCATAATTTTGGCACTCTTATCGCCAAAATGTACCACGCACTTGTTTGCTACGGCTTGACTCACTGACATAAAATTGCCCCTCATTTCTGGAACATACAATACATTGTCCAGAACCAGGGAATACAAATCCGTTTTCAACCGCACTGCGCCTATGTCCGCTGCTCTCAAGAAGCCCGCATCCGCTAAACCGATCATCTCATTGTGTGGCTTTATTGTTGAAAACATTTGTTTATCGCAATACATATGGCTTGTTGCACCGCTGTCCAAAATCCAGCTTGATCGCCCAAAACTACTTGCATCCAATGCGTTTAGTAAACTGCGCTTCGGCTGCGCACTCTTTACTGCGTCTTTACATATTTCAACTCGATAATTTGCTCGAATGTGCCCAGCTTCACCACATTTATAGCAGACAACTTTTGCCACGTTGCTTTTTGTAGTTGCCTCTCCATGGCTCTTCTGCCGTTGTCTTACTGCAAAGGCCTGCTCAATTGTACTTTGTCTTTGTGCATTCTCTCTTCTCTCTCCTTCCTCTTTCAGATTTATACAAAGAATTTCGTACGCTGGCAAGCTGTCGCGCGTGTCAATGGAGACAACGAAATTTTTATTTTCTGCTGAAAGACTGTAAAGCTCGAAGTTTGTAAAATGTGGGGAAAGAGATGGGGGCGGTATGGGTGGTTATGGCATCCAAATTTTTGATGCAGATCTTTGTGAAATGTCAATTGCTGCCTTCATACCAAATTTGGTGACACTACCTCGAAGTTTGTAAAAAGTGGGGAGAGGGGGGCGGTATGGGCGGGCGTGGCATCCAAATTTACGCTGCAGATCTATTTGGAATGTCAATTGCTACCTTCAAACCAAATTTGCTGGCTCTAGCTCAAAGTTTGTGAAATGTGGGGGAAAGGGGGGCGGTATGGGTGGGCATGATATCCAATTTTTGCTGCAGATCTTTCTGGAATGTCAATTGCTATCTTCATACCAAATTTGGTGACTCTAGCTCAAAGTTTGCTAAAGGTGGGGAGGGGTTGGTGAAAGGGGTGCGCGTGGCTCCAAAACTTTGATGAAGATTTTTAGGGGTAGTAGCTATCTTTTCACTAGTAGCTATCTTTTCACTAAATTTGCTAGTTCTAGCTGTAAGGATGTGCGAAATAGGTGGGTGTATCGGTTTTGAGTTATCGAATTTATCGATTTGCCAGCCCCCCAGTTATCGTAGAACCCCCATCTTGACACTTTAATTTATTATCCCATAGATAAAGAGAATTGAAAAGTTTCAAGTCTCTAGCTTGAAGGGTGTAGAAAAAACTTGCAACCATACGGACGGACAGACGGACAGACACCATGACGGACATTGCACAAAACCAAAAAGTAAAGAGTTTACCTTCGGTATCGAGTATAATAAATTATCAGGGGTGCCACAGAAAACGAACATTTAACAATGCCACAGACCAAAACGCTCACTGGCTTTGAGCGGAATGAACACGCTGAAATCTGATGCTGCCACCTATTCCGATTCAGACTTTAGAAGTGAGGGTCTGCAATGCCGCATTTCATGAACTGAATTCGGAGTAATACATTTACAAAATATATATATGAAACCGCTCCCATTTTTCTTTTAATCATTCATTAAAAAATAGCTCTTTTGAATTAAAACAAGTTTAGCTTCAAAATTCTTTTACTTTTGTGCAATTTATGAAAACAATTGTGCGCAGTTGTAGTTCTGCCAGGTGGCAGCGGCTTAAAACGGCATTGTCGGAAAAATGGCAGAGCCATAAATAAACAAGGAAGAAGAAGTTAACTCGCGAAAAATGTAAGTAAATTTGTATTGTTTTCTTAACTATTTTACAATGCGAGTAAGAAGGCTCTAGTCGGGAGATCCTGCAATACTAAAATAATTTTATAATTGACTTTTTTTACTGACTTAGCTTCAATCGATTAAATTCGATATATCCGGTGTTTTTTAACCGATTTGGACGAAATTTTCAGAAAAGTTCTTTCGTTCCCATTACTTCAACCCTCTTTTTTACATTTTATAAATTCGATATTTTTGTTATCGATTCCATGTGTATATCGGAAACCCGAATAGCTATCGATAATTTGAAGCAAACTTGTTATATACCAAATTTGAAGTCTCTAGTTCTTGTAATCTCTGAGATCCACGCGTTCATACAGACAGACAGACGAACATGGCTATATATATGAATATATAAACTTTATGGGGTCGGAGATTCTTCCTTCTGCCTGTTACATACTTTTGCACAAAACCATTATACCTTTTTTACCCATTTTATGGGTTAAGGGAATAAAAAGTAGAACACAAGGGACAAGGGCAACAGGCGGCGGGCCTTTCAACAAGCTGCTGCTCATTTAAAACGGAAATTTATCGAAAAGTTAAAATTAATTTTTGAAGTTTAATAGATTTCCGAAAAAATACGAAAATACTAAACACAATTCTTAGATATATCGATATTTATCTTAAAAATGTAACAAAATTTCTTTTTTATGATGAAGCTTAATAGATTAAATAGATTAATAGATTTCTAAAAAATAGGACGAAAATATTAAATACTATTTATCGATATCTCACTTAGTTATCGATATATAGATACTTAAAAATCGACAAATTGACAATCGTAGACGTGCCAATTAAATAATGCAAAAAAAAACATGAAACAAATTAAAAACCCCTTATTCTGATATTCAATTTCACTAGCGTTTTCTGTGGCACCCCTGAATAGCTGAGATAGGTCAATAAACGATACATACCTGTATTTACAATTGCCACACGCACATTTAAGCGTGCTGCATATACATAAATGTACACAAGCAGTCAAATTTCAGTTTTGCAAACGCTGATCATTAATAATTTTTCAAATTTTTATGTTTATGACACTAGCCAACAATTAAGCTATCGCACAGTTATGCAGCGACAGGCAAAGCAATAGTAACAAAAAATGCAGGAGAAATGTAAAAACACATGCACACAAATACTTACAAATTTTTACCGTTCTTGGTGGCCGCTGAGAGCAAGGGCAACTGAAACAAAACCATCTGCACAAGCTACCCACTATCGCGCTCGCTCACACTTATTGCTTACTGTTTTCTTTATTCTCTATGGTATAGAGTCTATACCATTAAAAAGTTTCTGAAGCGGGTCACTGAAAGAGAGCTTTTTTACCAACTGCACAGTCTTTAGATAATTTAAAAGTCTTTGGATATGGCACCTCTACATTGCTGCCATACGTCCCGGTTTACCGGGACATTTCCCGGTTTGAAGATTGTGTCCCGGTGCACAGTAGAAATGTCCCGGTCAAAAATATTATCGAATTAATTTAAGTATGTGCACAAAAACTAAAATAAATAAATATTGGGGATCAAAACGAAGACATGAATGAAAAATAGAAGCATTTTTTTTTTTATAAATACTAAAGAGAAAGAGCGAAAAAGCAAGTTATTAAAACTAGTTCAATTTCTGTTCGCTTTTCCAGGAAACAATGGAAATGTTGAGCGATTATTTTCACTGATTTCTTCACAATGGATTAAGGAAAGAAACTCTCGCTCAGCATAACCACTTTGGAAAGCATCATGCAATCCAAATTTAGTTATTATATGACATACGTAGTTTTATAATTATACTAGATTTTTTCCGGTGCGCTTCGCTACACCTAATTCGATTAAAACTCTTAATGGTTTTTACTTTGTGTTTTATTTACTGCTACTTTAATCATAGTACATTTTGGTATACAACATTTTTTGTTTTTCCACCTGGTGCGTAAATAAATAAGCACCTTGGTGTTCCCACTCTCCAGCATGCGACGTACAATTGGCCGTGTAGAAGCACGGTCCTTCTAAATCGACGTTTTGACGCCGCACACTCGAAACGTTTGCCTTTGCGATTTGTTGATGGTCATCGCATATGCAAGACTTACTGGGAACTGCAAGCGCTTAATTAAAACGGCATGTCCGTTGGAATCATTGGAATGCGTGGTAAGAGTAAAACTTCAGCTGCTGCCTTGCCATTAGTATGGTGGCTTCAATCAAATTTGGACACAATTTTTGACTGAAAGCCTTGTGCCATTACACAAAGTCGGTGGCTTCAGATTTCGTAGAAGTAAATGGGTGAACCGACTTTCAGGACTAAACGATGCGGTGGCAGACCGGGGGGATCCAAAGAATTCAAGAAGTCAGTTGGACAATTGGACTACTTCATATTGATTCAAAACGCAATCAATCGATATATATGTTGTAGCTTCTCCTGGCAGTTTTTCTTGAATGGCATAATTGATTTCGTTGACGTGTAGATTTGTCGGTGCCAATATTGCGCGTTCACTTAAGTTATCGTGGCGTTGATAGTGTTGAACAATATTCGGAATACACTTTCAATTAATTCTTCTTTCGATTGTAAAATTGTACAAAAGTTGTTCGGCAATGCGATCATACCCTTATCATCGCTTGGGATTTTTGCTTCGCCAATGTACAACAACAGCTTCGAAAACGCCCGCTGCGGATCGATCATTTCGCAATTGAACTCGTATCTTGATGGTAAGAGTCAGCCTTTGAACAAGTCTCCACAAAACTGACGATTTTAAACATGCGTTTATTTCGTCGGCAGGAGTTGATCGAGGAATGACTGGCAAATTGTACAAAAGTTGTTCGGCAATGTGATCAAACCCTTATCATCGATTGGTATTTTGCCTTCGCCAAGGTACAACAACTGCTTCGAAAACGCCGCTGTGGATCGATCATTTTGCAATTGGACTCGCATGTTGATGGTAAGAGTCAGCCTTTGAACAAAACTGACGATTTTAAACATGCGTTTATTTCGTTGGCAGGAGTTG
>JARNME010000012.1:37847360-37879416 GCA_030179655.1 Scaptomyza flava | reverse complement strand
GCAGGCTCTCGAGTCTGCATACGGTGAAAAAGTTTCGCTGTAGTTAATTCTTACTGCTGCGAACATCCTTTCGCCACCAACCGCGCCTTAAAACATGGAGCCAATTGCCCGTTGATTCCTTGGTAAATTCACCAACTGCCAGATTTGATTCGTAATCAAAGCCTCGTACTCCTTTTGCATCGCTTCGCGCCAATGCGAAGCATACAATCCGTGCATTGTCTCCTCATAGGATACTGGAATGGGTACATCACTTGTAACCATTGCGCTGAGCACGTTATATTGCTTCCTTGGGCGACCTGGTCTGCCCGTTTTAAGCAATTTGGTCTGCCAGGCCTAATGCGAATTTCTTGCTCCAAACCAAGTGTTTCCGTTACCGCTACTCTTGTCAGTAGCATCTGCCTGAGATGTGTTGTCTTCATCGTCATCGCTCTTTTCGTCACTTTGAGCATCTGCCTGAGATGTGATGTCTTCATTGTCATCGCTCTTTTCGTCACTATGAGCATTCTCCTCCTGATGCCCAACAATTGATAAATCAATTTGTACCGCATCAAAATTAGCCTGCTCCAAGCAACTAAGCTCATCGAAAAGTACATCTCGCCTTTCAATCACCGTTTTGGATACAGCATCGAAAAGTCGACAGCCTTTAGCATGCACCGAGTATCCAATCATACGGTATTCTTTACCCTTGGGTAGGAACTTGCCCTTGCGTTGTCCCTTGTCCAGTGCCACTGCAACTGAACCAAAAATTCTTAAATGACTTATCGATGACTTCTTACCAGTCCACGCTTCCATAGGAGTTATCTTGATCAGCGCCCGTGTATGAGGACGATTCCGCAAGTACACCGCCGTGTTCACTGCTTCTGCCCACATTGGCTGGCCTAAAAATGACTGCGCCAACAAACATCTTGCCATCTTCACCAACGTACGGTTAGCTCGTTCCGCTACACCATTTTGTTGTTGAGTGTAAGGCATCGTCAACTGCCATGCGATTCCATCAAACGTCTTGTTTACATATTCGCGACCGTTGTCGCTGCGAAGATGCTTTATCTTTTTTCCAGTCTGTCGCTCCACAAGATTTTTGTACTCCACGAATTTTTTGAAGACCTCGTCTTTTCCTTTCAGGAAATAAACAAAAATTCTCCTTGACTTGTCGTCTATAAATGTGACAAAATATCTCGAGCCTGCAAGCGATTTTGTTTCGAAAGGACCACACACAACAGTGTGCACCAGTTCTAGCAGCTCCTGAGCACGGCTCTCTGTTGAGCTTGGAAAAGGTTGTGCGTGCATCTTACTCACCATGCACGTCATGCATGATACTTTTGCAGTCCGTCAACATTTCCATCCCTCGAACAAATCCTTAATTCAGATGTCCAAATCTGTTATGCCAAAGTGCGCCATCAGCTTTAACAGCAGCATAACATCTGTTGTTCTGACTCTTTAATGCATGAAAATTGCCAACTCGCTTGGCTTCCAGTATACATTTGCCACTTTGCATAATTTTGGCACTCTTATCGCCAAATGTACCACGCACTTGTTTGCTACGGCTTGACTCACTGACATAAAATTGCCCCTCATTTCTGGAACATACAATACATTGTCCAGAACCAGGGAATACAAATCCGTTTTCAACCGCACTGCGCCTATGTCCGCTGCTCTCAAGAAGCCCGCATCCGCTAAACCGATCATCTCATTGTGTGGCTTTATTGTTGAAAACATTTGTTTATCGCAATACATATGGCTTGTTGCACCGCTGTCCAAAATCCAGCTTGATCGCCCAAAACTACTTGCATCCAATGCGTTTAGTAAACTGCGCTTCTGCTGCGCACTCTTTACTGCGTCTTTACATATTTCAACTCGATAATTTGCTCGAATGTGCCCAGCTTCACCACATTTATAGCAGACAACTTTTGTCACGTTGCTTTTTGTAGTTGCCTCTCCATGGCTCTTCTGCCGTTGTCTTACTGCAAAGGCCTGCTCAATTGTACTTTGTCTTTGTGCATTCTCTCTTCTCTCTCCTTCCTCTTTCAGATTTATACAAAGAATTTCGTACGCTGGCAAGCTGTCGCGCGTCTCAATGGAGACAACGAAAATTTTATTTTCTGCTGAAAGACTGTAAAGCTCGAAGTTTGTAAAATGTGGGGAAAGAGATGGGGGCGGTATGGGTGGTTATGGCATCCAAATTTTTGATGCAGATCTTTGTGAAATGTCAATTGCTGCCTTCATACCAAATTTGGTGACACTACCTCGAAGTTTGTAAAAAGTGGGGAGAGGGGGGCGGTATGGGCGGGCGTGGCATCCAAATTTACGCTGCAGATCTATTTGGAATGTCAATTGCTACCTTCAAACCAAATTTGCTGGCTCTAGCTCAAAGTTTGTGAAATGTGGGGGAAAGGGGGGCGGTATGGGTGGGCATGATATCCAATTTTTGCTGCAGATCTTTCTGGAATGTCAATTGCTATCTTCATACCAAATTTGGTGACTCTAGCTCAAAGTTTGCTAAAGGTGGGGAGGGGTTGGTGAAAGGGGTGCGCGTGGCTCCAAAACTTTGATGAAGATTTTTAGGGGTAGTAGCTATCTTTTCACTAGTAGCTATCTTTTCACTAAATTTGCTAGTTCTAGCTGTAAGGATGTGCGAAATAGGTGGGTGTATCGGTTTTGAGTTATCGAATTTATCGATTTGCCAGCCCCCCAGTTATCGTAGAACCCCCATCTTGACACTTTAATTTATTATCCCATAGATAAAGAGAATTGAAAAGTTTCAAGTCTCTAGCTTGAAGGGTGTAGAAAAAACTTGCAACCATACGGACGGACAGACGGACAGACACCATGACGGACATTGCACAAAACCAAAAAGTAAAGAGTTTACCTTCGGTATCGAGTATCAGGGGTGCCACAGAAAACGAACATTTAACAATGCCACAGACCAAAACGCTCACTGGCTTTGAGCGGAATGAACACGCTGAAATCTGATGCTGCCACCTATTCCGATTCAGACTTTAGAAGTGAGGGTCTGCAATGCCGCATTTCATGAACTGAATTCGGAGTAATACATTTACAAAATATATATATGAAACCGCTCCCATTTTTCTTTTAATCATTCATTAAAAAATAGCTCTTTTGAATTAAAACAAGTTTAGCTTCAAAATTCTTTTACTTTTGTGCAATTTATGAAAACAATTGTGCGCAGTTGTAGTTCTGCCAGGTGGCAGCGGCTTAAAACGGCATTGTCGGAAAAATGGCAGAGCCATAAATAAACAAGGAAGAAGAAGTTAACTCGCGAAAAATGTAAGTAAATTTGTATTGTTTTCTTAACTATTTTACAATGCGAGTAAGAAGGCTCTAGTCGGGAGATCCTGCAATACTAAAATAATTTTATAATTGACTTTTTGTACTGACTTAGCTTTAATCGATTAAATTCGATATATCCGGTGTTTTTTAACCGATTTGGACGAAATTTTCAGAAAAGTTCTTTCGTTCCCATTACTTCAACCCTCTTTTTTACATTTTATAAATTCGATATTTTTGTTATCGATTCCATGTGTATATCGGAAACCCGAATAGCTATCGATAATTTGAAGCAAACTTGTTATATACCAAATTTGAAGTCTCTAGCTCTTGTAATCTCTGAGATCCACGCGTTCATACAGACAGACAGACGAACATGGCTATATATATCAATATATAAACTTTATGGGGTCGGAGATTCTTCCTTCTGCCTGTTACATACTTTTGCACAAAACCATTATACCTTTTTTACCCATTTTATTATTATTATTATTATTGGACGTAGATGTACTAACGAACAGTACAGTCAAGTGGCCCAACGATACCAAGCACCGGCTTGTTAACGCGCGGACCCACGCACAAAGCGACCCACCTCCCGCCCATCCGACCGAGGGGCGCTCCGCTTATCGTGCGGTTACGATGATCGCGAACATGTAGACAAATGACACAAAACTAACTTTTTAAAAGAGCAAGTAGGAGTGGCACTGTGTATTACGTGGGAAAGATCGTTATAAATAGAACACAGAATACGAAAAGGGTTATGAAGAGCATAATTAGAATTACAAGTTTGAAGAGATATAGGTACAAAATTTCTAGTATTTCTAATAGGAACAGCAAAGTTAATTTGGTTAATTAATTCAGAAGAATCAATTTCACCATTAATTAATTTGTGAAAAAAGGAAAATGAAAGCATTATTCTACGATCACTCAGAGAAGGAAGATCTATTAGTAAAAGTCTACTACGATAAGACGGCAAATTATTGTTAGTGTCCCAGTTAAAACCTCTAAGTGCGAAGAGCAGAAATTGTTTTTGTACCGATTCTATTTTATTCTGATGAATTTCGTATTTCGGAAACCATATACAAGATCCATATTCCAGAATCGGTCGTACAAGAGAAGTATACAGAGTTTTTGTTAAGTAGGGATCGTTAAACTCCTTCGACCAGCGCTTAATGAACCCCAAGACACCAGATGCTCGATTGGAAATTGAAGAAATATGCTTGTCAAACTTAAGCTTTGGGTCCATAAGGATGCCCAAATCGTCAACCCATTCAATTCTATCTAGTGGTTTGTTGTCAAGAAAATAAATATTAAAAAAGGGCAAACATCTAAAAAATGACATTACTTTACATTTACTGTAATTAAGATTTAAAAAATTTACTTTACACCACATTTGAAAGTTGTCTAAATCTCTTTGAAGCTGTTGAGCAGCTAGGGGAGTTGCAGCTGACGTGCATAACTTTACATCATCAGCGTACATCAAAACCCGAGAGAACTTTATAACCGATGGAAGATCGTTTATAAACAAAATAAATAATAAAGGACCAAGATGACTACCCTGAGGAACGCCTGAAGTGACCTGAACCGTCTTGGAAACGGACCCTTTGAATAAAACCCTCTGAGTTCTAAGAGTTAGGTAGTCTTTAATCCAAAGAACTAGAATATTTGAAAAGCCCAAGAGTTCTAGTTTATGTATTAGGAGATGATGATCTACAGAGTCGAAAGCCTTACTAAAATCAGTATAAATAACATCAGTCTGCAATTTGTCCTGAAAACCCTTGATTCATAAATCCGTGCTGGCACGGTGAAATAATAGATTTACAAAGGTGTTGAAGATGGGAGGTTATTAATTTTTCAAAAATCTTAGGAATAGCAGACAACTTGGAAATACCCCTATAATTTTGAACATTAGATTTGTTTCCTTTTTTATGGAGAGGAATAATAAATGACTCTTTCCAAATTTTTGGAAAGGAGCCTAACTCCAGGGACAAGTTAAACACTTTAAGCAACGGCTTTAAAAGACCATGAGCGCAGTGTCTAAGCACACAGCTTGGCACTCCGTCAGGTCCTGGGGAAAATATAGGTTTCAAAACATGAAGATTATTTAAAAGTGAGTTTTCAGTGATTTTCAGTCCAAAGATGCGATTCGAGCCATTAACCCGATAAGGGTAAGGCAAACCGACTTGAGATTGACATGAGCTATAAGTCGTTTGAAAAAATTGGGCAAATATATTTGCAATCTCCTGATCAGAATTGGCCTTCGTTTCCTCAAAGAATACTTCCGTTGGGAGTGTCGATGACCTACGCTTCGCATTAACAAAATCAAAAATCGCTTTGGATCCTGCTGAAACTGTAATCTACACCGAGTCAGGTAATTCTTATAACATAGGTTATTTAAGATATCAAAACTGGCACGAGCAATCAAGTATGCAGAATAGGCTACCGATGAGCCGTTTTTTCTAATCTCTTGTAGAGTTTAGATTTTCGATTTTTGAGAATTGTCAACTCTCGGGTAAACCACACAGGTTTGTTAGACCTGTTTAGCTCACCAACCGGGACACATAAATCAAATAAAGAATATAAGGTATTATAAAAAATACTGATTGCCACGTCCAAGTCGTCAGACTCGTAGAGGGGAGACCAGTCAGTTTGGGATAAAAGCAGAGCGAGTCCCTCAAAATCAGTTTTCCGAAAATGACGAACTCGACTCAAAGGCATCCTGAAATTGCAACGCGTTCGGGAAGGTAAATTAATCAACAGCTCCAACGTAGGATGGTATAAGTCTTCTGGATAAGATATAGGCTGGGAACGGGAAACGGATGAAGATGACGAATCCAAAACAAAAATCAGATCAAGCATTTTATTGAGAGAATTTGGGATAGCATTAATTTGACTCAATGACATCCCAAGTAGGTCGATTAAAAATTCATTCGGGGCCGTGGGAGTCAGGGCACCAGAGTCAGGACAAGAAATCCAGTAGCCTCAGCAATGTTGAAATCACCAAGAACTACAAGAAAATCACGATCAGAAAGCAAAGCAGAGACAGAATGAATAGCAGATAGATGTGTCTCATAGATAGAGAGATCAGAAGAAGGAGGTATATACGAACAAGTGATAAAAATGTTAATACCGCAAATGTTTAGCTTTACAGCAATAAACTCTATATCAAAAGAACTATCTAATACGACTGTTTCAGAAGGAAAGTCTACATTCACAGCAATAAGCACTCCACCACCACGCCGAAGAGTACGGTCCTTTCTGTAAATAGAATATGTACTACATAGAATTTCAGAATTGAGAATGTCTTGCCTTAACCACGTTTCAGTAAAGGCAATGACATGGAAAGGGAAAGAAAGACTATTAAGGTATAAACTAGTGAGTTTACTACAAAGACCTCTTACATTCTGATAGCCAAGTAAGAAGGAGGATGTTAGTTTTTTGAACTATCAGTTATTGGGAGAGTTACCTTAGAACCAACCACCGGAAGGGTAGATACAATCGGGGGCCGATTTTTTTTCCTTGCAGTATACTCTTTCACAATTATGTGTTCTGGCCAAAATTCTTTGCAGCATATAGTGCAAAAATCTTGATTTGGAACACTGATTTTAAAAGACGAAATGTTCCGATCATAAGCAAATTTGAATTTCTCCACCGTGAAATTGGCATTCGATTTGGCCTTGATATAGACCTTGACATCATCTGATGTTAAATCAGGGGGAAGCCTTGAAACAAATATTTGTTTTTTAGGTGGAACAGCAACAAATTTTTAATTATATCCTCCACTGAGGCTGGTTTGGAAGACTCAGTCTCGGATAACTGAATATTTGGCTCTTTAAGTTTGATAGAGTGTTTTTGTTGATTAACATCAACACTACTAACCACCAAAGAAACCGAAGGATCGGGATCAGATAACACAATATCCATGGGAGTTATTGGTATATCATCTAAGTTCTCGATAATTTTAGTTGGAGGGACATGAAGATTTTTATTTACTTTATTTACTTTACCCTGCGGTATCGGAGCGTTTGGAGTATTTTCCGACATCACAGAGCCCGATAACTGCCCAACGTTGGCCTTTTTACGCTTTGGAGAATCCATTACGAGATTTTTCTCGTTAAGGTTTCTTTGAACCGATGAGAACTTTCACACAGTTTATTCAACTGGCAGAAAATGCCCTCTAAGCCAAGTTGAGTATTTATAAAGCTTACAATGTCTTTTTTTTTCTCCAAACATGACCAACACGGCCACTCTAAATTAGTATCCTTCATGAGGTCTGAGACACGGCCAGTAATGCCGGCACATTGCTCATGAGCAACATTTGTGCACATCCAGCAGCAGACAAAACCCATTTTTGAGTTTGCGCGGACTTGACAATTCGCATAGCAGCAGACAGACATTTTTATTTAATTTATTAAAAGGGAAGAAAAG
This sequence comes from Scaptomyza flava, assembly GCA_030179655.1. Classification (NCBI taxonomy): domain Eukaryota; kingdom Metazoa; phylum Arthropoda; class Insecta; order Diptera; family Drosophilidae; genus Scaptomyza; species Scaptomyza flava. The sequence goes on along the minus strand of JARNME010000012.1, from coordinate 37,871,703 downwards.
TACAAATAAAAAATAAAAATTAAAAAAATAAAAAAATATCGCTGCAGAAAATTGTTATGATTAAAATACAGGTCCACCCTAAAGTGCAAATAGTAAAGCTACAAACAAAACTTACTTCACAGCTTCACAAACAAAAACGGCGCGAGCGCGACCACCGAAAGCAACAAGCAACGGAGAAGAGTTTGACCGCGACCAACACCAACACAAAAGAGCGCGTTAGAGTAAACGATCAAGAAACGGTTTAATGCACTGGGAGCGAAGCGCTTGAAAAAAAGAGAGAGAGAGAGTGAGCGTAAAAACACAAAAACAAAACAAAAGCAGGCGGCAGCAAGTTGAGCAAATTTTTCAGTATGCTGGACTGCAGTTTGTTGTTGTGTTTGGAATCACTTTAAAACAAATGCAAATTAAATTGTTAATTTACTGTCCACTTTGGGTTTAGGCAAACCGGCAAAACACAAAGTCACAAAACTATTAGTTTACACAAAGACGCGAAATTAATAGCAGAAATAAAACGCACAATAGTAAAAAAGCGAAGCGCATAAAAAAAAAACACGTCCGTTGCGATGCAAAGCGAAAGCGACATGGGTTAAGGGAATAAAAAGTAGAACACAAGGGACAAGGGCAACAGGCGGCGGGCCTTTCAACAAGCTGCTGCTCATTTAAAACGGAAATTTATCGAAAGTTAAAATTAATTTTTGAAGTTTAATAGATTTCCGAAAAAAATACGAAAATACTAAACACAATTCTTAGATATATCGATATTTATCTTAAAAATGTAACAAAATTTCTTTTTTATGATGAAGCTTAATAGATTAAATAGATTAATAGATTTCTAAAAAATAGGACGAAAATATTAAATACTATTTATCGATATCTCACTTAGTTATCGATATATAGATACTTAAAAATCGACAAATTGACAATCGTAGACGTGCCAATTAAATAATGCAAAAAAAAACATGAAACAAATTAAAAACCCCTTATTCTGATATTCAATTTCACTAGCGTTTTCTGTGGCACCCCTGAATAGCTGAGATAGGTCAATAAACGATACATACCTGTATTTACAATTGCCACACGCACATTTAAGCGTGCTGCATATACATAAATGTACACAAGCAGTCAAATTTCAGTTTTGCAAACGCTGATCATTAATAATTTTTCAAATTTTTATGTTTATGACACTAGCCAACAATTAAGCTATCGCACAGTTATGCAGCGACAGGCAAAGCAATAGTAACAAAAAATGCAGGAGAAATGTAAAACACATGCACACAAATACTTACAAATTTTTACCGTTCTTGGTGGCCGCTGAGAGCAAGGGCAACTGAAACAAAACCATCTGCACAAGCTACCCACTATAGCGCTCGCTCACACTTATTGCTTACTGTTTTCTTTATTCTCTATGGTATAGAGTCTATACCATTAAAAAGTTTCTGAAGCGGGTCACTGAAAGAGAGCTTTTTTACCAACTGCACAGTCTTTAGATAATTTAAAAGTCTTTGGATATGGCACCTCTACATTGCTGCCATACGTCCCGGTTTACCGGGACATTTCCCGGTTTGAAGATTGTGTCCCGGTGCACAGTAGAAATGTCCCGGTCAAAAATATTATCGAATAAATTTAAGTATGTGCACAAAAACTAAAATAAATAAATATTGGGGATCAAAACGAAGACATGAATGAAAAATAGAAGCATTTTTTTTTTATAAATACTAAAGAGAAAGAGCGAAAAAGCAAGTTATTAAAACTAGTTCAATTTCTGTTCGCTTTTCCAGGAAACAATGGAAATGTTGAGCGATTATTTTCACTGATTTCTTCACAATGGATTAAGGAAAGAAACTCTCGCTCAGCATAACCACTTTGGAAAGCATCATGCAATCCAAATTTAGTTATTATATGACATACGTAGTTTTATAATTATACTAGATTTTTTCCGGTGCGCTTCGCTACACCTAATTCGATTAAAACTCTTAATGGTTTTTACTTTGTGTTTTATTTACTGCTACTTTAATCATAGTACATTTTGGTATACAACATTTTTTGTTTTTCCACCTGGTGCGTAAATAAATAAGCACCTTGGTGTTCCCACTCTCCAGCATGCGACGTACAATTGGCCGTGTGAGAAGCACGGTCCTTCTAAATCGACGTTTTGACGCCGCACACTCGAAACGTTTGCCTTTGCGATTTGTTGATGGTCATCGCATATGCAAGACTTACTGGGAACTGCAAGCGCTTAAATTAAAACGGCATGTCCGTTGGAATCATTGGAATGCGTGGTAAGAGTAAAACTTCAGCTGCTGCCTTGCCATTTAGTATGGTGGCTTCAATCAAATTTGGACACAATTTTTTGACTGAAAGCCTTGTGCCATTACACAAAGTCGGTGGCTTCAGATTTCGTAGAAGTAAAATGGGTGAACCGACTTTCAGGACTAAACGATGCGGTGGCAGACCGGGGGGATCCAAAGAATTCAAGAAGTCAGTTGGACAATTGACTACTTCATATTGATTCAAAACGCAATCAATCGATATATATGTTGTAGCTTCTCCTGGCAGTTTTTCTTGAATGGCATAATTGATTTCGTTGACGTGTAGATTTGTCGGTGCCAATATTGCGCGTTCACTTAAGTTATCGTGGCGTTGATAGTGTTGAACAATATTCGGAAATACACTTTCAATTAATTCTTCTTTCGATTGTAAAATTGTACAAAAGTTGTTCGGCAATGCGATCATACCCTTATCATCGCTTGGGATTTTTGCTTCGCCAATGTACAACAACAGCTTCGAAAACGCCGCTGCGGATCGATCATTTCGCAATTGAACTCGTATCTTGATGGTAAGAGTCAGCCTTTGAACAAGTCTCCACAAAACTGACGATTTTAAACATGCGTTTATTTCGTCGGCAGGAGTTGATCGAGGAATGACTGGCAAATTGTACAAAAGTTGTTCGGCAATGTGATCAAACCCTTATCATCGATTGGTATTTTGCCTTCGCCAAGGTACAACAACTGCTTCGAAAACGCCGCTGTGGATCGATCATTTTGCAATTGGACTCGCATGTTGATGGTAAGAGTCAGCCTTTGAACAAACTGACGATTTTAAACATGCGTTTATTTCGTTGGCAGGAGTTGCCGGATAATAATGCTAATGCTCCGCCAAAAAGTTGTTGGTTTTGGCGTAAATCTTGCATTGTTCTATTGAATACTTCTAATGACTTTTTGTTAGCCATTGGGCACTCATCCCATAGCACTATTCCAGCTCCTCGCAAAACTTTTGTCATTTCTGAATTCCTCGATATGTTGCACGTTATCAGACAGCATGCGGTCCAATGCGATTTTGAACAATCGAATTAATTCATTGTGTTCATGGTGAAATCTTTGCAAATTCAGTACGATTTCTCGCCTTGTGCCAATTGTATTTGGTCAGTTTCATTACCGATAAAATATATTTGCAAAACGTTATACTCAGCATCGGCCAATGGTAATATTTAAATTTGTCCCTGAATCTGTACAAAATTTGATGAAGGATTGGAATATTTAAAAATGTCAAATTCCATGCGAAGTTATCACCTTGAACGTCGGCATAAATCCATCTCTAATGATCTTTGTGGCACCAAAAGAAGTCATTTGAAAGCATGAATTGTATGCTTGTATGTTCTGCAAGAAATGCTTAGACGTCAGCGATTCTCCATTAAGCAGCACATGCCAGCTGTTTCTCCTCGAAACTTTGCTGCATTGCAATGCGTACAAATAATATACATTACTCCAATGGCAACATGCAGGCTGTAGTCGCAGTCAGGATCGTACTAAAAGCCAACGTGTTCCATTTCATTGCGAAGGCGAAGCGGAACTCGGCCTTGACGATAATTTGGCCGTTGATTGTCTGCGGATTCAGCTATTAACTGTGCACGCCACTCTCTGTACACCGCTCTACCTCGGGCATTCATTTGAGCGCGTTGCTCTTCGCTTTGACTTCTTCTCGACATTAAAATTCTACGTGAATCACGCGTATGCCTGCCAACCGTATTAATTTGGCGTTGTCGAGGCTTTTTGTTTTTTGTATTGAAAGTTGAATGGCGATTCAAAAAATGTATTATTAAATTTTAAAACTTTTCAGAAAATATTTTAAAAATACTAATTTATTTTCGAACCATAGAAAGAACGAATGATATGCAACTATCAACATGCGATGTCAATGTTTTTTAAAAACATCCGCTTGCTGTTTCTGTTTATTAGTAAAAGGCAATCTTGCGGCAAAACAATGATAAAAAAGCAATGATACACACATTAAATTTCAGATATGCACCCTCCACAAAAAACCCAATCACCCCTGAGAAATGCATTGAAATCGGGCAAGCCGTCTAGGAGGAGTAAGCTTAATTTTATATATCATTATATTAAAACGCAAAAGCATGTAATTGAGCAAACAAAAAAAAAAAACTTTAAAATATGCATGCGCCAAGCCATAATAATGAATAATAAGGCTAATGAATTTTTTTTATTTTTTTTATATTCATTGACTAACGTTAAGTTCCTGTTTTCATTGTAAGATTATTAGTTTTTGATTAAGAAAATATCATTAAGTTAGTTGTGCATTAGGTACTGTTTTGTTTTTTTTAATTTTTTTTTTTTTCTTTCATAAATTTAAAACGGCAACTAATAGCAACGTTAAATTTGTGTACTTTTTTTTAGTTGAGCAATGAAAAAAAAAAAAAAATTGCAAAATTGTTCCGGTCAAGTTCTGTGGATTTATGGCAGCCCTACTTTACAATCAAACAATTTTTAAATTTTGCCCGACTTCGCTAATCCGGAAACCGGCAGTCTACGTAAACATGTGTAATTTCTTCTAATTTTTGTCGGATTACAGATTTTTTTACAAATCGTCGGTCTATAGAGGCCATTTATTTCACCTCTTCAATCCAGGAAACTAGACAATCCGACAAGTTCGTGTGAAAGAAATGTCGCACTAGCCAGTTTGCAGTGTATGTCTATTACTACGTTTATGCTTGCAAAAAAGCATGAATTCAGATCATGCTTTTTTTAAAAAATACTAGCATAAACACAAAATCGTGATTTTTTCTACACACGTATTTTGACTATGATTTTTTGTGTAAGCAGTCTGGCAACGCTACTGTGTGAAATCAGCTGTTCCGCACTAATTAAATTGCTGCGAACAGCAGCTCCATTCTTGACTTTAAAAGACAACGAACCATCTCTGATGTTCGCGTTTGCCGTTGAATTAAAAAAAATTTGCATTTTCATTTAACATTTTAAAGATTAAATTCGTTTAACGTTTTGGCTTTCGGTTTATCAGCGTTTGTGCTGATGTGCTGCCACCTTTTTCATATGAAGCTGCATAGGTGGCTCCACCCTTCAGAAAAATCATGATTTTTATAAAATAGCATAAACAGGCGTATTTTAAAAAGCGTGATTTTAAAAAATCATGAAACAGCAAGCATAAACGTAGTATATGTTTAGTTATACTTTATCACAAATAAGTATTTTTTATTTTTAATAGTAACAGTAAATTAATTATTGAGATTCAAAAACGAAAAGAATAAAGTCCTGAAAATCATTAAGGTAGGGATACCATCCGTCCTGGAATTCCGGGACACATCCCGCTTTTACAGGTAATGTCCCGGTGTCCCGACCCGACACGAAATTGTCCCGGTTTTCTATTGTTTCGATAAAAAAAATAGGCATTTTGACATAAAGCGATAAAAATCAACTCAGAACAAGTTCGAAATTTTGAGCCAATTGGTGAACTGATTAACAAGTGAACTTTCCCGCCATTTTGTCAGCAGTGAAAAATCTTCTAAAAATTTGTCCAATTGCTTAAAAGTCACTAGACGAGTACCGGATTTTTAAATTGCTGCAACTAGACGACGCGAACTTTTAGTATGAAGAAAGTGTAGCGAAGTGTGTAGAATATTTGATAAGTTATGTTACATAATTAATTGGAATCTGTTATGAATAAATGGGTAAATAAACGTATAATGGTTTTGTGCAAAAGTATGTAACAGGCAGAAGGAAGCATCTCCGACCCCATAAAGTATACATACATATTCTTGATCAGCATCAACAGCCGAGACGATATAGCCATGCCCGTCTGTCGGTCCGTTGTACGAATGCGTGGATCTCAGAGACTACAAGAGCTGGAGACTTCAGATTTTGTATATAAGTTCTCCTCTACCATGAGCAGAACAGGTTTGCTTCAATTATCGATAACTATTCTGGTTTCCGATATACACATAATATCGATAACAAAAAATATCGAATTTGGAAAATGTAAATAGAGGGTAATGGGTAACGATAGAACTTTTCTTTATTATTATAATAGAATTTATTTATTGCAACTGTGTTCAGGGTATCTTCTAGTCGGGCTCTCCCCACAAGCGCCTTCTTACTTGTTTTTAATTTTAGGCGGGTGCCGTGTGGTGGGGGGGGGGGGTAGTAGTCGACCGTCCCGGAATGGACCAAGCACCAGGTGGTAACCCTAGTTAAGGGTTTAGAAAAGTACATGATACGAAGAATACCAGATAACGCATTGCGCATAAACAGCTGTTTTCCAGCTGTTTGAGTGACGTCACATGTGGCCAGTTGAGTTTTGAATTGCATATTGCATAGCTGTTTCTCTTATTATACATATATTTAATTAATTGCCAGCACAATTTTAAGAACAATTTGTTATTATTGTTTCATCTTAAAACTGCACAGCGCATTTTCAATCAATTAATTCACTTTTAACAGTCGTTATTATTCAAATCCACTACAACGTCTGTACGCAAATTGCAATTCAAATCTCAACGGGCCACGTGTGACGTAGATGCGCAGAAGGTGAACCCCTGACTGCGTGATCTGAGTTTCATCGTTTTTGAGAAAAGTAGATTGATTTCTATTTATTTTAAACGAAATAATGTAAAGCTAGTTCTATAAGAGTCAAAATTGGAACTAGTTGCAGAACTGATTTGATTTTGACAACTAGTTGCAAAACAGTTTTTTTTTAACTCAAAAAAAAACAAAGGGTATGAAATTAGTTGCAATACTGACTTCAATGAGTCAGTTTGCAAGTATTAATAATTTTGACTCAAATATAGCTAGATTTTACCTAGTCGCAAGGAAATGTTGGGCGGAGTGACAGCTCTCGAAGGACATTGCCGTGTTAAGCGCTGTTTACGCTCGACTTAAATTAACTTAACTTAAATAAACTTACTTAAATTAAATTAGGGAATGTATGGATTTGCTCTCAAATTTTTTTTAACTTAAAATATCAGTGGCAGTGCTTTAGAACTATGTTAGCAGTGTTTAGCTTTGAAAAGCAATCGAGCGAGAACCAGTTACTACTTGTTTGGCAACAAGTTCTGAGATGTTCCTGGGCTAGCTCTCAATGCTAGTGGGTATCTCATTCACGTATGTATGTGTGAATATGTACGCGTGATGTGTGATACACAAATGTGTTATCAACAACTTACATAAATATGTTTGAGTATACCTTCATTCATATACATTCATACATACATATGTACGAATATTTGTTTATGTATTTTTTTTTTTGTAGCAAGGTGATGAATCTCTAACGTACATACATACATATATGCAAATATTGAACAATTCTAGTTGCGCCTGTGTGTTGAAGCTGCTCACAGTTAATATTCGAGGACTTAAAGCTTTAAAAGCTACTATCGCTAGCTTTAAACTTACGTTTAATGTTAAGCTATCAAGCCAACGCGATTCCTTTCAGTCAACTTTCACATTTTACCGCGCAGAGTGTTTCATATTGCATTTTGTTAGTCATTTTAAGAAAATTTCGTTCAAGTGAAAATGTTGATAAAATTTTAGCTTTAAAAAAAATTAAACTAGCTTTAAACTTCTGCCGATAAACAAATGTTTGTACATTTACACACAGGCTCAAGCACAAAAACATATCAGAATACATATATGTGCATACATACGTACATATGTATACATAAACATTGGTATGTTAAGACTTTGTCCTTACTTGACTATTAAGTGTAAAACTAAAGTGTGTACATACATATGTACCCAAAAAACAAGAATTCTTTACTTGTTTTTCCTAAGTAAAAAATAAGTATGTACATTCACCGATTTTGACAGAAGCAAGAAGTAAACATTTGTAAAAAATAAAATATTTTAAATTTAGCAGCAAATAGTGTATGACTTCAAATACATACTATAAATATACAAGCATACGAAAGTTGCAGAAATATTCACAATGAGTAAATATATAAACACTTATACATGAGATGCAGGTATGTACATACATACATATATGCAATGTGATATATGAACATACATTCGTATACGTTCGAATTGCGAAGTAAATTTACATACATTCATATGTACATACATACATACATACAAATAATTTTGTTAAATCAAGCATTCGTACTGTACTTGCGTACTGTCGCATGCATATTCAAGCGGTTGTGCTTAAGACTTCTGTGGATTTTGCACATGCTCTTAGGATTATAGTAACTTTAACTTAAATTTAAGTACACCCAACTCTTTTTTTACACGGTAGATACGTTCCTCAGAAATCCGTGTAATTAAAAACCGTGTAAAAAAAGAGGCGTTTCCTATAGTAAAATGGGGGATACGGTCCATGTCAATTGAAAACCGTGTAAGATGAAATAAAAAACTATATTTACTTCGAAAAACCGTGTAAAAAAAATTTTCAAAACTTTAAAATTTCAGATATGCCCACAAATTGTATGGTCATTTTATTTTTATTGAGCATTACAACTTAAAATTCATAATTCATACAGGTGGAAAAATTCATACAAGCAAAAAACCAAAGAAATCTGTTAATCCAGAATTAAGAACAGAAAAATTTGAATAGACATAGAAAAAAAATTATTAACATAACATAATTAGTCGTCGCTACTTGATAACAAGCGCAATTGTTTGCGACGAACTGGATTAAATCGGTATCATCACTGGAGATATCCATCAAATTATCCAATGGTGACTTCGTCCGGTAATAGAGTTTTGAGCTGACGGACTACTTCCGACAGGTCTTGCGCCGTCGACTTTTTTATTCAAAATTCTTTAATGGAAAGTTGAACTTTTGGTTTTTAAGTTCTTTATACAACTCTTCATACTCAGCAATACAATTATTAATGTCTCGTTCGAATTTCAGGGCACGTTCCATATTAGGATCATTTTTTTAGAAATGATTCACCATATTTTTACCCAATGTTAGACCTTCATCAATTAAGCTAGCAGTAACTTCACATATTCAGTCTCCTCGTCGTTATCGCTATTATGGTTCTCAGTTTTGCCGTCATCTGTTATTAATTCAATTAGACAATCATCATCTAGAGGTTTTTCTATCATTAATTCGTCGATATCTTTAATTTGTAGGTCCTCAAATCTTTCTCGTCCGATTTTGTGTGCCAAGGCTATAATTACAGAAGTCTCCATCGATGCTTGGGGCACTGAGGTACCACTCTTAACGGCTTCTGGCCAAAGTGCTTTCCAGCAGGAATCAAATGTTGTCACCCTTAACTTTTCTTTGGCCATTGAAGCATATGTAATGCAATCCAAAATAGAATATTTTTTCCAAGCATCAACGATCGTAAGGTTGTTCTTCTCTACTGCATCTAAAATATGTTGGAAGGCTCGTTGAATATAATAAAGCTTGAACGTTGCAATTATACCCTGATCTAATGGTTGAATCAAGGAAGTGGTATTAGGTGGCAAAAATATTACTTGAACATTTGGATGTCTTATAACGGGATGACTTGGCGCATTATCTATGAGCAAAAGCACTTTGAAATCAAGTCATTTCTATTCATCCAGGCCTTTTTATTCGCCCTCCAATGAACCGGCAACTTTTGAATGTTTTTCCTTTCAAAGCACGTGGCCTTAATGATCGGTTAATTAAAAGAGGCTTTAAAATTTTGTCACCAGATGCGTTGCTACACAATAAAAATGTTGGCCGATCTTTAGCAACGTTAAAGCCACTAGCAATTTTGTTCGGCTTTTTGCTATAAAAGTTCTGGAAGGCATTTTTTCCAGAACAAACCGTTTCATCGGCATTGAAAATTGGTCGGGGACATAGCCCGCGTCTTCAATTATTTTGGCTAGTTCTGCAGGAAAGGTTTTAGCTGCCTTTTCATCTGCTTATGCGATTTCTCCTTTAATTTTTAAATTATGAAATGCGTTTCTTTTAAGAAATCCGGTTAGCCATCCATCACTAGCAGAAAATTCCTTTCTCTTATCTTGACTTGTTGATGGCTCCGATATCTGCAGTTGCTTATAAATTCTTAGTGACTTTTGCTTTATAATATTTCCGTCTACAGGTATTCTCTTTTGCAATAAATCCTCCATCCAAAACAATAAACATTTTTCCATTTTTACTAATGCTGACGAAAACGTTTGAAGCGAATAGACGTGTTTGTTAGTGCGCTGCGTTATTTTCACTTATCCCGACTAATTTTACGTATATAAATTGGTTAACGAACCCTAATAAAAAACTTTTCATATTGGTTCACAAAGTGGCAGCATATCTGTTCCATATATATAAATAAATAATACGAAAAAGTATAAAAACTTCTGGAGCTATACTAAAAAGAAATGAAGCCTACAACAAATGGAAGAGATTTAAGACTGACTTTTTGTATGATACCTTCAAAAGTTTACGACGTGCAGTTGTTAAATTGATTTATAATGGTAAGAAGCGATTCTATTCCCAGAAATTCCAACAATCCATCTCGTCAAGAGATAAATGGAGAATTATAAATGAAATTGGAGTGGGAAAGCAAAATGTTAGAACCAGTGTCGAAGTTAATGCTGAAGAGCTTAACCAAAAGTTCGTCAACTGCGCTGTACCTGAGGCCCCAGCCAATGAATACCTTAACTGTGATCCTGCTAACCGTGATATTAGCTTTAGTTTTAGGTGTGTCAGAAATTATGAAGTCCTTGAATCTATGTTAAATGTCAAATCAAATGCAGTTGGACTGGATGATATAAATCCTAAATTTGTCAAAACTATAATTCCGTCTATCTTAAATCAGGTTACACATATTATGAATACAGCAATCACTACTTCCGCATTTCCAGAAAAATGGAAAACTTGCTAAGATTATCCCTGTCCCTAAGGGTAATGGAGATTTCAGACCAATTCTCAGTTCTACCTTTTCTATCCAAAGTGTTTGAAAATTACTAGCAACCAAATAAATGAATATATGGTTACCAACAGTCTTCTCAGCAATGACCAATCCGGCTTTAGGAAAAACAGAAGCTGCACTACAGCAATCCTAATATTGTTGAGGATATACGTAGAAGCATGGATGATGGCAATGTAACGTTCTTGACACTGGCTTGACTATAGCAAAGCTTTTGATACTGTCAACATGACATACTATGCACCCAAATGAAGGAAGCTGTATAGTTTTACAGCCACAGCCGATCTTTATTACGCTTCATACCTAGTAAACCGTCTTCAATCTGTTGTCACACCGTCAAGTTCGTCGTCATTTCTGTCTCTGAGCCGTGGAGTGCCACAAGGATCGGTTCTGGGCCGTTACTATACTCGTGTTATGTTAATGATTTGCCCAATGTCTTTTCTGAATGTAATGTCCATATGTATGCTGATGATGTTTCAGTTGTATTGCTGTAGTCCATTGTCCAGAATTGATGAATGTGTAAGTGTAACTAATAGAGAAATGGTCAAGGTGAGCGACGTGGTCACGAAGTAATGGCCTTGGTATAAACACGTCCAAAACTAAGTGTATAGTAATATACAAAAAGTCCATAGACACCCTAAACTTGGGAAAGTTAAAATTGACCATAATTCTATTGACTACGTAGACAGGGTAGCTAACCTAGGCATAACGTTTAATAAGACACTGACTTGGAGGACCACATAATTAAATCCATAGGTAGAACTTATTCAGCCTTAAGAACTCTATACCGGACACGGCATCTCCTCCCAATAATATTAAACTCATTGTTGCTAAGACATACCTTATACCAACTCTCTTTTATGGAGTAGAAATTTTTTCAAACACTGACGCTGCTAGTAAGCACAGGCTCAATGTTGGTTCAATAGTATTACGCGTATGTGTTTATTTAGGAAGAAGAGACATGTTACACCATATGCATTCAAAATATATAACCTTAGCTTGAAAAAACTGGATTCAGCTTAGAGCATTATATTGTTACACCAAATTATAAATACAAAGAGCCGAGTTATCTTTATAATAGATTGATTTTTTAACTTCACGTCGCACAATAATTTAACAACTGTACGTCATCGATTATCTGTCTCTGAACACCAGTACTATATACACACTGTTCGCCTGTGGAACAACCTACCACACGACCTAAAGATAATTAGAAGCGCACCACAATTTAAAAGCAGCCTTCTGCTGCATTTACAAAATAATATCTAACTGAAACAATTCTAATATATATAAAACTAAGCTTACTAATGCTAATCTTCTTAAGGGGAAGACTGTTCTTCCAATTTCCTCGTTTTCTTGTTTTGTATAACTTAAATTATTTGTATTATTTAAATTATCTGAATAATTTAAATTACTTCTCTCTATTTTCTTCTTTTTCTTTTCTCTGCTTTGTTACTTTTAATTAATCAATTAATAATTTTGTTTTAGTGACTAGTGCTTTAAATTTAAGTTTCTTGGAACTTGTAGCACTAGGATGTTAATCAAATAAATAAATAAATAAAATAACACTTCATCTCTAATGTATGACGTTGTTTTGAAGCTATGTTTTGATGAAATGATGACAGATTTCCGTATTTGATTCTCATTTTTTTTAATGGTCCTGATAGTAGCTTCGTTTAAGCCAAAATCCTTGCCCACAGATGTTGAACCTTCACCTCTTGCAAGACGGTCCAAAATTTTCAATTTTACTTCCAAAGAAATGGCTTGTCTTTTACGAATCTTTGAAACTTTGGACATTCTGTTAACTTTTAGGAAGGGAAAAAAAAATTAACACTAAGCTACTTATTAAGGTCAACTGTTAAAATCTAGTTGATAGCACGAACAATAATAAAATATTGCGAGCTAATAAACTTTAAGCAACTAAACCGAGCAAATGAAAAAATTGTGTGTGCTACTTATAATTTTTGTGTTTCTTTTCGCTGCAATTCTGTGATCGTTCTATCAATCGCTGGCTCTTAAAGCACCGTTATTTTCTCTATAACAGACACGAGCCGGTAGTACAGTGCTGCCAGATTTGGCAGACACCATAAGCTAGATTAAAGAAAAAAAGCTAGAATGAGCGGTTTACCTAGTAGTAGTCACATTGAGATCAATTGACTCATCCAAAATAAGCTTTATTTTGAAGGTCCTATGTGTTTATTGCAAATTTTATAAGCTTTTCTATTTGTATGCTAAATTTAGCTTAAAATAAGCTAACATGGCAACACTGCGGTAGCAAGTAAAAATTTTTTTTTGCTTCTGTCTGTTATAGACAAAATAACGGTGCCTTCCGAGCCTGCGATTGAAAGAACGATCATAGAATTCGCAGCTAAAAGAAACACAAAAATGTTAAGTAGCACATACAATTTTTTATTTGCCAAGTGTGGTAAAAACAAAAAAAAAAAAAAATGATGAAAAATTTTTTTTTCAACCGTGTATCTTTAAAACCGTGTAAAAAACAACCGGCTGCGGCCCGGCTGCGGAAAGGATATTTTTTCCCCACAAAATAAAAGTTAGATTGAAGTTGGGAAAATAATGAATTTTGATCAAATGTTATGGGTGTAGTTACCTTAACCAAATTTAATGACCATAATTGACCTGATTTTAACGGTACCAAAAGTTAATATACAGCAGCGACAGGCAAAGTTAGCGTTTCCTAGAGCTGGCTATAGGGCAGCAATTTTTTCGTTTTACACTGTACGCTATAAAAAAAACTAATACAAGCGCACGCTGTTCGGCTTTCGGCTGTTGTGCTGCTTCCACTTTGGCAAAGCAAATCAAGTCAGTTGCTGTTCAGCATACACAAAGGCAAGACCACGCTGCGCAATATTAAACACTGCAAAAAAAGAAAAACTTAAAAATGAATGAATTTTTTTTTCAATGAAAATATGAATGGCGAGTCCCAATGTTTTATTTGCTACCAAATTTTAGACACAACTTATAATTGCGAACCAACATATTCAACATTAAAAAACATAAAAACTAAAAATATAAATAAAATTCCCAACCAACATTTAGACGACCTACTAAGAATAAAATGCTATAATGAAGAAATAGACCTAGACCAAATAGTTAAAGAATTTGAATAAAAAATAACTTGAACCTTTTTTTGATTTGGCAACTTTTTAATTTTTCCCCGTGCACGTTTTCTTCGTGCGCGAACACAGTTTTCAATACAAGCAAAGAGCAATAAGCTTCGCATAAACGGACACTTTCTTCCTCAGTAAAACCGTGCTCAAAAAGTATAACGAAATGCGATAAAAATGTGGTTCTTTCACATTTATTATAACTTTATAATATTGACTATCTAAATCACAAAAAAAAACTCATATATTGTAAAAAGAAGAGTTAGTATAAAGCGAAAATCGAAAAAAGTCATTTTTTGAAGCTCAACGAATAATCGGACATAACCAAAAATTTTATGAAAAAATTAACTAACTGAGTAATTAATGTTTGGTATCGTAACATTTTATTTTTGAAACAGCCGGCAATGTAATGGATTAACCAAAGCTTCGAACGCCTGTAGTGTGCTTCGGGTCTTTGCTTAATATAATGCAAAAGTTCTCGCTATACCCAATTTTCCTGCACTTTGCTTTATGTTCTGCTTCACAATATCCAAATAACCAAATTTACAAGAAGATCTCTGAGATAAACACGGGTTAGTTGTGCGGCTGTATAGCCGCTAATACGATTGGTTTTGCCAAGTAAAATGTGCTTAAATGTATTTTAAACATAGTGGCTCATAGTTAACTTTGGCTATGCCAAGACTATGATACCCTTCACACAGCCAAATCAATGCTCCACCTTTATGTTTCTGTGCAGTTGTTGGTCATTTTTCGCTAAGATTTTTACTCGTAAGCGTAATACTGTTCTGTGTGACGCCACAAAAACAACAATTTGACATGTAGGTACTTGAAGTTCACGACACAGACAAACAAGTGATAGTACGTATGGTAAATTTGTATGTGGCTATGTCGTTAGAAGCTCGATCGAATAAAATTTCATAGTAACAAAACCCGACATGATTTAAGCAATATTCGGGAAAGTTTCATCAAGATCGGTTTCAGCGTTTGGCGGAAATCCGTGTTGAACAGACAGACGGACGGACGACGGAAATCAATTCCTGACGCTCGTCCTGATCATTTGATATATAGTTTATGGGTCTCCCTCATTCCTTTAAGGCGTTACAGATTCATGACAAAGTCAATAGTACCCGGTGAGTGTATAATCATCGTTTCTTTATGATAAAAAGTCAATAGGACTTAAAATAACATTAAAAAAAGAGCAGTTGACTGCAACTGCCAAAGAGAACTGGTAGCAACGTTGTATTCAAATTGAGCCAACGAGGCGGAACCATATTTATTTGGTTTCACAGCATGCTTAAATAATTCTACTGCACTGACACACGAGTCTTACGTTAAGTTAAGTTGATAGTAAACGATAAATCATTAAGTTACGGTAGTTAAGGGAAAGAGTAAATAGGCTTAAGTTACGCTTGCGCGCGCTCTTCGTTAGGAACAGCTGTGTGTAACAGCTTGTAAGTCAAACAGAGGAGGCCCTCTGTTACAATTTGTGGTATTGTAACATTAAAGCTCATCATTTACTATGTAAAGCCACCAACAAAAATGGTTAATGAAGACTTTCAAAAAAATGGGTTTTGCCTCAAAAACGGTCAAATTACCCCATAGGGCTACGTCACAAGAACGATAAGGAAGAGCATACCATAGGATCATAGAAGAATACACACGCTCATAAGCATGTGAAAAGCGATCAGCCCCAAAAAACAAGGAGGCTGCGCGCTGCAAAATCGTCTGGCTATGGGATAAAAAAGATTTTATGGCTGCTGGCTGTGTATGAGGGATAAAAGCGTTACACAGTCGGGCAAGCAAGGCTTGATGACGGGCACGACGATGCGCTGGCCAGAGCAAAAAGCTACTACGAGCGCTATGTGAGAGAAGGTGTCGCCAAGATTCCCTCTTCCAACTGGAATTCAGAATGTGGCCTCATGAAAACTCTCTATGAGTTTCATATCGTTTTGTTGGGGTTCAACCCTGTGGAAGGGTATATAAAAACTCAGATAACTATTCAGCTTTCAATATTTATTTTTTCCTGTAACGCTAGAATAGTACGAGGAATGTAATCTCCGTGTTCAGCAATGCAGTTTCCAAGGGCTCTAAATTTTTATTTTATAAAATTTTCAAGCACAACAAGACACTTTTATTAACTAAAGTGAATTGCAGATGATTTTACATGAAAATTGCTAATTAATTTATTTTTCTGTTGCTCACATCAAAAAATTTTTCTTAATAAGTTTCAAGTTTTCGAGAGTCGTAGCATATTTGAGTTTTGGATGTCTGTAAACGGATTCGCAAAATTACTGAACCCGAAGAAACCGGCAAAAAGCCGAGTAAGGATAATATCGTCATTACTTATAAAAACATCTTTAAAAGCTCTGTCATTTGACCCTTGTGGACAAAGGCTGGAGGTATACCGTTGATGTGAAATGTTAATTTATCTGATGTACGTTTTTCAACCTGACTTCGACGCCGAAGTCTTACTGCAGAAACACGACCCATCTTAATTTTGATGTCATAAAGAATGTTACAGTTCTGAGTTACTAAATAATAATTTGCAAAATTCTGTCAGCATTTTGAGAAATTTACATCGAATTCATAATTTTCCAAAAAAAAAACAGTAAAAAGTTGTTGAAGGCGACGAATCAGCTGACGCAAACATATTTGCTATGAAGCTCATCATAGCAACCATCAACAGGTTACGTCCGAGATCATGTCTGGCTGCACATTTAAAAGATTTGGGACGAATAAAAACGTCCAAAAATTCGAATGATATTCTGTACTTGCAGCTATACATTTTTAAAAATCCAGTTCTCTAAAACATGATCGCGAACATCGGGCGCGTAAGTAAGTGAATTGTGTTTGGACCGCAGTTAGTGGGTTATGCGTGTATTCCAGGGCTTGATCACCTATTTCACAAAACATATGGAAAGAATTCCATTTCCGCAAAAATAGTTTGTTAGAGCATTGTACCAGCCTAGGCTGTGTTGTGGCATTGGCCGAAGTCTGCAAAACGAAGATTATAACTTGAATATTAGTGTGCTATTCATAGAACAGTTCGGAATCAAGTGCAAACAATTTTGTGACAGCGCTGCATAGAAGAAAGCCGAAAAAATTATGTAATTTGTTTTGGGGTCGGTATTTTGCATGTATGTCTAATCTGATTAGCATAGTAGGCCGTGGTGAATATTTTTTGGAGATTTTAAAGAAAATTCTGAGCTGATTTGAGAGATGCTTAGAGTCCCCGCTAATACTAGCTCTAAAAAAATTGGCTGGGAGGGTCCTCCTCCAATTAATTGCGTCCATTTATCGAATCTATTGCCAAATGATTCTGCTTTAAGGATGGTGCTCGTGCTGTACAAACGCCACCAAGTGTATATCCCCGTGACAATTCATATACTAAAATAAACAACAAATATGCACAAATATTAAAAGTATAGTTGAGGTGTACACATAAACTATTCTTACATAACCAAAGATCTGACAACCTCAGCTGGAAAAGACACACAAAGACAAAATCCTCCTATAGATCGTAATAAGCACTCAAAAAAAGCACAAAATTAAATATAAGTAAACATTTTTTTTTAGATACTGTAAAGGGCAGAGTGGCGAAGGAACAGAAAAGACAAATAACGAATTTAAATAGTATTAAATAAGTATGCAATTTGGTAAAAACACAGTCTGAAAAATGAAATATTAACAATCAAGAAGTATTGTAGAATGCTACCGAAGGAAGAAAAGATGTTCCTCATAGGTCAGTCGTCTGTCAGTCGAATGCGTTTCTACGAATAAACTAGAAGATGATTTTAGTTCATGAAAAAGCATAGGTAATAAAGATTTAAACATGAATGCGAACATGCAGCCAATTATTGCAGGTTGATAAAAAGGCAAAGGTGTCGGGCATTTTAGGTAATGATGCCAGGTAATTGAAGTCTTTTGGTGCCATTGAAGTTATTAACAAAATCTTAGCAGATTTTTTTGGGAAGCAAGGACAATAATAAAATAACCAATGTGAGTCCGATCACACGGAGATGTGTAACATCTAGCTCTCTTTTTTATGTTATTGAAACAAGATTTTTGCCTCGAGGCTATGAAATAAACTCAATGACACTTGTTGTTGTTGATTATTTTGTATTTGTTGTGTATTATCAAAATCAAATTGGGTGGGTTTGTAAATTTGCCATTTAAGATAGGCAGTACACGGTGAGCAGTTGGTGCGATTGTTGGGAGCAGCGCGTCGCCATAAAGGGCCAACATGTTTCTAACTAATTTTTGTGTGAGTGTTGGAGGAGGAAAAATTGAGCGCTACAAGTGCGACGACGCAATTGCTGCGACCAATTGTATAGAACAAGCCCATACACGACGAGCATGTTGGTGAAACAAACAAATGTGTGTGAAAACTAGCCCATACACAGCCAATTGTTGGCGGCCAGCAGGGCGTGGTAATCGAAACAAATTCGTAACCGTGCAACATGTTGGCCAAAAAGCCCTACAAAGGATTTGTCACCCTCACTCCAACAAATCACACCAACATGTGCACCGTGTATGAGAGCTTAATCATCCAATAGGTGTTGGTAGCTGCATATAATTATTGATCGGATAATTAATGTAAAGGCTTTGGCCATCATTATATGTTCGACTGACCACTAAGGATAAATGTTCTAGAGCAATCAGTTCGTTTCGTGCGGGTTCGCGGTACATTTGCACGGAGGAACCCAGGGCAGTTCGGCTGTAGAGCCCGACTGCGCGCTCTCGCATTATTTGGTTTTAGATAGACACAGAGAGGCGTCGACCAGGGCTGCAGAATCTCCGAAGCAAAATGAGCTAGATTTGGGAAAAAATTGCTTAAAATTGCTAAAAACTTGGTAAGATTGCAAAAAAAATTTTGGCTAAGCCATTAAAATTAGCCTTTCAACAAATAACATATGTTTAATAATTGTGTACTTGCCAGCCGCTTGCAGCTGAAAAACTGGTCCCCACAGCTTTGCCAAATGGATCACTCTTCGCAATCGCCGGGTGTGTGGCAAATGTGTAGGCAATGATACAATTATGACAAGGTATTCACTCGGTGCCAAAGGTCGTGCGGTTTATGCAAGTATGCCTTGGTTTTTGGCCTTAGTTCAGTGCGTGACTGCCTGTCGAATGGGTGGTCGACGCACTGGTAGACGATTTCCTACAGCAATATTCAACGCTTTCAGCGCGCGTTCACTAGCAATATATCAGGGGACGTGATTGCGCCACATAACAGGGACACATGGGTTTGAGGCAGAGTGGTGGCGGATATCAAAAAAAAGCTTTGCACCTATTTAAGATTCCGCACTAAGCTCGCGTGGGAACAGTGCAATCTTGCGACTACATTCTTCAACTTATCCTCTTGCAGCAGTCATGCTCGAAAATTTAGTTGTAATTTTAGGCATCTTGCTTCATCACGAACACCTTAAGAGTTAGGACCCTTAACGATGAAGTTTTTGCGTCTGAAAGCATTCGTTTGGGGGCAAAGGGAGTAGTAGAGGGGTAACAGCTGCCATGCAATGATTTCATGACTTGTGAAGAGTGATTTATTTTTTCCTCAATTTGCTTTGCCCTATTCCGATTGCATGTTCTAAAGACAGAGCTGCCCAGTGTTGGAGGTGCATAATAAAGTTATCGATACGAAAATCGCACAAGCAAATATAGCGCCAATAGTAAATACAGTTTTTTGGTTAAGAAAATTATTAGTGTAGAAATGTTCACTGAATCCATTGATTAATTGTTATTCTTAAATCAATTATGATTCCAAATAAAAACAAATCGTGGACAAAGACTGTATGTATCGACCATAAAATTTAAACAGAGTTGCATTTACAAAGAAAAGCTGCATTTAAAAACCTTCACGTGTAAATGCGACCTGATTGCGAAGTCTGTTTTAAAACAGAATGAAAAAAAAACTTCAGAAAATACGGCAGCGTGTAAAAGGGGTATTATTACACTATCAAGTTCTGCATCTAATCGAATCCACCGAGTTAAATACAAATCCATATGTGTGGGAACCCAATTAATCGTAATTGTGCAGTCGATGACAAAAAGGATACAAAATGGCCTAACCTTAAATAAAAATCTTAAAATTGGTTTAGGTTTAGATAAAGTTGCTTAAAATGGGCAAAAAAAAAAATTTAAAAATTGCTAGATTTGATGGCTAACAGCATATTAAATAAAAGTGCAAATTATATGAGAAGTGCCAAATTCTAGGCAACTAAATCGCCTAAAACTGGCAGTACTGCGCGACCGGAGACGGTCGATCCACGAGATCTGATTGTTATATGCGTATGGGGAGTTACGTCTTTGATTTGCGTGTAGGGTTTTGTTATTTTTGGGGTGGGTCTCTGAAAATTGATCGCGTGAGGACACTGTGTGTTCACATGCATGGCATTAATGTTTATTTGTATGCATGGCAAGTGTAAAAGAAACGTCTCTTGTTATGATATTTGTATTTTTTTTTTTACAGGGTATAAATTAGTGACTTTCTTATTTTAATTTATTAAAAAAGCACTTATGAAATAATTTGAAATTTGCAATATTATTTTTGTTTTAATTAAAATATCTACGATGATGAGCCATAAACAAATTTCTTTTCTATTAACATATATATAAGTCATATCAAAACAATCCATGTAGATAACGCATTTACAAGCAGCAACAAAAATGTGGTATAACACCCAAAAGTCTATGAATTCAGCATTTGTTATGCCCAAAAACAGGCACACAAGAAAATGCTATTGTTTTATTATTTCTCAATTATTAGCTTAGCGCAACTTATTCTAATCAAAATATCGTTTATCACGATGGCAGTAATGGGGTCACCCAGCAAATCAAATAGTTGATGAAGATGATTCCGCCATAGTCATGAATTTTGTTCCATGAACATTAATAATTACAAAAGACTGCTTGAAATATACTAGTCGTTTGTTAACTTATTTTGTAAAACAGCGAATCAAAACAGCGCAGCTGATGGTCACTTAACGCATAACAGCGCTTTGTGCCATGTGAACACCAATTCTGCGTTGTGCGTCGACACGATATCGATAGCAAACTTGAGCAGTACTAAACGCCACATAAGTGATTGTCTTTCTGCTATTTTTTTGGTAACCATGTGGCTACAGTGTTATTTTTATGTATTAGCTGAAGCCCCTAAGCAAGTTTTCACGGAGTTGAAACTTTGCTTAGGCCTTTAACTATCGTTTAAAAAAAAAAAAAACTGAAACATTTTAAGTGTATAAAAATGTAGACTACGACGAACAAAAAAGGTGTAAGATGAGCAAAGAAGCAACAGTGACTGACATGACTAACACGAGTTTGATAGCAATAAAATGTCACTATAAGTGAGTTAATTGAAGGCGGCAAGTGGGTGATGAAATCTATTGCCAAGCTCCCATGATCCAAGTGGCGAGGAGAGGATTTTTTAATGGTGCAATTAGTAGATTTCCCGATTGGAAAAAGAATTGTTTGATGACAAATTTGAGCCAAACTTTTCCAACTTACACGGATGTAAAGAAATTTCAACAGATATCACAGCTAAAGAGGAATTTGGCAATTCACCAAATAGCTTTGTATTCATGGGGTGCGGAAGCAGAGCTGCATCATACTCTGATATAGACTTCACAGCAAATGAGCGAAATTAATAAAGAAAGAAAGAAAACGCTCGGCGTAGAAAAGAAACGCACTGCACGCTGTGTGTTAGCATACATGTTCAATATTTCAAGGTGTGTGCTGGGCGAAGCAAAAATCTAGACCTTGACCCCATTTAAACGCTGAAGTTTTTTCATGTGAAGTTTTTTCAGTCTGTTGTAAAACTTCTTCGGAATTCAGGTAGCATACAGCTGAAATTTTTCAGGGAATTTTTCCTTTGAAAATGCAACTCTGGTTTTTAATTACAATCGTATACTTTAAGCCATCGACGTTTATATGTAAACAACAGGTACGGTTGAAATTAATAAAAAGTGATAATTAAATAAAATGGATGACGTTCAGTCATTATTAATGCAACAGCTATGGCGGTTGATTAAACCGATTTTTTTTACTTTAAATTTTCTAAACTCACGGTTACGCCATTGTGCGTGGTAAAGGAGGTCTTATAGTGCGACCTTTTCTAACAATATAAATTTTGGCAAACGCCTCCCTAAACAGCCAAATTTATATTAAAATTTGTTATTATGCCTTCAAAAAACCCAAGAAAAACAGAAGAACAATACTTCCAAGCAGTTTTGGTGCCATCGAACATTGAGCATAAGGCGAACAGCAAAATTAACAAGGCGTCTACTAAAATAAGCAGGCACTTATCAGTTTTGCATTGATGGTCTCATACATACTCTTTCATGTTTTCAGCTCATAGACTCTTCCCAATCATTTTGCCATCGCCACACCATTCAGCTCTACTGCGATTGCATCCATTTCGAAAGTGATCCACAGTCCTGTTGCCCAAGTCATTTGCTAAATTCTAAAGCAGAAGCAACACAAGGGAAAACAGCGCGGCGTAGACAAATGTAACAAGTGCAAAAGGAATAAGAAAACACGGCCACGCACTGAACGCTGTGTGTGTGCCCAAGGCTATGCAGAAGCAGAAGCAACACGCAAAAAAAAACGAAAACGAGCAGAAGCGACATAGGAAAATGACTTCGACAGTAAGTGCCCATTTACACGCTGACGTTGTTCATGACTTTTCTCTGTGAATCTTTTTTTGATGGCAAGGGGAGGAGAGGTGTACAAAATTCCAGCCAAAAGTCACTACTTGTGAAGTCGTGAATTTTGTGTCTATTCTGCTTGACTTTTCCGATAGAAATGTAAACACGAGTGCACAATGTTTGATGGTGAATTAATACGTTATCCGATAAGGACGATCAATGAAAGTGCCTGGCAAAATGGGACGCATTAAGTGAAATATGGACATGCATAGAGAAGGGACACACACATGCGTATGTAGCTAGCCTTTCGGCTAGAAAAAATCCACACTTCAATGCCTGGCTACCACCAAAAACTGCATACATAATTATTTATATCTGTATGTTTTTTTTATTAATTCGATCATTTGCTGTGCAGGTGCTAGGTCCCCGACGCAGTAAGATAAACGCAATAAAATACCGAAATAAGGAATACAAGGAAAAAAATGGGGAGTACAGCAATTGAACAAGGCCCACTGCGCGCTAGGAAAATCGCTGGCTAGCGGCCATTACACACAGTTGTGGCTGGGTTGTGCTATCAACAAAAATGTTGTAGCAAGTAGGAGTCGAAGTGGCTGGCGAAAACACTCACGACCGAAACACGAGAACACGCACGAAAATGCGCTCTAGAGCGAGTGGTAGCTTGCTAGCATTCAACTGGTGGTTGGACTATCGGTGCGTGGCGGACTCTATTTAGGGTATCTTGTTGCCTAAACATGTATTTACTATTGGCGCTAATATTTGCTTTTGCGATATCGTATCGATAACTTTATTATTCACACTCAAACACTGTAATCTGTGGTTACACATTCTATCGGAATGAGGGCAAAGCAAATAGAAGAAAAATTACCGAGCGGTTAACAAGTAGTAATTTTTGCTGTGAAATTTTACCCCTCTACCTCCCCTTTGCCAAAAAAACAAAAGATTCAGAGAGAAAATCACGAAAGAACTTTAGAGGTGCAAATGGGGAAATGTTGCAAGTTTTTGGAGCTTTAATTGTACCAAACATGAAAAAGTCTTCGTCGTTGGAAAAATTGTATTAAGTGCTTTACTAAATTACAGGTATTATAATTGCGGTTTTCTAACTGGGGTTAATGAAATATTTACAAAAGTAATGTACTCTTGCGGTTATTGAATTGTTCTGTAACACCCCTTCCCTATTCCTACGATATTTTACTAATTCGCCAAAAGAATCTGGTTTTAGAAGAATCGTGCAACAATATTGTATCTAGCTCTAAGAAACCCAGGTCTTTTCGGGGAACAAAAACTAGGCCCTTCAGACAATGGCATCAAGCAAATAAATACCTAGAGCAGTTACCAGAAAAATATGCAATAGACAAGACCATGCTACAAGTAACACTTAATTTATCATGGACAAGACAGTCAGA
>JARNME010000012.1:37813958-37847349 GCA_030179655.1 Scaptomyza flava | reverse complement strand
ATCGTGGAATGACTGACAACGTTTGTCGAAAATCGCCGGATAATAATGCTAATGCTCCGCCAAAAAGTTGTTGGTTTTGGCGTAAATCTTGCATTGTTCTATTGAATACTTCTAATGACTTTTGTTAGCCATTGGGCACTCATCCCATAGCACTATTCCAGCTCCTCGCAAAACTTTTGTCATTTCTGAATTCCTCGATATGTTGCACGTTATCAGACAGCATGCGGTCCAATGCGATTTTGAACAATCGAATTAATTCATTGTGTTCATGGTGAAATCTTTGCAAATTCAGATACGATTTCTCGCCTTGTGCCATTGTATTTGGTCAGTTTCATTACCGATAAACATATTTTGCAAAACGTTTATACTCAGCATCGGCCAATGGTAAGATTTAAATTTGTCCCTGAATCTGTACAAATTTGATGAAGGATTGGAATATTTAAAATGTCAAATTCCATGCGAAGTTATCACCTTGAACGTCGGCATAACTCCATCTCTAATGATCTTTGTGGCACCAAAAGAAGTCATTTGAAAGCATGAATTGTATGCTTGTATGTTCTGCAAGAAATGCTTAGACGTCAGCGATTCTCCATTAGCAGCACATGCCAGCTGTTTTCTCCTCGAAACTGTGCTGCATTGCAATGCGTACAAATATACTACATTACGCCAATGGCAACATGCAGGCTGTAGTCGCAGTCAGGATCGTACTAAAGCCAACGTGTTCCATTTCATTGCGAAGGCGAGCGGAACTCGGCCTTGACGATAATTTGGCCGTTGATTGTCTGCGGATTCAGCTATTAACTGTGCACGCCACTCTCTGTACACCGCTCTACCTCGGGCATTCATTTGAGCGCGTTGCTCTCGCTTTGACTTCTTCTCGACATTAAAATTCTACGTGAATCACGCGTATGCCTGCCAACCGTATTAATTTGGCGTTGTCGAGGCTTTTTGTTTTTTGTATTGAAAGTTGAATGGCGATTCAAAAAATGTATTATTAAATTTTAAAACTTTTCAGAAAATATTTTAAAATACTAATTTATTTTCGAACCATAGAAAGAACGAATGATATGCAACTATCAACATGCGATGTCAATGTTTTTTAAAAACATCCGCTTGCTGTTTCTGTTTATTAGTAAAAGGCAATCTTGCGGCAAAACAATGATAAAAAAGCAATGATACACACATTAAATTTCAGATATGCACCCTCCACAAAAACCCAATCACCCCTGAGAAATGCATTGAAATCGGGCAAGCCGTCTAGGAGGAGTAAGCTTATTTTATATATCATTATATTAAACGCAAAAGCAGGTAATTGAGCAAACAAAAAAAAAAACTTTAAATATGCATGCGCCAAGCCATAATAATGAATAATAAGGCTAATGAATTTTTTTTATTTTTTTTATATTCATTGACTAACGTTAAGTTCCTGTTTTCATTGTAATATTATTAGTTTTTGATTAAGAAATATCATTAAGTTAGTTGTGCATTAGGTACTGTTTGTTGTTTTTTTTAATTTTTTTTTTTTTTCTTTCATAAATTTAAAACGGCAACTAATAGCAACCGTTAAATTTGTGTACTTTTTTTTAGTTGAGCAATGAAAAAAAAAAAAAAATTGCAAAATTGTTCCGGTCAAGTTCTGTGGATTTATGGCAGCCCTACTTTACAATCAAACAATTTTTAAATTTTGCCCGACTTCGCTAATCCGGAAACCGGCAGTCTACGTAAACATGTGTAATTTCT
Source organism: Scaptomyza flava (assembly GCA_030179655.1). Lineage (NCBI taxonomy): Eukaryota > Metazoa > Arthropoda > Insecta > Diptera > Drosophilidae > Scaptomyza > Scaptomyza flava. The sequence continues at coordinate 37,845,609 of JARNME010000012.1, read as the reverse complement.
TCTAATTTTTGTCGGATTACAGATTTTTTTTACAAATCGTCGGTCTATAGATGCCATTTATTTCACCTCTTCAATCCAGGAAACTAGACAATCCACAAGTTCGTGTGAAAGAATGTCGCACTAGCCAGTTTGCAGTGTATGTCTATTACTACGTTTATGCTTGCAAAAAAGCATGAATTCAGATCATGCTTTTTTTAAAAAATACTAGCTAAACACAAATCGGTGATTTTTTCTACACACGTATTTTGACTATGATTTTTTGAAAAATCATGATTTTTGTGTAAGCAGTCTGGCAACGCTACCTGTGTGAAATCAGCTGTTCCGCACTAATTAAATTGCTGCGAACAGCGCGCTCCATTCTTGACTTTAAAAGACAACGAACCATCTCTGATGTTCGCGTTTGCCGTTGAATTAAAAAAATTTGCATTTTCATTTAACATTTTAAAGATTAAATTCGTTTAACGTTTTGGCTTTCGGTTTATCAGCGTTTGTGCTGATGTGCTGCCACCTTTTTCATATGAAGCTGCATAGGTGGCTCCACCCTTCAGAAAAATCATGATTTTTATAAAATAGCATAAACAGGCGTATTTTAAAAAGCGTGATTTTAAAAAATCATGAAACAGCAAGCATAAACGTAGTATATGTTTAGTTATACTTTATCACAAAAGAGTAATTTTTTATTTTTAATAGTAACAGTAAATTAATTATTGAGATTCAAAAACGACCGTCCCGGAATGGACCAAGCACCAGGTGGTAACCCTAGTTAAGGGTTTAGAAAAGTACATGATACGAAGAATACCAGATAACGCATTGCGCATAAACAGCTGTTTTCCAGCTGTTTGAGTGACGTCACTGTGGCCAGTTGAGGTTTTGAATTGCATATTGCATAGCTGTTTCTCTTATTATACATAATTTAATTAATTGCCAGCACAATTTTTAAGAACATTTGGTATTATTGTTTCATCTTAAAACTGCACAGCGCATTTTCAATCAATTATTCACTTTGAAACAGTCGGTATTATTCAAATCCACTACAACGTCTGTACGCAAATTGCATTCAAATCTCACGGGCCACGTGTGACGTAGATGCGCAGAAGGTGAACCCCTGACTGCGTGATCTGAGTTTCATCGTTTTTGAGAAAAGTAGATTGATTTCTATTTATTTTAAACGAAATAATGTAAAGCTAGTTCTATAAGAGTCAAAATTGGAACTAGTTGCAGAACTGATTTGATTTTGACAACTAGTTGCAAAACAGTTTTTTTTTTACTCAAAAAAAAACAAAGGTATGAAATTAGTTGCAATACTGACTTCAATGAGTCAGTTTGCAAGTATTAATAATTTTGACTCAAATATAGCTAGATTTTACCTAGTCGCAAGGAAATGTTGGTGCGGAGTGACAGCTCTCGAAGGACATTGCAGTGTTAAGCGCTGTTTACGCTCGACTTAAATTAACTTAACTTAAATAAACTTACTTAAATTAAATTAGGGAATGTATGGATTTGCTCTCAAATTTTTTTTAACTTAAAATATCAGTGGCAGTGCTTTAGAACTATGTTAGCAGTGTTTAGCTTTGAAAAGCAATCGAGCGAGAACCAGTTACTACTTGTTTGGCAACAAGTTCTGAGATGTTCCTGGGCTAGCTCTCAATGCTAGTGGGTATCTCATTCACGTATGTATGTGTGAATATGTACGCGTGATGTGTTATACACAAATGTGTTATCAACAACTTACATAAATATGTTTGAGTATACCTTCATTCATATACATTCATACATACATATGTACGAATATTTGTTTATGTATTTTTTTTTTTGTAGCAAGGTGATGAATCTCTAACGTACATACATATATGCAAATATTGAACAATTCTAGTTGCGCCTGTGTGTTGAAGCTGCTCACATGTTAATATTCGAGGACTTAAAGCTTTAAAAGCTACTATCGCTAGCTTTAACTTACGTTTTAATGTTTAAGCTATCAAGCCAACGCGATTCCTTTCAGTCAACTTTCACATTTTACCCCGCGCAGAGTGTTTTCTATTGCATTTGTTAGTCATTTTAAGAAAATTTCGTTCAAGTGAAAATGTTGATAAAATTTTAGCTTTAAAAAAAATAAACTACTTTAAACTTCTGCCGATAAACACATGTTTGTACATTTACAACACTGCTCAAGCACAAAAACATATCAGAATACATATATGTGCATACATACGTACATATGTATACATAAACATTGTATTGTTAAGACTTTGTCCTTACTTGACTATTAAGTGTAAAACTAAAGTGTGTACATACATATGTACCCCAAAAAACAAGAATCTTTACTTGTTTTTCCTAAGTAAAAAATAAGTATGTTACATTCACCGATTTTGACAGAAGCAAGAAGTAAACATTTGTAGAAAATAAAATATTTAAATTTAGCAGCAAATAGTGTATGACTTCAAAATACATACTATAAATATACAAGCATACGACAGTTGCAGAATATTCACAATGAGTAAATATATAAACACTTATACATGAGATGCAGGTATGTACATACATACATATATGCAATGTGATATATGAACATACATTCGTATACGTTCGAATTGCGAAGTAAATTTACATACATTCATAGTGTACATACAACATACTACAATAATTTTGTTAAATCAAGCATTCGTACTGTACTTGCGTACTGTCGCATGCATATTCAAGCGGTTGTGCTTAAGACTTCTGTGGATTTTGCACATGCTCTTAGGATTATAGTAACTTTAACTTAAATTTAAGTACACCCACTCTCTTTTTTACACGGTAGATACGTTCCTCAGAAATCCGTGTAATTAAAACCGTGTAAAAAAAAAGAGGCGTTTCCTATAGTAAAATGGGGATACGGTCCATGTCAATTGAAAACCGTGTAAGATGAAATAAAAACTATATTTACTTCGAAAAAACCGTGTAAAAAAAATTTTCAAAACTTTAAAATTTCAGATATGCCCACAAATTGTATGGTCATTTATTTTTATTGAGCATTACAACTTAAAATTCATAATTCATACAGGTGGAAAAATTCATACAAAGCAAAAAAACCAAAGAAATCTGTTAATCCAGAATTAAGAACAGAAAATTTGAATAGACATAGAAAAACATTATTACCTAACATAATTAGTCGTCGCTACTTGATAACAAGCGCAATTGTTTGCGACAACTGGATTAAAATCGGTATCATCACGGGAGATATCCATCAAATTATCCAATGTGACTTTCGTCCGGTAATAGAGTTTTGAGCTGACGGACTACTTTCCGACAGGTCTTGCGCCCGTCGACTTTTTTATTCAAAATTCTTTAATGGAAAGTTGAACTTTTGGTTTTAAGTTCGTTTATACAACTCTTCATACTCAGCAATACAATTATTAATGTCTCGTTCGAATTTCAGGGCACGTTCCATATTAGGATCATTTTTTTAGAAATGATTCACCCTATTTTACCCAATGTTAGACCTTCATCAATTAGCTAGCAGTAACTTCACATATTCAGTCTCCTCGTCGTTATCGCTATTATGGTTTCTCATTTTTGCCCGTCATCTGTTATTAATTCAATTAGACAATCATCATCTAGAGGTTTTTCTATCATTAATTCGTTCGATATCTTTAATTTGTAGGTCCTCAAATCTTTCTCGTCCCGATTTTGTGTGCCAAGGCTATAATTACAGAAGTCTCCATCGATGCTTGGGGCACTGAGGTACCACTCTTAACGGCTTCTGGCCAAAGTGCTTTCCAGCGGAATCAAATGTTGTCCACCAGTACTTTTCTTTGGCCATTGAAGCATATGTAATGCAATCCAAATAGATTATATTTTTTCCAAGCATCAACGATCGTAAGGTTGTCCTTCTCTACTGCATCTAAAATATGTTGGAAGGCTCGTTGAATATAATAAAGCTTGAACGTTGGCAATTATACCCTGATCTAATGGTTGAATCAAGGAAGTGGTATTAGGTGGCAAAAATATTACTTAAACATTTGGATGTCTTATAACGGGATGACTTGGCGCATTATCTATGAGCAAAAGCACTTTGAAATCAAGTCATTTCTATTCATCCAGGCCTTTTTATTCGCCCTCCAATGAACCGCAACTTATTGAATGTTTTTTTTTCCTTTCAAAGCACGTGGCCTTAATGATCGGTTAATTAAAGGGCTTTAAAATTTTGTCACCAGATGGCGTTGCTACACAATAAAATGTTGGCCGATCTTTAGCAACGTTAAAGCCACTAGCAATTTTTTCGGCTTTTGCTATAAAAGTTCTGGAAGGCATTTTTTTCCAGAACAAACCCGTTTCATCGGCATTGAAAATTTGGTCGGGGACATAGCCCGCGTCTTCAATTATTTTGGCTAGTTCTGCAGGAAAGGTTTTTAGCTGCCTTTTCATCTGCTTATGCGATTTCTCCTTTAATTTGTAAATTATGAAATGCGTTTTCTTTAAGAAATCCGGTTAGCCATTCCATCACTAGCAGAAAATTCCTTTCTCTTATCTTGACTTGTTGGATGGCTCCGATATCTGCAGTTGCTTTATAAATTCTTAGTGACTTTTGCTTTATAATATTTCCGTCTACAGGTATTCTCTTTTGCAATAAATCCTCCATCCAAAACAATAAACATTTTTCATTTTTACTAATGCTGACGAAAACGTTGAAGCGAATAGACGTGTTTGTTAGTGCGCTGCGTTATTTTCACTTATCCCGACTAATTTACGTATATAAATTGGTAACGAACCCTATAAAAAACTTTTCATATGGGTTCACAAGTGGCAGCATATCTGTTCCAATATATAAATAAATAATACGAAAAGTATAAAAACTTCTGGAGCTATACTAAAAAGAAATGAAGCCTACAACAAATGGAAGAGATTTAAGACTGACTTTTTGTATGATACCTTCAAAAGTTTACGACGTGCAGTTGTTAAATTGATTTGAATGGTAAGAAGCGATTCTATTCCCAGAACTTCCACAATCCATCTCGTCAAGAGATAAATGAGACTTATAAATGAAATTGGAGTGGGAAGAGCAATGTTAGAACCAGTGCCGAAGTTAATGCTGAAGAGCTTAACCAAAAGTTCGTCAACTGCGCTGGTACCTGAGGCCCCAGCCAATGAATACCTAACTGTGATCCTGCAACCGTGATATTAGCTTTAGTTTTAGGTGTGTCAGAAATTATGAAGTCCGTGAATCTATGTTAAATGTCAAATCAAATGCAGTTGGACTGATGATATAAATCACTAAATTTGTCAAACTATACTTCCCGTCTACTCTTAAATCAGGTTACACATATTATGACTACAGCACTCACTACTTCCGCATTCCAGAAAAATGGAAACGTGCTAGATTATCCCTGTCCCTAAGGGTAATGGAGATTTCAGACCAATCTCAGTTCTACCTTTTCTATCCAAAGTGTTTGAAATTTACTAGCAAACCAAATAAATTGAATATATGGTTACCCAACAGTCTTCTCAGCAATGACCAATCCGGCTTAGGAAAAACAGAAGCTTGCACTAACAGCAATCCTTCATATTGTGGCTTTGTTACTTTTTTGGAATGTATTATGCGATCAGGATAGACATGGAGCAGGATGATTGGCAGGTAACAGGCTAGACACTGCTTGGGACTATAGCCAAAGCGTTTGATTACGGTCAACCCATGTACTCCTACTAGCACCAACAATGAAGAAGGCGAGGAGCTAGTCTGTTACACGCCCCAAGCCGATTTCTTTCTAACGGCTACATACTCTAGGAGTATATTGACCCGTCTTCAATCTGTTGTCCCCCAGCTCAAGGTTCGCTCGTCACTTTCTGTCTCTGAGCCGTGAGGTGAAGTGCCACACGGAGCACGGTGCCTGGGCCGTGAACCATCCTACGTGTTCTGTTAAGGAGTTGCCCACACGTCCTTTTCTGAATGAATCGGTCCAATCTGTATGCGGATGATGTTCAGTGTGTACAAAAAAAAAAAAATTGCTGTAGTCCATTGTCCAGACCGAATTGATGAATGACTGTCAGATGTAACACTAATAGCGAGAAACAGGTCGACAAGGTGAAGCGGAGTGAGGTCACGAAAAAACGATCATGGCCTTGGTATAAACCACGTCCAAACACTAAGTGTCTCGTAATATACAAACAGTCCCATAGGACACCCCTAAGCACTGAGGGAAAAAGTGTAGAAAAATTGGACACCCTAATTCTATTGCCTTACGTAAGACAGGGTGCGCGAATCCTAGGCCTCACAGCGTTTAAAATAAGACACTGACTTGGAGTTGCCCACATAATTAAATCCATAGGTAGAACTTATTCGCCTTAAGAACTCTATACCTGGACACGGCATCTCCTCCCAATTAATCTTAAACTCATGGTTGCTACGACAACCTCGTCTACCACCTCATCCTTTTAGGGAGTGAGAATGTTTTTCAGCAAAACACGGAACGCGCGCGTAGTAAGCCCCAGGCTCCATGTTGTGCTCATAGTAGTATTACGCGTTGCTGGTGTAATTGTTGAGTGGAGACAGAGACTCATGTACAAACCCTAGGCATTCAAAATAGATACCTTCGCTTGAAAAACTTGGATTCAGCGGCTCCGAGCATTAATATTGGGACACACAAATTAGGTAAAGTACAAAGAGGGCCCCGTTATCTTTATATAGATTGATTTTTTTTAACGTCACGTCAGCACAAGCATATTTAACAACTGTAACGTCATCTGATTAGTCTGAGTCTCTGAACACCGAGTCCTATATACAACACTGTTCGCCTGTGGAACAACCTCCGCACACGACCGTAAAAGATAATTAGAACGCTACCACAATTTTCAAAGCAGCCGTCTGCTGTCATTTAAAAACATAATATCTAACTGACGACCAGTCTAATATCTAGAGAAAACTAAGCTTACTAGGGCTAATCTTCTTAAGGGGAAGACTGTTTCTTCCAATTTCCTTACTTTTCTTGTTTTTTGGATACTAATTAAATTAGTTGTATTATTTAAATTATACTGAATAATGTTAACTTACTGCTCTCCGTCCTAGTTGTCTTCAGTTTTCTTTCCTCTGCTGTTGTTACTTTTAAGTTAATCAATTAATATCTTGTTTTAGTGACTAGTGCTGTGTATACTTTAAGTTTCTGGGAACGTGTAGCACTAGAGGATGCCTTGAATTCTAATAAATAAATAAATAAAATACCACTTCATCTCTACTGTATGACGTTGTTTTGGAAGCTCACTTGTTTTGATGGAATGATGACAATGATTTCCGTATTTGATGTCTCATTTTAGCTTTTAGCTGGTGCCTCGATAGGAGCCTTCACGTTAAAGCCAGATAATCCTTGCCCACAGATGTTGAACCACCTTCACCTCATTGCAAGACTGGTCCAAAATTTTCAATTTTACCTTCCATCCAAGAAAGGCTTGTCTTTATACGAATCTCGTGAAAAAACACCTTTGGGACTTCTGTTAGCTTTTAGGAAGGGGAAAAAAGCTTAACTAAGCTTACTTATAAGGTCAACTGTTAAAATCTAGTTAGATAGGCACGAAAACAATATATTACAAATATTGCGACCTAATAAACTTTAAGCAACGAAACCGAGCAAAATTGAGAAAATTTGTGTGTGCTAGACTATAATTAACTTGTTGTGTTTCGTTCGCTCCGCACTTCAAGTCTGTGATCGTTCTATCAATCGCTGGCTCTTAAAGCACCGTTATTTTCTCTATAACGACAAGCGCGTCGGAGCAACCGTGCTGCCAGGATTTTGGGCAGCCGACACCATAAGCGCTAGATTAAACGAAAAAAAAGCTAGAATGAGCTGTTTCCCGCTAGTGAAGTTTAGTCACATGATATCAATTGGGGGGGGACCCATCCAAAATTAGCTTTATTTTGAAGGGTCCTAATGGGTTATTGCAAGATGTTATAAGCTTTTTCTATTTGTATGCTGAAATTTAAGCTTAAATATAAGCTAACATGGCACGAAACTGCGGGAGCCAAGTTAAAATTGTTTTTTTTGCTGCTGTCCTGTTTATAGACAACATAACGGTTGCCTTCCGAGCCTGCGATTGGAAAGAACGATCATAGAGAGTCGCAGCGAAAAGAAACACAAAAATGGTAAGTAGTCCCACACAATTTTTTTATTTGCCAAGTTGTGGCCAAACAAAAAAAAAAAAAAAATGCTGAAAATTTTTATTTCAACCCGTGTAATCTTTAAACCGTGTAAGAAAACAACCGCATGCGGCCCGGCTGCGGGAACAGGATATTTGTTTTCCCCCCACAAAATAAAAGTCGCTTGAAGTTGGGAACATAAGACGTAGTTTGATCAAAGTTATGGGGTAGTTACCTTTAACCAAATTTAATGCCCATCATTGACCTGATTTAACAAAGGATACCACAAGTTAATATACAGCAGCGACAGGCACAACTGTAGCGTTTCATCGCTATACGGGGCTCTAGGGCAGTAACAGCAATTTTTTCGTTGTACACTGTACGCTATAAGAAAAAACTAATACAAGCGCACGCGTTCGGCTGTCGGCTGTTGTGCTGCTTCCCACTTTGCGCAAAGCAAATCAAGTCAGTTGCGTTCAGCAATACAACAACAGGCAAGCCCACGCTGGCTGACCAATCGTTCAACACTGCTAAAAAAAAAGAAAGACTTAAACATGCATGAATTTTTTTTTCAATGACCACAGATGACGATGGCGCGTCCCCCTCGTTTATTGCTACACCAATTTTAGACCCAACTTATAGTATTGCGACCCCACCATTCTCAGTACCTGTAAAACACCATACAACCTCAAAATATAAATACAAAGTTCCCAAACACAAGCATTTAGACGACCGTACTAGACTAAAGGCTATACTGAAGACATAGCCCCTAGCCCACATAGTTAAAGGATTTGAATACAAAATAACTGGAACCTTTTTTTGGATTTGGCCAACTTTTTAAATTTTTCCCCAGTGCACTGTTTTTGCTCGTGCGCGAAACACAGTTGTCAATACAAGCAAAGAGGCAATAAGCTTCGGCAATAAAACGGACCACTTTCTTCCTCAGTAAAACCTGTGCTCAAAAAAGTATCACGAAATGCGATAAAAATGTGTTCTTTCATCACTTTATTATAACTTTATACATCTTGACTATCTAAATCACAAAAAAACACGCATATATTGTAAAAAAGAAGAGATTCGTATAAAGCAGAGAATCGAAAAAAAGTCATTGTTTTTGAAGCTCAAAACGGAGATAATCGGACAAGTAACGCACCAAATGTTATGAAAAAATTAACTAACGAGTCAGTAATGTTTGGTTATCGTAACATGTTTATTTTTGAAACCGCCGGGCAATGGTAATGGATTAACCAAAGCTTCGAACGCCTAGTAAGTGGGCTTCGGGTCTTTGCTTAAGATCATGCAAAGGTTCTTCGCGCTATCAACCCAATTTTCCTGCACGTTGCTTTGATGTCTGCTCTCACAATATCCAATCACCAAATTTCCACGAGATACTCTGCCGATAGAACACGGGTTTAGTTGTGCGGCGGTATAGCCGACTAAGACGATTGGTGTTTGGCCAAGTAACATGTGCTTAAAGGTATTTTAAACATCGTGGCGTCCATAGTTAACTTTGGCTATGCCACGACTATGATAGAGCCCATTCACACAAGCCAAATCAATGACTCCCCCTCTTATGTGTCTGTGACAGTTGTTGGTAATTGTTCGCGTAATATCTTTTTACGCGTAAAGCGTCATTACTTGTGTGATGTGCGCCAAAAACAACAATTTGACATGTAGGTACTTGAAAGTGCACGGACAGAGACAACCAATTGTATACTACGCGTATGGTTAAATTTGTATGGGGCTGTATGTCGTAGAATGCTCCGATCGAAGGATACAATTTCCTCAGTTAACAACACCCGACACACGGATTCGTAGCGATCTGTGAACAGTTGCACATCAAGAATCAGGTTCAGTCAGCTTGGCCGGCAACTCGTTGTGTGAAACAGACAGACGGCAGGACGGACGGCAATTAATCTCCTGAGCTCGTCCTGATCATTTTGAATATTATGTTTAGTGGGGTCTCCCATCATCCTTTCAGGCGTTACAGAGATTCATGACAAGACAATATTACCCTGTGAAGAGATATATCATAGTTTCAGTATTTATGATAAAAAAGTCAATAGACTTATAAAAGATAAAACATTAAAAAAGAGCAGTTTGGACGGCAACTGCAAGTGAACCTGGGTTAGGAGCAACGTTGTTATTCAAAATGCTGCCAACGACGATGCGATCAAGCCTATTTTATTGTTGTTTAACAGCACTGCTCATAATATCCTACAGCACTTGGACACAACGGGATCTTACGTTAAGGTAAGTTGATGAGATAAACGCCCCATACATTCCTTAAGTTACGTTAAGTTAAGTGAAGCGATACATAGGCCTTAAGTTAGCGTGCGCGCGCTCTTTTTTCTGGTAGACAAAGCTGTGTTTAAACCGCTTGTCAAGTCAACCGAGGGAGGCCATCTGTTTAAAATTTTTGTGGGTATGTAACCTTAAAGCTCAATCAGTTTACTATGTTAAAGCCACCAACAAATGTTAATGTGAAACGACCTTTCAAAAAATGGGTTGATGGCTCTCAAAAACTGGTCAAATTACCCATAGTGCTACGTCACAAGAACGATAAGGAATGAGGCCATACCATCTGAATTCATAATGAAGAAGTACACACGCTCATAAGCATGTGCTAAACATGGCGAATCAGCCCAAAAACAAGGGCTGCGCGCTGCAAAAGCGCTGCTATGGGCTTATACACCAGAGTATGGCGGCCTGGCTGTGCTAATGAGGGATAAAAAAGCGGAGCCCAGTCAGGGCAAGCCCAGTGGCTTCTTGATGACTCGGGCACGAAATGCCCTGGCAGAGCAAAAAGTCTACACACGCGGCTCTGTGAGAGAGGTGTCGCACACGATTCCAGATTCTAACTGGCAGTCAGAATTGGCCTCAGGACGGGACTCTATATGAGTTTGTTCATACTTGTGGGGTGGTTTCACAATAGGTGAGGGTATAAACAACTCAGAACGGGTGGAAATAGTTCAGCTTTCAAATATGTATTTTTTTTCCATGTACCGCGCTAGAATAGTACGGGAATGTAATCTCCGTGTGTCAGCAGATGCGAGTTTTCCAAGGGGCTGTGTCGTGACCATTGTTATTTATGAATAGTTTCAAGCACAACAAGACCCATTTTATTAACTTAAAAGTGAATTGCAGCTGAATTGGCTTTAACATGCAAAATTGCTAAGAGAAATTTATTTTTCTGTTGGCTCACATCAAAAAATGTTTCTTAATAAGCTTTCAAGTTTCGAGAGTCGTAGCCTATTTGAGATTTGGGATGCCTGTGAAACGGATGCGCAAAATTACCTGACAACCGAAAACTCGGGCCAAAAGCATCATGATTCTAGGATTAATATCTGTCATAACGATAAAAAACATTGCGTTCAGCTACATGTCCATTTGACCCTTGGGAAATCTGGAGGTAGACAGTTTGATGGGGAAATGTTAGTTATCGGAATTTACGTTTTTTTCAACCTGACTTCGACGCCGAAGTTCTTACTGCAGACGGAACAACGACACCACTCTATTTTGCTGTCATAAAAGGTTTCCAGTTCCTGAGTTTTCCTAAAATAATAATGCAAAATCTCTTGCAGCATTTTGCAGAAATTTCCATCGACCCATTTCATAATTTCCAAAACAACAAACCAGTAAAAAAGTTGGTTGACGGCGAAAACTCAATCTGACGCACTAAACATATTTGCTATGAAGCTCAAGTCAGAGCAAACACATCAAATTGTTACGTCGAGATCAGGTCCGGCTGCACATTTTTAAAGATTTGGGAGCCATATGACCTAGAACCTCAAAAATTCATATATATCTTTACTGCAGCTTATATCATTTTTAAAATTCCAGTTCTCTAAAACATATCGCTGAACATCGGCGTAGTAAGTGAAGGTTTTTTGGATCGCATTGTAGTGGGGTTCTGCGTGTATTCAGTGCTTGATCCAATATTCATCACAAAACTATTATGTGCAAGACTCCATTTCCGCAAAATAGTTTGTTAGAAGCAATTTTACCAGCCTAGGCTGTGTTGTTGGCATTTGACGAAGCTGCAACAGACGTATTCAACTTGACTTTTTGAGACCTTCATAGAACATTTCGGACTCCCGTGCAAACCAATTTTGCTGAATCCAGCTGCGCCATAGAAGAAAGCCGACACAAGTATGTAATTTTGGTTTTCTGTTGTTTCGGTCTTTTGATATGTATCGTCTAATTCCTGCTTAAGCATCGTAGACGTTGTTAAATGTTTTTGAAGATTTTCAAGAAAATTTCTGAGCTGATTTTGAAGAGATTGCTTAGAGTCCTCCGCTAATATCATAGCTCTAAAAAATGCTCGGGTGATGTGTCCTCCTCCAATTAATTGTCGTCCCATTTGCTCGAATCTATTGCCACATGATTCTGCTTAAAGGGACTGGGTAGCATCGCTGCGGTACCACAGCCACCCAAGTGATAATATCGCCCAGTGACAAATCACATACTAAATTAAACAAAACAAATAGTGCACACGAGATATTAAAAGTATCATTCTATGTGTACACATAAAACTATTATTACATAAACAAAGATCTGCCAACCTCACGTGAAAGATCAGCCACGAAATGACAATAAGCCTCCTATCCGTGAGACCGTCATAAGCACTCAAAACAAATCACAAAATCTAACTATTAACCTTAAACATTTTTTACTACTGTTCAGGCGTGGCGAATGACAGCGCATCAGAAAAATGCACAATACCCGAAGTTGAAATATGTATTAAAAACATGTAGGCCAATTTGGTGAAAACAGCCTGCAACACATGAAATATTATACCAATCAAGACGTATTGCTACTGGAGAACTTGCTACCGAAGGAAGACAAGCATGTTCCTCAAATGTCCCCCCCCCCCCCATTCCGTCTGTCCTGGTATGCAATGCGTGTTTCTACGACGATAAACTAGAGATTGACTTTGTAGTTCGCCCAATGAAACAGCTATAGGTAATAAATATTTAAACATGAATGGCGAAATGCAGCCATATATTGCAGGTTTGATAAAAGGCAACGGTGCTTGCCTTTTTAGGGCAGTGATGCCCCGGTAATTGGTACGTCAGGTCTTTGTGTTGACCATTGCATGTATTCACAAATCTTAGCCGATTTTTTTGTGGCACGACACTGACCCTAATCATAATACCCAATGTGAGCCCGATCACAACGGGAGATGTGTAAACATCTAGACTCTCTTTTTTATGTTATTGAAACAAGATTTTTGCCTCGAGGCTATGAATACACATCAATGCACTTTGTTGTTGTTTATTATTTTTTTATTTTGTTTGTATTCTCAAAGTCAAATTGGTGTTATGTACATATTTGCCCCTAAGCTAGGCATACCCGGTGAGCATGTTGGTGCGATTTTGTTGGGCAGCGCCTCGCCATACACGGGGTCCATACCATGTTTCTAAATCTTCAGTTGTTGTGTGCATGTGTTAGGATTGCGAAAAGAAGCGGCGATACAGATAGGGCGGACGACGCCATGTGGCCGCAGAATCCAATTGTAAATAGAACAAAGCCAGCATACACGACGACGATGGTATGGTGAACAAACAAAGTTTGTTGAAGACACTAACCCGACCACACACACAGCCCACACTGTTGCGGGCGGCCAAGTGCGGGGTAATCGAGACAAACTCGTTACTCGTGCCCGTGTTGGCCCGACACAAAGGCCCTATACACACGGTGAGTGTTTCACCCTCAACTCCAAAGACAAAGCATGCAACGCAAACATGTGCACCCGGGTGAGGCCTAGCTTAACATTCAATAGTGTTGTTAGCTTTGCATATAATATATCACGATAGTATACTTCATGTAAAGGGCTTTGGCCCCGCATGGTACTGTATGCTTCGACTACTGGACTAAAAGCTAAGTAGAAAAATGGTTCTAGAGCAAGCATGTTCGTTTTTTCGTCGCGGGTTTCGGCTGTACATTTGGCACGGACGGCACCACACAGAGCCGTTTCGGCTGTTGAGCCGTACTGGCGCGCTCTCCCGCATATATTTAGGTTTTCGCTTAGACACCGCGAGGCAGTTCGAACCCGTGCTGCCAGAATCTCCCGAAGCAAAATTAGCTAGATTTGGGAAAAAAAGTTGCTAAAAACTTGCTAAAACTTTGGGTGCAGGTAGCAAAACAGGAATCGCTGGCTAAGCCCGTTAAACTGTTCGCATTTTCACACAAATAAACATATGTTCTTCACAGTACATTTACTATCTCTGCAGCAGCTTTTGCAAAGCTGGAGAAACTGTTCCACACACCCCAAAGCTTTGCCGAAGATGAGCACTCTGTCGCCAAGCGCCGGGTGTTTGGCAGATGTGTAAGGCTCATGCACGCACATGATCGCGACGGCTGATTCCCAAGGCCTCTGGCCTGCCCCACAATTCCGTCGTTCGGTGTATGCAAGTAAATGCCTTGTGTTTTTTGGTCCTCTATTGTCAGTGCGTGCCGGCCTGTCGAACTGGGGGTGAGTCGCGCACTGGTAAGCGTTTCCCTCCGACCTTCATATCAACGTTTCAGCGCTCGTTCGCACTCGACAACGTATATCAGGGGGACTTGATTGCGCCCCTTAGAGCAGGACAACATGTTGGTTTTGACGCAGCGACGGTGGCGGATATCAAAAAGCTTTGACCGTTATTAAGATTTTTGCAACTAAGATCGCGGTTTGGACCAGTACATCCTGCGAAGTCATGCTCAACTTCTCTCTTGCAGCCACGGTCATCTCGAAAATTATTGTAAAGAGTTAGGCCTCTTGCTTCATACGAACACCTAAAGAGTAGACCCCTTTTACACGTATGACAAGTTTGTGCGTCTGAAGCAGTTCGGTATGGTGGGCGGAAGGGAGTAGAGGGGTCACCAGCTGCATGCACTGATTACTGGGATTGTGTGAAGCAGTGATTTATTTTTCTCAATTTGCTTTGCCCTATTTCCGATTGCTGTAAGACACAGAGCTGCAAGTGTTGATGTGAAGATAAAGTATCGCGCTAGAAATATCGCAGCAAGCAGAGAATTAGCGACAATAGTAAATACACTTTTGTTTTGGTTAAGATCTTAAGTAGAAAGGTTCACTGAACCATGTGATTTACTTGTTACTTCTTAAATCAATATATGTTACCAAGTAAAACAACTCGATGGACCTAAAGATGTATGTTATCGACCATAATTTAAATCAGAGGTGCATTACAAAGAAAATGTGCATTAAAAAACTTATAGTGTAAATGTGACCTGATTTGCGAAGGTGTTTTTAAAACAGAATGAAAAAAAACTTCATGAAAAACTCATCGTGTAAAGGGGTCTTATTCACACTACAAGTTTCTTGCAATTCTAAATCGATCCACCGAGTTTTAGAATACACAAACCGATATGTTTGTGCCCCCAATTAATGTGTAACGGTGTGGCAGCGTGACAAAAAAGGTATACAAAATGGCGTAACCTTAACTCCAAAATCTTTAACACAGTGGGTATGTTATATAGTTTCTATAATTAGAAGTTCGCTAAAATTGCCAAAAAGAAACAAATTTAAAGAATTGATAGATTTGTGGGCAACAGCATATTAAAAATAAAAGTTGCAAAATTATATGAAAGTTGCCAAATCTAGAAAACTAAGATCCGCTTAAATGGCAGCACTGCAGTGACTGAGACGGGTTCGATCACGCCGATCTGCTTGGTGATTGGATTGAGTTACGTCTTTACTTTGCGTGTTGTAGGTTTTGTTATTTGGGGGGGGGTTCTCTGAAAATTGATCAGCGTTGGTGAGAGAGTGTGTCACATGATGCCATTAATGTTTATTGTATGCATGTCAAGTGTAAAAAAAACTGCTCTGTTTTGAATTTTATTTTTTTTTACAGTGTGTATAAATGTACGGCCTTCTATTTTATTTATGTCAAAAGCAGCTTCTGAAGGAATTGAAAATTTTGCAATATTACTCTATGTTTTAATTACAATAATATTACGATTGATGCGTACATAACAAATTTCTGTTCTAGAACATATAAGAAAGTAATATCAAAACAATCGCATGGTTAGATAACGCATTTTACAAGGCAGCACGAAACTGTGAACCACCCAAAAGTAGTGAATTCAATTTTGTATGCCCAAAAACAGCACACAAAAAAGGCTATTTTTTTTTTTTAATTCTCAATCTTAGCTGAGCGCCAACGTCTTCTAATCAAACTATCTTTATCACGATGGCTTTTTTTGTTAACCGGGTCACCCAGCAAATCAAATTTGTGTTCTGAGATGTTCCCGCATATCATGCTTTTGTTATGAAACCTAATAATTCCAAAAGAGGCTGTTGAACTTATACTATCTGGTTTGTAATATGTATTTCTGTACACAGCGAATCAAGAACAGCGCAGTGAGAGTTCACTTAACGTCATACGCGCATTTGTGCTTGGCGAAGTGATGTGTAAAACCAATTCTGCGTTGTGCGTCGTCACGATATCGATAGCAAAACTACGCTCGCAGTAAAACGGCCCAGTGAAGTGATTTGGATCTCTTCTTCATATTTCCGCTTGGAGAACCTTGGACTACAGGTTTATTTTTACTTTATTAGTCGTTAGAAGCCCTTAGCAAGTTTCCGGAGTGAAAATTTGCTTAGGCTCTTAGAACTAGTCGCCAGTTAAATAAAAAAAAAAATAGGTGACTGAAGATGAGATTTAAGTGTAAAAAATTGGTAGAGCGGACTATCGAACAAAAACGGTGTTAAGTGATGTTAGCAAATATGACTGGAGCAACAGTGACTGAATGACTAACACGAGGTTTGAACAGCAAGAAAATTTCATATAAGTGAGTTTAAATGAAGACGACAGTGGTTGATGAAATTCTTGCAAGCTACACTGATCCAAGTGGAGATAAGAGGATTTGTAATGGTTTGCAATTAGTAAGATTCCCGATGGAAAAAGAAATGTTTGATTGACAATTTGAGACAAACTTTTCCAACTTACACGGATAAAGAATTTCAAACGCATATCCCAGCTACAGAGGAACTTTTGTGCTTTAAATTCACGCAAATAGCTTTTTCTTTATTTTCATGGGTGCGGCGCCGCGGCATCTACTTGAAGATACGGGTCACAAGCAGATTAGCGGATTAATAAAGAACGAAGAAACGCTCGCGTAGACGTAAGACAACGCACTGCACGCTGTGTGTTAGGCTACATGTAAATCTTTCAATGTGTGTGCTGGGCGAAGCAAAAATCTAGACTTAGACCCCATTTACACGCTGAAGTTTTTTCATGAAGTTTTTTTTGTTCATCGTGTTAAAACGCTTCGGAATTCAGGTCGCATTTTACACGCTGAAATTTCAGTGAATTTTTTCCTTTGAAAATCACTCTGGTTTTTAATCTACAATCGAATATATTTAAAGCCATCGACGTTTTATATGTAAACAACAGCGGGTTGAAATTAATAAACGTGATAATTGAAATAAAATGGATTACTTGCAGTCAATAATAATGCAACAGCTCTGGCGGGTTGATGAAACCGATTCGTTTTTACTTCTAAAAATTTCATAAGGTCACGTTAACGCCATTGAGAGCGTGTAAAGATAGCAGCGTGTTGGAAGGTCTTATAGGCGGACCTTTCTCAACTAATATAAATTTTGGCAAACGCTTAAACAGCAAAATTTTATATTAAAATTTGTATATGCCTTCAAAAAACCCAAGAAAACCAGAAGAACAATACTTGCCAAGGGTTTTGGTGCTCATCGAACATGTTGATCATCAGGCGCAACAGCAAAAGTAACAAGCGTTCTACTCACATAAGCAGGCAATATCAGTTTTGCATTGCTGGTCATACATATCTTTACATGGTTCAGCTCTATGACATCTTTCCCAATCATTTTGGCCATGCGCACACCCACGACATGTCATAGGGCTATACTGCGAGCATACCAATTTCGAAAGTGTATCCACACGTCCTGTGCCGCTAAGTGGATTTGCTAAATTATGAACGCAGAAGCAACACAGAAGAACGCTCGGCCGCGAGCCACAATTTAAAAGTGCAAAGAGAGAAGTAAGAAAACGGCCACGCACTGAACGATGTGTGTGTCCCAAGGCCTATGCACGAAGCCGAATAGCAACACGCAAATAAACGAGACCCGAGCAGAGAGCGAATAGGACAGACTTGTACAGTCATGCCATTACACGCTGAAGTTTTTTCCTGAATTTTCTCTGTGAATCTTTTTTTTGATGGCTGACAAGGGGAAGTAGAAGTGTAAAAATGGACGCATACAGTGAAAACTATGGACATGCCATAGAGACAGGGACACACACAGGGCTTTATGGTAAGGCTAGCCTTTCGGCTAGCAACATGATCAACTCAATGCCTGGTACCACCAAAACTGCAGACATATATATTATATAGTAGTTTTTATTAATTCGCCTCATTTAGGCAGGGCTAGGTCGACGCAGGAAGATAAGCATAATAAACCGCACATAAGAGAATACAAGGAAAAGAAATGGGGGATACAGCAATTGAACGCAAGCACTGCGCGTTAGAAAAGCGCTGGCTAGCGGCGAGGATTACACACAGGAGGCTGGGTGGTGTGGGCGGAATCAACACAAAATGTTGTAGCAAAGCTAGGAGTCGACGTGGCTGGCGAAAACACTCACGAGAAACAAGCGAGAAAAACGCACGAATGCGCTCTCAGAGCTGGTGGTGCTTGCTAGCCAGTTCCAACTGGGTGTTGGACACAGGCGTTGAGCGACCTATTTAGTGTATTCTGTTGCCAAACAAGGTATTTAGATTGGCGCTGAATGATGGTTGTGCGTTATTTCGATCGATAACTTTATTATTCACATCGCACATGATGCACTGCTGTGTGAATTCACGGAATAAGGGCAAGCAACACTCGAACAGCAAAAACATACCGACCGTTGAACGAAGTGAGTGAGATTTTGCGTGAAATTGTACCTACTCCCTGCCAACAAATCAAAAAGAATTCAGAGGAGACCTCACGAAAAAGAACTTGCGTGCAGAGATGGGACTTATGCAATTTTGAGCTTTCACTTGTACGCACAAACATGAAAACGTCTTCCGTCGGTGGGAAAACTTTTATTGAGTGCTTTACTAAAATAGCTTAGGGGTTATGACATTTCTGTTTCTAACTGGGGTTAAAATATTTACAAAGTAATGTACCTCTTGCCTGTTCTTGAACGTTTCCTTTAACCACCACTTCCCTATTCATAGTATATTTTAATTAATTTCGCCCAACGAATCTTTTAAAAGTAATTCGTGCACAGTGCTTTTATCTATTCTATCACGCAAACCATGTTCTTTTCTGGGAGAACAAAACTAGTGCCCCTTCAAGGACCATTGGATCAAGGCCATTACGCTACAACAGAGCATGTCAACCAGCAAAAAATGCAATAGAACTGAAGACCATGCACTACAATTAACAATCTAGAGTCTACTCTTGGGGCCAAGCACAGTCAGAAAATCCGGTACTGGCGCCAAAGCAAGTAGTCGGGAAGCGGAGAGACGATTAGGTCAATTGCAAAGATCAGCTCATTTTTTGTCAGGCCTAGTGTGTCGCTCATAAAATATGAAGTCATTCTGCTCTTGGATGCTTGGTGCCATGGGTGGGTCGCTTGCAGCGGCATAAAAGCGCAATGATAATTAAATTTTATAAAAAAATGAGGGTCGGTCCAACTGCTGACACTCTATCAGGCCGTTGAACTCTAAGGTGGGTACCAGACTCAGAGAGCGAAACGCATGTCATTCTGCTTTCTGACAGTGATGCGACATGTTCTATCGTAGCACAGACAGGCGCAGCAATATTGTATGTAAGCACTCGTCGGCCAGGCGCAGACCCTTGTTTGTGGGCTGATCGCCTGTTACTTCATCAATTGGCGTCCCTGGTGTGCCGTAGCCGTATCACTGCCAAAACACAATAGGATATGCGTACTAGAGGCGATGAATACGTCAAAGCAGCATTTGGTTCTCTGCCTCGAAAGTCGTGAGTGAGCGGGTGAGACATTGAGTTAGAACGGAGTCTTGTGAAATGTGGTGAGGCATGAGTCGAAAAAGTTGACCGTAGAATTCCGTAACAGTGCGAAAGCACATGCTACGAATGAGTGCGACCGAGCGTACTCGGTTAGTTGTGCTCAGCAATTAGCGAACGCAACATTTATTGGTGCTTGTTTGGTTTGCCATTCACAAGACATAGAAAAATGAAAGACATGGAAGGTTAGAATGCGATTTATAGTATTTAAATTAATTTATTTATTTCAGAGTTACAGAGACTGCAGAAAGCAACATAATTTTGTTCTGGTATCGGAGACTTGTTGGCAATGATATACATCGTTTTTAGAAATTAGATTTCTAGCACTGAAACTGCTCTTGCATGACCGAGCTGCTTTGAGGAAGACAAAAAATGGTTGCAGCTAGTTTTATTTTCACAAAGGAAAAATATTTTTGTTTATGGGTGACACATTCAAGCAATTTAAATCATGGTTATATTTACTGTTAAGTTCATGTAGCTGTCAATTCATCTTTAGGGGGTCACTATCATTGAATTGATTTCGGTCTTGATAAAATCAGAAATGATGTCACACAGGCTCAATGATTATTAGAAAGAATACAGAGGTAAAGCAACTGTATGTAATTTTTATTAATGGAATAGTTAAGTGGTGGTTGGATAGATTAATGACTTCCGGTTTTTTGAGACATCTTCAAAAACTGAAGTAAACGGACAAACTGAGCTCAAGGATTTGCATTAATTCGCTAAATTCGGCTGTTTAGTTTTTTTCAATTAAAATATTTGTTATATTTCAACCCAATTGACCTCCACTGACTAAAACAAATAGAAAAACGGTATCCACTAGTGGGCAAAGAAAGACGTTGTTAAGGTAATCCTAGGTTGGAATTGTTACAGAGTTTTTAAAGTACTCACAAGCTTGCGTAATTTGATAACAAGATCCACAACCTCCTGTACACCCTTTAACTGGTCTCCACACAATGGATTACGTGATTCATGCAGTGAATATGCGGTTATCGGAAGGCTGCTTCATATGGAGCACGACAGGGGCGCCGTTAGAACAACAAGTCAAGTGTCAAAATGATCAAGAAAATTGCATGTTGCCTCTAAAAAATATTGAAAGGAACCTACATTTAAAGGAGAACTTTACCAGCGATTTCAAAGCTGCAATCCATAATGTAACCGGGATTTGTTTTGTTTAGAAGATATAGCCTTTCACGTTGTCGGATTTGTGTGTTACATAAAAAATCACAATTTTAATGGGAATTTGGGGTCGGGCTTTTGAGCGACAAGCTCTCATACAAACTAAGTTAAGGATCGTCATTATTTCTGTGGTTCTATGATCAGAGCTAATTATTAAGAAAAGAAATAAAAAAAAAAAATTATACTGGTTGCTTTGCGTTTGGCCGGCCAGGCAATTCAATATTACCAAATATCCCTTTTCACTCTTCTCAACTTGATGGAAAATAAAAATAAATTATATCACATCTATCGGCTTTTTTTTAAATTAATTTTTTTGATTATACTTATTAAATGCCAAAAGTTTCATGTGCCCGTTTTTGCCCTTTTTTTTTAAATGTAAAAAAAAAGTGAAAAAAAGTCGTAGGAAAAAAATGTGTTGCATTCAATATTTGGGCAATTTATGACATATAAACAGTGAAAAAACCATTTGTGTGTTGTGTACGTTGTTATTGTGAAGAGATTGACTTTGTTTCATTCTGTAATGCTTACCTGAGATCATTGTCAAATCTGCGTCCCTAAATCAGGTGCAGTTACAGGAGCTACAAATAAATTCCCAGGTACGCACCGAATACAGAAATTGCGTTGGCGATACAACTAGTCACACAGCCCATTCAGGCAGCACAAATCTTATCGGACACGTGCCAAAGTACCCAAATTGCATAAGGTGACCTATACCTGGACTTATACAACAATAGGTAAATGTTAGGATGAAAGCTAACTCTTTTTTGAAACTTAATCCAAACGGTATCTATCAGGTAATAGATTCGAATAATATATTAAAAAAAGTATAATCCTGGATTAGTCTTCGACTAAAAAGTTGGCGAGACAAAGTTACGGTATACACTTCAAATATGTCGTTGAACAACCATAACTTATTTGATCTGTTTGGAGGTCCAAAAACAGTAACGAAGTTCACGGAAGCTGCATTCGAAGAACTTGATAGTTTCTACGGCACTCTACAGAGAGCGAAGATAGACAAAATAAAACTCTGCAGATGTATGCCAGTCTAAACTCAAGATGGATGCAAGCAAACAAAATGGTTGAGAGATTCTCTGCCAAACAACAGGATGCCTCCTAATGAATAACCATCCTGGATACAGCGACAGGAGATGAAACCCAAGACAACAACGGCGAGCAGGGGAAAGGCCAACTAAAAAATCGCGAGAGTGCACAGAATTGTAAGAGTTCAAAGAGGAAATTTGCTGAATTAACAAAATGATTTATATACGGAAAAATTTACGGGAAGCGCAGAAAAAGTGACTACCGCACTTTCGATGAGGAATAGGGAATTGCAGAGGATGAGACATTGAGTATCAGTCTGCACACTTGTGGGACGAGCTCATCTGAGGAAGCACAGAGAAAGCGTCATAACTAAGTTTTTTATAAAATACAGATGCTAAACACTTCAAAGCTTCAAGGTGGTGAGACAAAACGCGGAACCTCTTCAACATGTTAGCCGCATCTTCAGATCCCCTAATCATCACGAAGCAGTTAAGGACGAAAAAGAATTAGGAAACTACTTATAGTTCAGAGATGATTTCTCTTTTAGATAATACCATCTTTTCGGGATTGTGAGAATATTTTTACGCAAAAAATTGCAATAAAAAAAAAAAAAAAAATTATTTTTAATATGGAATCTTAATTTTAGATTATAAAGAGACCCTGTAAAACGACAAACAATATAAAATGTCAAAAATCTAAAAAAAATATTTTTTTTCCTTCAGTAAAGTTTGATTTATCCACAAATTTGAAACTGCATACCCATAACAGGTGCACAGAAAATTCGTTTTAGAATTATTCGCAAGACGCTCATTTTATAGGTGATTAATTAGTCTATATATGCTTTTTAAATTGTTCGATTATCTCAGTTGAGTTCAAAAAGTTATGATTTTTTGAAAAAACTCAAATGGCCCCACTGTTCCACGGTGCCGTCACTATGACAGGTTTTTCCTCCTCCAGGGACAGCAACCAAGTCATTTAGTTTTACCAACGGCAATTTCGTTTACGTCTACTGGGTCACTTAAAATAAAATGAAATTGACTTACAATAAAAAAAGTTACATTATAGTTTGCTTACCAGTGCAGGCTTCACTTTGCATGGATTTATTGCCAAAGATGGTACTAGCGCTCCTCCTTAATAGATAGATGTATTGTGCATGAAATTCTAGGACACGCTTTAAATAGGGAATCCGTGCCAACTATGCGCTAGTCAACCGCATATACCAAGCTTTTAAATATAATTTTTAAGTTTTTTTTTTTTTTTGACTTGTTGTTCAAAATAAGTTCGTAGCTTGCGGAAAGTTTTACGCGATATGTGAGGGAGGGGCCGGGGCAACAACTTTTCATTCACATTTGGGCACCGACGTTGCCCCAATTTTAATAGAGGAAAACGATGCAAAGTAGTTTTAGGCCGGAATCCTGAATCATTTTTAAAGGAGCGGAAGTTTAACTGCCATTTTGTTATGTTCCAGCCATCGTTCGTTGTTCCGGAGTTCACTTCGACGGCGTAGAATTATCAACTAGGCTCGTTCATAACAGCATGTGTGCTTGCTAAGTTTTGCAGTGCTCCAGTAAATTTTATACACCACTGTCAGCACTTTCTTTGCAGCACACTACACCAGTTAGTCTCGCCATCCTTTTCTTACAGAGTTTGCGATATTTGGCCACACTTTACTCTCCCTTTTTATACCCTTCACAGGGTATATTGACTTGTCATGAATCGGTAAGCCTTAAATGAATATGGAGACCACAGGTAAACTATATATCAAAATGATCAGGAGAAGTATCAGGAATTGATTTCCGTCTGTCCGTCCGTCCGTCCGCGCCGTGATCCGATATGTCTGTCTGTTTCAACACCGATTTCCGGCCACAAACTGAACTGCTTGAACCGATCGTGATGGAAACGTTCCACAGATTGACTTAGGATCATGTCCGGGTTTGTTCTACTATGAAATTTCACATCCCGATCGGAGCATTCTACGTATAGGCCACCATATAAATTATACCATATCAACAACGATTTTCCGGCCAAACAGCTGGCTGAACGCGGATCGTGAATGAAACTATCTTTACAGATTGCTTGAGATCATGTCGGGTTTGGTACTATGAACACACCATATATCCGATCGTGATACAGGAAAATCTATTAAAAAAAGCGAAAATTGGACTAAAAAAACTAAAATACCAACATTACTACACGTTTGGAGGGTGATCGAAACCCGAACCTACCGGATTGAGAGTCTGGCTACTTGCCAGTAGCACTCTTAGATAGAGGTTGTAGCAGAATAGCTGAATATCTATGGTAAAAATAACATAGTTAATTATAGAACACCGCACACGTATAATAATTTAATTGCGCTTTTTGTATAGTCTTTCGAGATTTCACGCATATTAAAAAAATAAAAATAGAAACTTAATCACACGTGTGGAAGGAGTCCCAAAGTCTTGGCGCATAGCCAAAATTACACTATGCGGCACTATGTTAGGTTGAAAATATATTCGCCATTTAAAGTGTTTGGATGAAATATCTCTATGAGTAGATCTGCTGCATCGAAAGCTATAACGAAAACACACGAGCCAAATTCTAAATTTAGAATATTACCAACATAAGAAAGCATATAGCCTTGGCCGTGAAGTACACAAACGCATGGCGACAGAACCGGCTACCTTGGTTAGACTAAATGTTTTGTTTAAAGAAGACAACCACTTCAATGCGACTGCGTTAGTGATGTTGTTATTCTATTTACCACATAGTATTATGTTGTACATACGCAAGTTACTAAAGTACTTACGCATTTCGTCCAAACGCCATTTTGATTTTTGCCAAAAGTTGCTGCTCGCTGGCATCGCTGTTGCAAAGCCATGCACGACGAGCCAATGCGATATATTCATTTATTCCGAGTTACTCGTAATACATCTTACTCGCTGACACACTCATTTATCCATACGTGTAGACCCAGGTTTAAAATTTTCAAGCTCACTTTCGCAAAAAACGAAAAACACCCTAACCAATGCGCAATCACTTTGTTGAAACCGGCTTGGCAACGACGTAATGCGATTAGGATGATAGTTGTCGTCAAAATAACCGAAAACATTGGTGGCATCGTGCCGACCTCGTAAGAGTACCAATTAAGGGATGTTAATGAATGTGCGTGTGATATGTGTTTGCAGTATTGGTGGACTAAGTATCCCAATATTCACGAGGTCGGTTTAGTCAACTTATTACTAAGTTTAGTCGAATCTGAGTTTGTCAATGTTCGTTAGGCATGGTATGGAAAATAACACAACTAACCGGGAAGGCTGGGTCTCGGGTAAAATGTATAGCGCGCTTGAATGTCACGATATATGATATAAGAAATCATCGATAAAGCCAAAAACAGCTGTCTTGAAATGTATTTTATATGCGTTATTAAAGATATAAAACTGGCAATCGCACACAGGTCATATTGTGTGTCAAGGCTTTCGCACGAAACGACTAAACCATTTGCGCCAGGAATCTGAGGCAGCAACCGATTTCTGCATGCTTCGTCCTTCGGCTTCCAGTGACGGCCCGTGGCGCTCTTCTTGCACTCTAAAATTGCTGACTTCGAACTTCCATAGTTCACGCAAACAAATGAGATCAATCAGAAAGCGAACAGGTTTTTCCCCGGAAACTGTTTGCATCAGGCGTGATCAGGTGTTAATTTATTATTTTTTTATATTTAAAATATGCAAAAGAATTTGACACGCTCACCATACCAAAAAAATGCAAATAACAAAAAACAGACCTGTAGCCGCTCGCTATAAATAGTACGCCGTGTGAGCATTGTAACGCGTCAAGGCGGATGGTACTAATCGATGTGAAAGGTTATTTGTGGCTTTTGAGTGAGTTAAGAATCCAAATGTTCATGACTCGCGAGCCAGCACATAATGTGGAAGGTAGCTAAACCGAACATTTAAACGGACATTGAGATATTGGGGCCCCTAAATCAAAGTACATGTCGTTGTACACGAATACACGTAGTGCAATTGTTTATAGTTGTGACAGAATATGTACACACGCATATGCCTGGTATGACACTTTTTAGAACGCTTCATTAGCTCACTTTGAAGTATGTTTGTTTGTATGTATGTAGTCTCCTTTGGAGATAAAAGCAAGGGCTTATTCCTGTCAGTATATCCCATACCTAAGTTCGTTCGTGGGCCGAGCGTCTATGAGGCGCGGGGTCTTCGCCCCGAACTCACCGAGCGGTTGTGAGTTCAATTATATGTTTTTTTTAAGCTTATCAAAAAAACAAAAAAAAAAATTATTTTATTCTCCTGTTTTTGTTTATCTGCTCTAAAAAGCGGGGTGTTTTTGTAGTTTTGTTTCTAAACAAATGATTTATTACTTTAAGTTCCGATGTCACGAAATGAAATGCACAAGGTGCCAGAAATTGGAGTGCGGAATATAAGGTAGAAACGTAATTTCTATAAAAATATTACCAAATTGTGCGCTGACTTTAATCGACTGACCGACGAACGACTATTTCCAATCTCAAGTTTTGTTCAGAAAGATTCCGGCTTTAGCGACTCTATAGAAAATGATCTTCCTTTATTCTCCATGGACAATCCAATTATACAGCGTCTCCAAGATGGCAAAAGTCCAAACGGGCCAAAAACGCAAATCCAATAACGGCGAGGTCCATCCGGCAAAGTCTTGAATAAAATGGCACAAATGCCGCAAACCAAGAAGTTTTTTGGTTGAGTTTCAATACACGCGAAACTGAGACCACCGCAGAACGCGAAACACAAACCAACAATGTGAATTTGACAAAATGAACCGCGCACAGTCCCGACTCGGCGCCAATGAAGAAATAGAGTAGTGGTATAGATTATTGAAACAAACAAAATTAAATAACGAGACGCGGTTTTTTCTAGCAAAAAATAGCGCAATAATAATTTGTGAGTGGCTCAAGTGTCATAGCGCTTAAAATGTTAGCTTAGCTAAGGACCATTAATGGAGCCACAGAAGGCCACACGGCAATCCCAATTCGAGTCGGCAGCTGCAAACGAGCTTGCAAACTAACAGGAAGGACTCAGATTTTTGTATACACTTAAAACTAAGTCTAGTAATGTTAACCAAACTAGCATATAATATTTGCTCCAACAACCGGCCTTAAACACCAACTATCGAGCTCCCTTTAAAACCAAAAGATTACACCATTTAAAAAGGAAGAGGCAGTACGAAAACGCAGAGCAGGAGCATTAGCTTCAGTTATGAAGAAACACTGTTTGATGGCAACTGCCGCGGCAGGGACACAGTTCCATGCTAATAGATTCTAAAAGAGGAGATAGGTTTAAGAGGTTCTTTAACGGTGAGTGTTGCGCTTTTACGAAGTGTACCCTGCTTTGGTGAGTTAATTTTTTATTCCGCGGCTAATTATGTCGGTGAGCCGAGTTTTTAGTTTTTGTGTGCACTTAGCATCTACGTTTTGGTCGCTATTCGGCTAAGAGTTTAGTTTCAAGTTCAAATCGCATTAAAGTGCTTATGACACAAAATGTTCACATAATCAAAAACATCAATTTAACTGATATATGGATACCTTGAAAATGATTAAAAGAACACAGTAAAGAGGGCTCTGTTCTGAGTAGAATGCCCCGACGAAAATATGACCTGATAATCGTTGTAAAAATATATTAAAATTAAATAAAAAGACTTGGTTTGGTTTATGATGTATCAATTATTTCATTATACGTTTTTGTATGTATATTGTGTATTTTATTTTGTTTCTACTCGCGCTACGTATTTAGATTTAGAAACATTTTAATCAATTTTTTTAATGAATATGCATGGATTAAAATCTATCTTAGAAAGATATGTCACAAATTAAGTTTTCACCATCCTAGAAAACTTAGACGAAATTATCATTGTGGTAATGTCAAACGGTGCGTTCATAGGTCGTAGCATTGATAGCAGTTTGAATATTGAGAAGGGGTCCAATCAATGTGAGGGGTACAATTGGAAGTGGATAAGGTATTAAATCGAGAAGCTCTAAATCATTTCCTCAGAAGTTCGTATAAAAAGGTTCAATCTGTCGAATTTACTCAAGCATAAATTAAAATCACCCAAGGTATTATACAATTGTACTCAAAAAACGTTTGTATACTGCCGAAAAAATCTTCAAATTCAGGTTTAAACTGGTGGCAAAGGATAGCGTCGGAGCTTTTAGTAAATAACAACAACCCACGTATTTATGATTGCGAGAAATAGACATACCTCAAAAAACGGATGACCTAGATATGTCTTGTACCGCTGAAACATGTGAAAACATGTGGCATTATTATTAAATACGTAAATGCGATCCCCTCTTAGAAAACGCACTGCATTAGGCACTATCTCACAATCCCGAGGGACACAACACTAGTAAAACCCAGGAATATCGATACGTTCGGTTGCTACATGCGCTTCAACGGAAACAAAGATCCGACGACTGCAGCATTAATCCATCGGCCGAAATCTCAATGTGGCAAGCAAGCTTCTGTATTATGGAAAAAAATATCTGTGGCGGAAGTGTTGACTAAAGATTGAAGTTTTAGGGGAATTTATTCATGTCCGTAAAGTGCAATTGATTTGAACCTTGTGTCCTTTTGGGGAGGTTGGGAGATGCAAAGTCGCCATAATAAATAAACCATGCTGTTGTGCCCTTCTACAAGTTACTATTTTGCAGCACGCTGCAATCGGGGTCAAGTGTGAAGGCCACCCACTTTGCTGTACGTAGCACCTGGCTTTTATGTCATAGTTATACGTTTGCTGGTACAACTGGAAACGACCGGGTCAAATAACTGATCGTTCTTTTATATTGAAAGCTTTAAACTATTTTTGGATTGGAGTCCAAGAAGGTTCGGTGCGGTGCGCACATTTGACGAGAAGTGCTCCCAATTTCCTCTAAAAAATTTTATCACTAAATTACGTGGAGACCTCGGAAGTGAAAATTATTCGAAATCTATTGGCATGAAATGCAATGTGCCCCTAAAGAGCCCATCCCCTCGTATAGATATTGACCGTTATCTATATTGGCAGTGGGTTTTTAAAGAAGTGACATGCACAAACCCTGTGTCTCAGAAGGTCTAAAGCTACGAACTGTTCTATTATTCTGTCCCCTACTCGCGGATTAAAATGAGTAGATTTATGCAGTCACTTGCGGTAGAAAAAAATTGGGTCAGTCGGTATGAAATTTGTTGTTTGTAATTTTAAAGGAATCTGTTGCCGCATTGGTACCGAAAAAAAGATGAATTACATAATCGGCACGTCCGATGGCTGACAAATGCGGTTGAGCGGTAAGGCTTATCTCATCGGCTGTCATAATGACCCCGATGCCATGTTGTTCAAGCAGAATCAAAGAATAGCCCTACCGTTATTGATTATTCATGTGAGCTCAAAATACTTAAACAAAAAAGGTTCCACAGAGTTGTACCAAATATTGCACTGTAGGATCATTTGAGTTGGATTTCAAAGATCCAACGATCACCTACTGGTGTAGTGTCGTAAATCCCAAAACTATGACAGAAATTACCACAAAAGAAGATGAATTTTTGAAAAATTTGGCTTAAGGTGGGGTCTAACTGGAAACCTTTGGAACCTACCTAGATATTCATATATAATTAATAAGTTCAAGGATCAATTAGCTTGAATGCAAGTATTCACTAAAATCATGGCTTAAGGCCCTCCAAGCTGAACAGATGGTTAAATGGTCACGTGAAAACATGGAATGCAGGTACCACTAATTCCGAAGAGCTGCGTTTTCCTGTGGGTGCACATAAGAGTACTTGAACGGAAATTGGATCCTGTTCCTCGCTTGCTATTGTATACAGCGGGAACAATGAGACTGATAAGCATTTCTAGTATAAGTCGGCTCTTCTCCAACGCAGCACCACCTGCCAACAACCTCGTAGAAAGCAGATGTGATGTTGGCATTGTGGCAAGACGTGAGTAAAATATATGCTTTAAATTTGAAGCACGGCAAAAATTACTGCTGGGTAGCTTAAATTACAGTTGCCGACAGCTGTGTCATTTTACATTCTTGGTGCATCAACGTCTTGTAAACATTAAATGCGGATTAAAATTTCAGGCAATCCCAAAAACCGGAAATTATGTTCAACAAATCTTTCTGTCTCTTTGTTTTCGTCCTGATACAGCCTAATTAAAGTGCGTCCGAAGTTTCGTTTTGTCCAAAAAGATTTGATTTTCTACGGCTATATTTTCAATATAACCCCCGATGTGTCGTTACAAATATAGTTCGCAATTACGATTCACAAAGCCTAATTTTCATCCCTCCACGGTACATAAAGCATAAGCAGCCCCGAAAATAATAGCATGTATCTTGTTAAAATTTAATCTTCTTTATCGGATACTACACGGAATTAGCCGTTTTCTAATATACCCAGTACAGAATCGCGAAGGGGGTAAGCTAATGATGGGAAGACTGCGGGATTTAATAGCATATCTGAAATAGCCTGTTCTCACGAACGATGACGAAAACCGTCATGGAGAGTTTTAGATCTAATTTATTGAAATATGGCAAGGTCGGGATAAAAAAAAAAACGACCTTGTTTACTATGTATTGATATTGAAGATCAAATGGAGTAGGTCAAAACCCACGATGTGACCGTGGCGTCTATGATTGATCCCGGTTGGGTGCTGATTATATGTATATAATGGCAATAAAAATTTTGGGAGCTACGCTTCTGCAGTGGGTCTTTCAGGTCCCTCGGTTGTCGCCGGTTTAGTCTTTTGGGCGAACAACGTGCTCTTGTCAGGCACATTGCCAACTATTTCGGGACCGTGTTTAAGTTTTCAGGGTCTATGCAATGTGGTTTTCGGACGACCCAAACTTCCATCCTGAGCAAGTCAGGGCTTTAGTTTTCGCCCCCATATATCAAGAATCTAACTTCAGCGCTGGCATTGTTGGAGAAGATAAGCCTGCGTCCAAGATTACTCCCAGATTTGACTAAAGTAAATCAACCTTTGCCAACGTAAATTTTTTGTTTTTATTCAATGTAAGACGGAGCTACGCTTTTGGCTTTTTTTACACTACCAAAGTTGACAAAACCGTTGCTAACTCAGATGCCACAACAAGGTTTCAGGCTAGAGAAATCAATCTTGAAGAGCAAGATAGCAGATTTTAAAGAATGTCAATTTAACAGCCCTTATATCAAATAGTTCACAAAAACATTATATAAAGCTCTTTTGTGATTAAGGGTACATTATATACCCATAAATCCATAAAATGGGTAAACAAGGGTTATAATGGTTTTTGCAAAAAGGATGTAACAGGCAGAAGGAAGAATCTCCGACCCATA
>JARNME010000012.1:37693910-37804492 GCA_030179655.1 Scaptomyza flava | reverse complement strand
TATAGCTATAACTAAATACAGGTAAACGTCGTTTTGCGCCGGTTCGATTTACCCCGATTTACTATTACGCCGGTTGGTGCGCCGTAGGCGAATTTAAACTGCATTTATTATTCATATTATTATTAATTTGCGTTCAATATTCATTTTCAATATATGAACATATAGGATATGAATTTAGTAACCATGTTCGATTTTTCTAAGCATTTTGACAAGGAACCTAACCTTATATCGTCCATTATACTTGCTTCGTTTTACGCCGATTTGTTTTATGCCAGTTCTTCTTGGAACGGAATCTCTGCGTAAAACGACGTTTACCTGTATATTAATAATTGCCAACCCAGAAACCCTGCACTTACAAATAAATAAGCTGGTACGTAATAGTATTTTCTTGTGGTTGTTTGTGGGCATAACATAAGCAGCAGAACCGCGTGACTCGACCGTCTCAGTCGGCTGCTTCTCTGCATCTAAGCATAAACAAAACAAAGCGAATGCAAAGCAACAGACACAGCATTCGTTAATTCACGAGCGAGACTTCGTCTTTTACGACTACTTTTCTCTGCCGCAACACCAATACCATTATATCAGTGGGGACACACAAATATTGTCACAGTTTTCACACGCATACAAGCACAATTTGCGTGCGCTGCAGCGAAAAAACGAAGTGTGATCAGTACAGGGCACGCTGCAAGTTAACGGTTACTCATTGTGCTTATTATTTATTAATAAATAATGACATCTTGAAAAATATTTAACATTTCGAAAAACCATGTTATTGCAAATCAAGCATATTGATCTGCAATCTTTATTTTCTATGAAAAGAAATTAATTCTCCCATTCGGGCATAAACATTTTGAAGCGCACTGTAAAAAATTAGTTTTCTTGCTAATGCGCTGCGTGGTGCCTGCCTGTCAATAGTTCGCCTTCAACTAAATGTACAATGTTAAGTCTAAAGCTGCGATTAGTTATGACGAAACAAAACAAACGAAACGAAACAAACATTTCGATACGAAAATTCCGAATGTAGTGATTAGTAATAACGAAAGAAACGAGTACAACAAGAAGAAGACCAACAGCTGATTTGTCGAAACAAACATTGATTGAAGTGACTAGCATTTAGCGCGAAGAAAAGTGAAAAATTCACGTAATAATTAAATTACATAGTGTGGAAAACCGAAAAAAAATGGATAAAAAGCTAACAGTTGCACTCGCTACATATCTTGGACTGTACAAACAATTGAGGAACAAAAATAAGGCTTTTAAGAAGCGAAATCGCAGATGGCATGCACGACCCTTGAATTCAGACCGTTTAAACGGATATTATCACAAATATTTTAAGAAAATGCGCGACATAGATTCCGAGCAGTTCCAAAAACATACGCGCATGTCAAAGGAGTTATACCAAATGCTTCTGACTATGATTGAGAGGTCAATTACCAAACCAAAACAAAGGATCAATGCCGATGAGAGATTATCGATAACATTGCTGTAAGAACCATTTTTAAACGTGCACTTGGTGTACTTACCCGTCGATCCAAGGTCCTTGGCAATTAAATTCCATATTTCTTTTTTTTTGTTGTTGTCTTTGTACTCCCACATTGTTTTGTTGTACAATTGTGGATATTGTTGTACTAGATTAATTAAGTGGTCGTCATTCATTTTATAATTGTAAAAAACGAAACACAACAATGACAAATATAGTTTTGTGGCCCAACAAAATTTGATCAGATGTTGAATTTTGATACGAAACAAAACAAAAAATCTGCAATCTGCAGATATTTGTGTATGTTTTCGTAGTCGTTCGTTCTACCCGTAAATGACTAATCGATAACATTGATTTTCATACAATCAGATATCAGCTGTTGAGACACGGAATGTTTGTTTCGTTTCGTTTGTTTTGTTTCGTCATAACTAATCG
Source organism: Scaptomyza flava (assembly GCA_030179655.1). Lineage (NCBI taxonomy): Eukaryota > Metazoa > Arthropoda > Insecta > Diptera > Drosophilidae > Scaptomyza > Scaptomyza flava. The sequence goes on along the minus strand of JARNME010000012.1, from coordinate 37,802,577 downwards.
CAGCTTAATGCATGCTTCGGCACGACAACCGACGACGAACGAACAATCGTGTTCTAAAAATAGATTTCAATGCTTATAGCAAGGCATACTTAAGTAGGTAGCCTAATGCGTCGCGTCGCCCTCGTTCTTTGGCCTTATATTTCAGTCTCGAGCCGAGCGTTGTGTGCGACGCATCTCCGCGGACGATTATTTATGAATATGTATATGCATGCATGCACACATTTTATTGTGTTGACGCAAGCCAGAAATTCAACGCTCTCTCGCTCTCGCTCTCTTTCGTTCTCATTTTGTGTACACTTTTTAAGGCAAGACGCGAGAGCGAATGCGGCTACCTGGTTAAGTATGCCTTGATTGTGTTGACGCAAGCCAGAAATTCAACGCTCTTTCGCTCTCGCTCTCTTTCGTTCACATTTTGTGTACACTTTTTAAGGCAAGACGCGAGAGCGAATGCGGCTACCTGGTTAAGTATGCCTTGGCTTATAGCGTACGTGTGATTTCGTGCAGTCGGCAGCGAAAAGCCCGAAAAACCGAAATATGGACGTCGACGTCTGCCCATCACTGCATTATATTCGTTTTCAGTCAGAGAAAATTGTTGTACAACAACCTTATACTATTTCAATTTTGGACTGCAGTTTTAGTGTCATCTGAGAGCCTTGCAACTTGTTTCGTCATTGTTGAGAGATATGGATAATCTGATAATGGTTGGTGATTCTAATCTGCCACATGTTGTATGGTCTGTGAATGACAGATATTGGGCCGCATTACCAGTCACTTCTGATGATTTTATCAATTGTCTTCTGGAGTTGGGCCTATCGCATCCTTGCGGTTGTTGTGTGGGCTAGTTCAGTACACACACTAATCCATTGTTTAGATATAATGGTCGACTCAAGGACTTGTCTAAAGCTAGGCATACACGGTGAGCATGTTGGGGTGATTTGTTAGGCAGCGCTTCGCCATACACGGGCCAACCTGTTTATAAACTTAATTTTTTGTGTGCGTGTTGAGGAGAAAAGATGAGCGATACAAGTGCGGACGACGCAATTGCTGCGACGAATTGTAATAGAACAAGCCCATACACGACGAGCATGTTGGTGAACAAACAAATTTGTTGAAAACTAGCCCATACACAGCCAACATGTTGGGCAGCAAGTGCGTGGTAATCGAACAAATTCGTTAACCGTGCACATGTTGGTCAACATGCCCATACACGAGTGATTTTCACGTCAACTCCAACAAATCACACCAACATGTGCACCGTGTATGCCTAGCTTAAGCGGGTGCAGGAAAAACAACATTAGTTGGGCCAGTGTTTGGTTCAAGCCTAGCACACGACTTGCCAACGTAGGCTAAGACTGAACCAGTCTGTGTAGATGCAGCGGCGAAAAATATCCCTGCAGTCACGTTGACTATGCCAAACATAGTGATTAGACTAGCCCACGCCTATGCCATTTCAATGTATTTCTCCTATTTCATATAACACGGGGATGTCATTGGAGTGGACGTATCGGCCGCCTCTGCAGCCACGTGGACTAGTCTATAAAACAGGCCACTTAGACTAGTCCATAAAACAGGCCATCAGGACTAGTCAAAAAACAGACCAAATGGACTAGTATTTGGTATCTGGGGTAAAAAAAATGCCAACGAAGCCAATCATATAAACGTTAAATTAGCTGTTGTTATAAATATTACTTAAATGTAATTTAATTTTAAATTATGCAAGTGTTAGAAGAAATAGAATACAAAGAAACTTACCGATTATGAAATATGATGGTCTACGACGGGATTCGAACCTGGAACTCTCGTTCACTAAGCAGATGCCTTAGCCATTGCGCTGTTGCCAAACTTATTTCATAAGCAGTAAGTTATATTGTAAATTGAAAAATGTATAAATTCGTTTTTTTGCCGCTGCAACGAAAATCAACGAGGCGCAAAATTGTGTTCGTTTTTCATGATTCGTAAATTTCCGTTTTTGTTCACACACAAATGCTCAATGATAATTTTAAAAAGTGTTTTCCCCCGCTGCATCTACACAGACTGGTTCAGTGGGCTAGGCTTGAACAACAATAACAATAAACACTGGCCCAACCAATGTATTTTTCTGCACCCGCTTGGACTAGTCCTTGACTTGTCCATTATAGCTAGTCAATAGACTATTTTATATATGCAACTAGCCCATACAAAAACTGTAGGGATATTGTAAAACTATCATTGAGTATATGTGAGTAGACTTCCTATTCCACGTGGACCAGTTCATGTATGCGTCATAATGGATGGAATCATGAAATTCTCATTCAATTTTGTTCTTCGTTGATGTTCGTTGCAGCGGCAGAAAAACGAAAGAATGAAAACTAATGTAAACATTTTCCATTTATCAATATAGCTTACTGCTTATGAAATATGTTTGGCAAAAGCGCAATGGCTACGGCATGTGCTTAGTGAACGCGAGTTCCAGGTTTGAATTCCGTCGTGGGCCACCATTTTTCATAATCGGTAAGTTATTTGGCCTGTTTTTTGACTAGTCAAATAACAGACCATGTGCTCTGTTTAGGGACTGTCCACGTGGGTGCGAGGCGGCCAAAATATCCACTTAATAGTAGCAACGAGTATGTAACAGACAGAGCGGAACTCAGAGCTGCCAACTGAATTTTAGTGGTGCATCACCAGACCTTCGTTTGGGCACTATATAACGAGCGGACGGCTGTTTATGTTTTGATTATTGCTTATTCGTTTAATTTTCATGGAAGCCCCCATATTTAAAATGATTTATTTTGATCATGCAGCGACGCTCTTTTTTTTGCTTCGTATAATGCTTCCAGGCGCTGAGTTTGTGTTTGTAAGACATGTACATACATATTTTTGATGTGTATATTATTTATTTTATTTACGTAAATATATGAATACAATCAAAATACATATATATATACAAATACATAAAAAATATCAATGTTATTAAAGTTAAAAGGATTGACAGTAACTAGAGTTATTAAAATGTATCTTAAGCTTATTTAAATTGTTTCAGCAGACAATCAGACGGCGCTCCGCCGCGGCGGATTAAAATGTTTTTATTAGCGCTTGTTAGATCTGCGATCTTACCATTACAGTTGTTGAAATTGTCAAATTATAATATTTGGGCAGGTCAATGCATGAAAATACAATGGCCACCCATACATTTGAACATGCTTCATATGCATATATACATATACACATGCAAATGCAGGGCGCAAAAAAGACAAAATTTATGAAAAATTTCGACACAGCACACATTGGGTAATATGACCACTTTTTGTAGCACTAATACATAAGCCGCGAACAAAGCAAGATATTCTGATTTGGTGATGAAACAAACGCACAAGCATACAAATCTACCAAATTTTTACTGTTCTTGCATTCCGCTGCCCCGCTGCTTGTTCTTTAATAGACAGGCCACTGAAAGTAAAGCGCAACTGAAACAAAACAACAACGCGCTGGGTTGTCGTAGATCAAGAACGATGAAACTTTGATCACGCAGTCAGGGGTTCACATTCTTCGCATCTACGTCACACGTGCCCAGTTGAGATTTGAATTGCATATTGCCTAAGATCGTACAATATCAAGATGTTGCAATTGTTAAGAAAAGGGCTTACAGTTATTTCGTCTCAGGGTTCCGCTCTCAGAAACCATCTATGCAATGAGCGTGAGGGAGCGCGATAGCGTTTTTGTTTCAGTTGCCTTTTTCACACAGCGGCCCGTCAAGTGAACGACAAGCAGCAGGTCAGCGGCAGGCCAGCGACAACCAAGAACGGTAAAAATTTGTCACTGTATGTGTGCGTGTGTTTCCCTTTTTACTGGGCTATTTTTCATATTTTGGTTTTTTCTGTGTCGGCAAATGACATCGACAAGTGTGAATACACTTTCGAAATTTGTGTGCATCGCTGCATAAATTGCGATGGCATAATTTGAGTCTAGTGTCATAGAATTAAATAAAAGGAAAGAGTATGAATGACCAGCAATTGCTAAACTGAAATTTGACTGTTTGTCTTCATCTATGCATAAATGTGAGTGTGGCAATTGTATATAGTTTATTGACCCGTCTTAGCTACATAAATATATATATAATTTAGTTAGAAAAATTCATAAAAAATGCATTTAAATTATTATATTTCATTCAAAAATAAACTTTATCCTACTCTAAAATAAATAATATTTAAAAACAAAATATAAGTACTTATTATTTATGCTCGTAAAGAATCTTTTGTTTTCTGTAGCTTAAAAAAGACTTAAAGTTGGTAGGTAGTTATAGGGCTGCCCTAAAATATCCTAAGCCGTTGCAATATTCATTCACCCATAAGTTCTAACACAGGTACTTACTTGGAGAAACCCAGGCTCGAGACAAGAAAAAAGTTTATTTAAACAAGTATAAACGTTGCAGTCGGACGCAACCGACTGCGGCATACTCGATACCAGTATTAAAACAGGTAAAAAGAGGCCTGATTGCAAAGGGGTACGGATGGGACAAGGGACACCAACTATCTTCCTTCCAAATTTGGTGACTCTAGCTGAAAGTTTGTAAGAGCTGTTGAAAGGGGGGCTTGGGGCGGTATGATTGGGTGTGGCATCCAAATTTTTACTGCAGATCTTTGCGAAATGTCAATTGCTATCTTCATACCATATTTGGTGACTCTAGCTCGAAAATTGTTAAATGTGGGGAAAGGGGGGCTGGGGGCGGTATGGGTGGGCGTGGCATCCAAATTTTTGATGCAGATCTTTGTGGAATGTCAATTGCTACCTTCATACCAAATTTGGTGACTCTAGCTCGAAGTTTGTAAAAGGTGGGGAAAGAGGAGCTAGGGGCGGTATGGGTGGGCGTGGCATCCAAATTTTTACTGCAAATCTCTGTGAAATGTCAATTGCTATCTTCATACCAAATTTGGTGACTCTAGCTCGAAAATTGTTAAATGTGGGGAAAGGGGGGCTGGGGGCGGTATGGGTGGGCGTGGCATCCAAATTTTTGATGCAGATCTTTGTGGAATGTCAATTGCTATCTTCATACCAAATTTGGTGACTCTAGCTCGAAGTTTGTAAAGAGTGGGGAAAGGGGGGCTGGGGGCGGTATGGGTGGGCGTGGCATCCAAAGTTTTGCTGCGAATCTATGTGGAATTTCAATTGCTACCTTCCTTCCAAATTTGGTGACTCTAGCTCGAAGTTTGTTAAATGTGGGGAAAGGGGGGCTGGGAGCGGTATGGGTGGGCGTGGCATCCAAATTTTTGATGCAGTCTTTGTGAAGTGTCCATTGCCTATCTTTGCACCAAATTTGCTGACTCTAGCTCAAACGGGGAATACATTTTGATTCAAAAGTGGGGGAGGGGGGGCGAAATGGGTGGGCGTGGCTCCAAAACTTTGATGCAGTTTTTTGGGGGTCGTTACCAGCTATCTTCCTACCAAATTCGCTGGCTCTAGCTCCACAACTCTGGAAGATACACGCATTCCCGTTTTTGACGAAGCGTTGGAGCGGATGGGGGCGGCTAGGGCAGTATTGGTGGGCGTGGCATCCAAACTTTTGATGCAGTTTTTAGGGGGTCATTATCACTTATCTTGGCACCAAATTTGGTGGCTCTAGCTCAAAAACTGTGGGAGATATAGCCATTTCTGATTTCAAAATGTGGGGGGGCTGGGGGCGTAATGGGTGGGCGTGGCTCCAAAACTTTGATACAGTTTTTTGGGGGTCGTTACCAGCTATCTTCCTACCAAATTCGCTGGCTCTAGCTCCACAACTCTGGAAGATACACGCATTCCCGTTTTTGACGAAGCGTTGGAGCGGATGGGGGCGGCTAGGGCAGTATTGGTGGGCGTGGCATCCAAACTTTTGATGCAGTTTTTGGGGGGTCCTCATCACCTATCTTGGCACCAAATTTGGTGGCTATAGCTCAAAAACTGTGGGAGATATAGGCGTTTTTGACTTTAAAATGCCGTGGGGCTGGGGGCGGAATGGGGGGCGTGGCTCCAAAATTTTTGATGCAGTTTTTTGGGGGTTGCTAGTAGCTATCTTCTTACCAAATTTGGTAGTTCTAGCTGTAAGGATGTGCGAAATATGTGGATTTATCGGTTTTGAGTTATCGAATTTATCGATTTGCCAGCCCCCCAGTTATCGTAGAACCCCCATCTTGACACTTTAATTTTCTATCCCATAGTTAAAGAGAATTGGAAAGTTTCAAGTCTCTAGCTTGAAGGGTGTGGAAAAAACTGGCACACATACGGACGGACAGACGGACAGACACCATGACGGACATTGCACAAAACCAATATACTCTTTACCTTCGGTATCGAGTATAAAAACACTTGCATAAACACTTGCACTTGCTAACCTACCTGCATACCTGGGTTTATTTGCCTACTGGGTGGAGTTTTGGCACTTGAATCCTACTATGGGAAAGTTTGTCAATAAAAGGTCAACACAGGCATTTCGTAAAAAGGTTAATTATGAGTCTTTTTATACTCGATACCGAAGGTAAAGAGTATATTGGTTTTGTGCAATGTCCGTCATGGTGTCTGTCCGTCTGTCCGTCCGTATGTGTGCAAGTTTTTTCCACACCCTTCAAGCTAGGGACTTGAAACTTTCCAATTCTCTTTATCTATGGGATAGTAAATTAAAGTGTCAAGATTGGGGTTCTACGATAACTGGGGGGCTGGCAAATCGATAAATTAGATAACTCAAAAACGATAAATCCGCATATTTCACACACCCTTACAGCTTGAACTACCAAATTTAATAAGAAGATAGCTACTAGCAACTTCCAAAAAACTGCATCAAAAATTTTGGAGCCACGCCCCCCCAATCCGCCCCAGACCCCCCGCATTTTAAAGTAAACAAAGCCTATATCTCCCACAGTTTTTGAGCTAGAGCCACCAAATTTGGTGTCAATTTAGCTGATGATGACCCCCCAAAAACTGCACCAAAAGTTTGGATGCCACGCCCACCAATACCGCCCTAGCCGCCCCCAGATGCCCCAACGCTTCGTAAAAAACGGGAATGCGTGTATCTTCCAGAGTTGTGGAGCTAGAGCCACCAAATTTGGTAGGAAGATAGCTGGTAACGACCCCAAAAGAACTGCATCAAAGTTTTGGAGCCACGCCCACCCATCCCGCCCCCAGCCCCCCGCATTTAGAAATCAGAAATGCCTATATCTCCCACAGTTTTTTAGCTAGAGTCACCAAATTTGGTGCCAAGATAGGTGATGATGACCATCCAAAAACTGCATCAAAAGTTTGGATGCCACGCCCACCAATACCGCCCTAGCCACCCCCATCTGCCCCAACACTTCGTCAAAAACGGGAATGCGTGTATATTCCAGAGTAAAGGAGCTAGAGCCACCAAATTTGGTAGGAAGATAGCTGGCAACGACCCACAACAATCTGCATCAAAGTTTTGGAGCCTAGCCCTTCCATTTCACCCCCCTTTCCCCACCTTATACAAACTTTGAGCTAGAGTCACCAAATTTGGTATGAAGGTAGCATTTGACATTCCACAAGGATCTGCAGCAAAAATTTGGATGCCACGCCCAAACATACCGCCCCCAGCCCCCATTTCCCCACTTTATACAAACTTCGAGCTAGAGTCACCAAATTTGGTATGAAGAGAGCAATTGACATCCCACATGGATCGGCAGTAAAAATTTGAATGCCACGCCCACCCATACCGCCCCAAGCCCCATAGCCCCCCTTTCACCACCTTTTACATGCTTCGAGCTAGAGTCACCAAATTTGGTATGAAGGTAGCATTTGACATTCCACAAGGATCTGCAGCAAAAATTTGGATGCCACGCCCAACCATACCGCCCCCAGCCATCTTTCCCCACTCTTACAAACTTTGAGCTAGAGTCACCAAATTTGTTATGAAGATAGCAATTGACATTCCACAAAGATCTGCATCAAAAATTTGGATGCAATTCCACCCATACCGCCCCCAGCCCCCCTTTCCCCACTTTATACAAACTTTGAGCTAGAGTCACCAAATTTGGTATGAAGATAGCAATTGACATCCCACATGGATGGGCATCAAAATTTTTAATACTGGTATCGAGTATACCGCAGTCGGTTGCGTCCGACTGCAACGTTTCCACTTGTTTAATGCTATTTCTACAGGCGCTGATTTAGTTAACTGCAAACATTTTCATCGAACAGTTGTGCCAAAAAATTTACATTTACGAGATATTGAAATTGATTTCTGCTCTCCCTGTGTTTAATTATAAAAATGGAATTTTAAAACAAGTTTAAACGTTGCAGTCGGACGCAACCGACTGCGGCATACTCGATACCAATATTAAAACATGTAAAAAGAGGCCTGATTGCAAAGGGGTACGGATGGGGCAGGGGTGAACGCTGCCTTAAAGATTCTCCGATGCAGATGGGGATGCCACCAACTATCTTCCTACCAAATTTGGTGACTCTACGCGCGTGTACGAAAACCAAAGAAAAGAAATAGAACGAAAGAAAACACACAGCAATTACACTCCACTGGGTCACGGACTTACCGGCGACCAATTTATTCAGTTGTTATCAAAGACTATCTGTACTTATATATATGAACTATGGCGAACTATCCTCTCTTACCTTATCCTTATTCAAACTCTATCCCCTTTCTACGAACACACTATCTTACTTTTCTACTCTTCGCGTTAACGATTTTCTAAGCGCGTACACGTCCGCTCACTTTCGTCCATCAATCGAAACTCCCTCGCCCACGCTTCGGCTTCGGCCCAAGTTGCAGATTTTGCCACTCCCCACACTTGCTCGTGACCGTGGTGGATTCGCTGGTCGCAGCTGGCGCACTGCGTCTTGCGACTCTGCGTTTGAGGCGGTTATATTTAACTTAGACTTATTAGACTTAGGACGTGAAGCGTCAATCAAAAAATGTGCAATTCCAATTCTCTTATGTTTATTAAATATAAATGCTTCGCACTCCTTGCGCCTAAAACTATAAAAAATAATAAATTTCAATGAACTCAATAATGCGCTCCATACGACTTTAAACTAAAAAGTATAATATAATAAATGAAGAACAACTAAATAAAAATAAATGATAAATATAATTCTTTGTGAAGGGGCCGGTGCGGCCTACTTCACAAGACATCTTAAACGGAAAAAAGCAACAAAAAAGCCATCAAGCCTAGAAATGATCATCAAAAAAGCTGCAGCTCGTAACATATTCATCTCACCAGAACGCAAATACAAAGAAAAATATCTACCATGGACAAAAAACAGGCACTCTACACTGTTAGAGCTCATGATATACAAAAAAAAAAAAATACCCCACGCGAAGTCTACAGAAAAGAATTCGACAAAATCAGAAACGAATACAAGTCATGGACTTTCCTATACACGAAGCATCAAAACTGAACCACATAACTGCCTTCAGCGTTGTCACAGAAGATAATAAAATGTTAAATTCAGCCGTCACTCCTTGGCACTCTTCAATTTTCACAGCGGAAGCAGAAGCAAAAAGAAATAAAAACTAAATTTGTTATCTGCACGGACTCACTCTCCACCATACTGGTAGTCAAAAACCCAAACACAAATCAACCCACAATCGCAAAAATTCGAAACAATCTCAACTCAAATCACAAACGGATAACACTACTCTGGACGCCTGGACATGTCAATATAAAAGGAAAGGAACTAGCAGACATAGCTACACTTTCACCATTGCTCTTACACAACATCAACAACAAATAGGATATAAATAAATTGATTAACTTTACAACAAAAGAAACACTCAAAACAATCTGGAACGTTAACACGCACTTCTACAAAACCATCAACCCTGCAAGAGATCAACTAAAATAGAAAGGCAACACGCAATAAAATACACAAGATTCAAACTAGGACACACAATATTAACAAATCAACACATCTTCAACATAACACCAGCACCCAACTGCCCATTTTGCAATAGCGATACCTTGACTATAAAACACCTAACACTTCAATGCCAACACGTAATGAATATCTGCAAATCCCTTAATTCTCCCACACTCAACATCCTTATCTCAAATCCCAACAAATCAAATATAGAAAATTAAAAAAAAAAAAAATTAATAAACTTCACATTGAGATATAATGTATAAATTATAACAACATAAAGATTATTTATTTATTCTTTACTTATGAACGGATCAGTTGTGATCGTTTGAGGGTTCTTCTAAAAACTGACTTATGAATACCATCCTATGCATAACGTAAGCTACGAACTGCCGGCAGCGATGCGAGCAGCGATACGGGCAGCGATACGAACAGCGATGCGGCAGAATGCTGACCATGCGCCTCGTGACACATTCCAGTGGCCACTTGGCGTACGGATCATATTGCATTTGTTGACGGACGCAACTTTGTCGCGTATGTTGAACTTATGGATAGCCTCCAAATCGCTGAGTGGCGCAACTCTGTTGCACGCGTATCCGGTTAGCCTATGTCAGCCTAAGTGGTGTTAACTCCTCCCTCTGCCAAGTTAAGAGCGTCCTCGGTCTTTCTAGAGCCTGCTTGTAGATTTTTTATGATTGTGGTTCGCTCTCGTTGTTTGATGCGTTGCTGGATCTTATACGCTAGCATCAATAAAACGAAGACGACTGCCAGCGTGATTGCGCAGCTCCATATGGGCCCGTATGTCAATGTGGATTTTAGTTGGCCAATATGTTGAAGATTTACCAGACTCATTTCGTGGAGGAAGGGTAGGCTTAGGTGTTCTCGATGCATAGTCACGTTGATTTGAGTGACAGCTGAGACTACTGGCTTTTTCCTAAGGACACTATAATTGTTGACGTACCGAGCTTCGTTGATTATGATGTCGTCATCGAAGTTCACTAGGTAGGTTCCAGAGATGGATGATGATGGGCCCGAGTAACCTGAGATGTTTACAGTTGCCTCGTTGATGATAATTGCGCCATCATCTATTACTATTAATTTCTCCAGATGTCCAGGTCGGGTACTGCATTGTGCAAAAGTTCCAGCTATTAGTTGTTGCGCACAGCTAGAAGATTTTAAGTTCCTGCAGAATGTGGTGCCTATTGATGCGTTGCATTCGCCGACAGTAAATATAACAGTGCCGCAATCTGCTACGATGTTAGCCTTCTCGAAGTCCAAAACTTTACCGGATCGTTGAACAGGAAATAGATTTATTTTTTTACATACTAACTTAGGTATAGGATATTTAATTAAAAAGTACAAAATATCATTACTCTGGAAAGCCTTAATACTAGCAACTTCTAATAAATCGGTTACGCTAATATTAGTGAAGTGCTTAAGTGTCATCTCCTTTACATCGATGTTGTCTAACATTACTGGGTTGATCAGGTTTATTTTAGAAAGGGTTACGGTAAGAATTAAATTTTGTAAATCTGATATAATCATTCTATTTTTTGCTAAAATTGTTTCGTACAAATGATCTATGTCAATTCCTTCTATCTTGTTAATTGAGTTAACGATTTCTGTAAGTTCGTTGAGTCTAGTCTGAAATTTATTGTTTAATTCGATCTGTAAGTTTTGTGAATCTGCTATTTGTGTTTGCTTGAACTTAATATGTTCCGAGTCGTCGAAATCAGGAGTCCCTGCTATGACCTTTAGGGCAGTCCCTAAGAGGTTTATGCTACGAGGGTTTCTGTGGTTTACCTTAAGCGTTGCTATTAGCGTCTCGATATGTCCGAGGTCAGTGAGTAGCACGTTACGTATGTGGTCCTGTTTAAACAGTTCTAAGGTCCGTCTGGTTTCGTCCGCGTACGTCTCGTATGATGTCACGTTTGTTGTGTGTCAAAGGTAGCCGTACTCGTCCCAAATGGTAACGTCGCCGTCTGTTACTGGTATGTAATCCGAAAGTGTGTAGTTAGTCAGTTTAACAGTTGCGGTCGTAAAAGTCGTCATTAGAAGTATTACTAACGTCGATGTTATTCTAAGGAAGAGAATGATATTTTTTATATTAATTGCTACTTCTTATTTTCTAATATTGTCTTTATGGACCACACTCCCCTTTATTAAGACTGTTGATCCTAAGTCTGGTTCTATTATGCCTTCTACGCATAGTGGGGTCAACTTATTGCCTAAGCGTTTGTTCGTCTTTATCCAAACTTTATCTCCTACCAAATATTTTTTATTTTCTCGGTTTAAATTTACCTGTGTGATTTTTTTTAACTGTGCCTTTTCAAGTCTATCTCTTATCCGTATTCCTGTTTCTATGTTGTTTGACCAAATAAATACATCGCAGTCACTGAATGTATGGTTTTATTGTATTCAATTGTTGAAAGCAGAATCAGGTCAACGGTGTCGCTTATGTGTTTGTCAAGTTTCATACAACGCGCAATTTCTGTTAAAGTGCTGTGAAACCGTTCAACTTGACCATTTGAAACACTATGTGAGGGCGGCGTATTTGCTATTTGAATACGAAATTTTGACAAGATAGATTTGACCGTCTCGGAATTCAGGGACTTTTCGTTATCGCAATAAATGGTGTTTATTTTAGGAAAAATATTTATGAGCTGTAAGATTGGATTTTTTATGTCTACAATTGCTCTCGAACAAATTGGCTGTGTCACGGCAAACTTTGAAAATTTGTCGACACACGTTAAGAAGTACTTCTGATCGGTAGAAAATACATCGATGTGCAGGCGTTCTCCTACATAGGTGGGAATTGGTGTTTCTCCTAACATCTGTTTCGTTGGGTGTCGGTCATACTTAGCCATAGAGCAAACTCTACAGTTTGCGACAACCTCTGTTGCTAATTTGGACATGTTAGGGAAGAAATAGTCACGCATTATTTGTTTTACATTTTCTTGCGCCGCGCGATGCGCTCTGTTGTGCTCAGTTGTTACTATTTCTCGTTGTTCTGTTTTGTCAGGGATGTCTGTAACGACATATTTAGAGTATCTAAATGTTGTTGATGGAAAGAGTTCGATCAAGTTGTGTTGAATAAAGGCAAGGATCGGTAGTTCGCAATGGATACCATTGACTACTCCTGCGTTAACTACATCCCGTAGTATTTGCATAAGATTGTTCCGATCTGAGACCCCAATAATATGTCTTGTTTTGTTCTGAAAGAGTATGAATGTTCTAACAGAAGGTGAGTTAGTTTCCTCGATTATAATTTGATTCCTATAACAATTTACTGGTTTATCAGTGGTTTCAATTGTGTAAGTCAGGGATTCTTCGCTGTGAACTGTAGCAATGTCTGAACATTGTGAATCAGAGTCCAGGGCGTTCACGTTCTGACGTGATAATGCATCGGCTACATAATTTTCCTTGCCAGGTTTGTAGATGATATTGGCATTATGTTCGTTGATAAAAGCTTTCCAGCGTTTTATCTTTGCGTTAGGGTTTTTATCTGACACTGCATATGTCAGAGGTTGATGATCTGTGAAAATATTGAGGTTTCGTACACCATACAAATAGTTTCGAAGATTTTTTAAGGCCCATACAATGGCCAGAAGTTCTCGCTCATTTGTCGCAAGATTCTGCTCGTTGTCACGAAGTGCTCGTGAAATGAGGGTTATGGGACGACCTTCTTGGGACAACACTGCCCCAATGCCATATCCCGAAGCATCTGTTGTCAAATCAAATGGTTTCTTAAAGTCCGGATATCTCAAAATGACATCTTCGGAGGCTAGTATATCCCTCAATTTACAGAACGCTTCAATTTGTTTCTGTGTTAGGTCTATAACTACTTTTCTCGACTGATTGGCACTTATTTTGCCATTGTCGCCTTTTAAGACGTCCGTTAGGGGTCTGGCGATATCAGCGAATCCCTTGATGAAACACCTATAATAGTTAGCTAATCCTAAGAATGATCTTAGGGCAAACAGTGTTTTTGGATTTTGAAAGTTTTTTATAGCCTGAACTTTTTCTGGTGTAGTTTGAATTCCACCTCTGGACACGTTGAATCCCAGATATTCTACGCTCTTTTTGAAGAACTTGGATTTTTCCTGAGACACTCTCATGTTAGCATCTTCGAGGCTTTTTAAAACCCAATTGATGTGTTTAACATGGTCCTCTTTATTTTTAGAAAAAATTATCACATCATCAACATAGACATGACAAGTTTTCCTATTTCATCTCGAAGGACATCGTCAATAGCCCTCTGAAATATACTCGGTGCGTTTTTCAGACCGAATGGGAGCCTACAAAACTCGTATTTTCCATTGTTTACAGAAAACGCGGATTTTTCCCTGTCTCTTTCTGCCAGTTCTATCTGGTGAAAGCCTGATTTAAGGTCCAGTGTTGTAAAATACTGGGCCTCACCCATGTTTGCTAATATAACTGAAATGTTAGGAAGTGGGTATTTGTCGTTCACCGTTTTTTCATTCAGTTTCCTGAAATCGATGACCATTCTCTTTTTTTTGTATCCGAGCTCATCAACACCTTTTTTATCAACAACCCAGATGGGATTATTGTAAGGCGATCTTGACTGTCGAATAATGCCGTTTTCGAGAAGTTGTTTAACTTCTGAATTGACAAAATCAGCTACACCCATGGGGTACGGGTATAACTTTGAGTACACTGGCACATCGTCTGTTCGGATGGTAGCCACAGTGTTGATATTGTAAGGTAGGGACTCATTTGGGTCCGCAAACGCATATGATCTATTTTTAATCATTTTATCAAAAGATTCCTTTATAGATAAAGGTACGTCTGAATCGTTGACCTGAGTGTAGTTTATGTGTGGGCACGTTTTAAAATTGAGCGACTTGGTGCTGCCCTTAAACCTAATGATACCGTTATTTAAATCAAGCTGAGCATTAACTTGCATAAGAAAATCGAGTCCCACTATACCATCAAAGTCTTTTAAAGTTGGTAGTATGAAGAAAAAGGATGTTTCGTTGAACAATTTTATCGGACATTTTTTTAAAATTTGTGTACCCCCATGTATAGATTTAACCTGGAAAGGTTTCTCAACTGGTGTAATATTTCGTAACTCGGACAAGGGTCTGATATAGTTTTTCGATGCCCCGGTATCAATTAGAAGTTTAAGAACTAATTTTCCTCCTACATTTTGTTTGATGAACGGGAGGAAGGACTTATTCCTAAAAAATTGCATGAATCGTTAGATACGTCATCCTCGAATGCTTGAGCATTTTCATCGGGCTGGGACTGATAATCAGTATCACCAGTGCCTTGCTCTTGAGCTGAAATATTTATATTCTGACTGCTTTGATTTGAATTAAATTTTTGTTGAAGTTAGTTTGTTGCCGAAAACGTGATAAAGACGGATCAACTTCCATTGGCTCAGGGCCTCGGGATTGTTGGTCCTTACTTTGAAACCTTTGTTTCGAGGAATTCGGTTGCGAATTTCCTTGAGCATTTGCCTGGTTCGTATACCTGGGCTTGTTATTACCCCCTTGAGGTTTATTTTGTGGATTCTTTCCTTGATTGTTATTGTTTTCATTGGTTTGATAACGTGGGTGCTGGCGTTGGCCTGTGGGCTTCTGATTTCTTTCCTCATTTGTCTTAGCAAAGCTTGCGGCAAATTGTGAATATTCATTGCAAACTTCAGCTTCTTGGGCTAAGGACAGGGCAGATGGTAAATCTTCGGGCTGAGCGGAAAATACAACCGATTTAAGAGATTTCTTAAGACCGGCAACAAAAGAATGTAGTGCGTCTTTTCTGAATTGCTCATTTAAGACAGCTGCCGCTGCAGAATCATGTGTCATTATTGTTTTATTAGTGAGAAGAGTAAGGGTTTTCTCGACTTCGTCATAATATTCTAACAAGCTTAGTTCACCTTGTCTAAGGGTACTTAGTTTTTGTAAAATAACGCGTGTTGGAGTCTTATCTGCATATGTAAAATCAAGTCTGGCTATAATTGCTTTGAAATTTAAAACCGTATTGAAAGATGATAAAGTTGCGCTGGCTGCGCCTTTGATTTTATTTCTTATTATGCCAAGTGCATGAAAATGCCTTGAACTGTCGTTATGAGGTTCAAAAACCTCATAGGCAAATATTGCTGCTTCTCTCCAAGCAACATATTCGTCTACTTTGCCAGAAAACTCTGGCAGGGATTTAACCAAATCAAGGGGCTCATCACATTCTACTCCTGGCACGATTTGTACTCTTTGGTATTCTAGTATCTCTGTCTTTTTCAAGTCTGTTTTTAGAGAATTTACTTCACTGCGGAAAAGACAAATTACCTTATCTAATTTCTCATCAAATCCCTTCTGTAAGTCTGCAGCCTGTGCTAACAAAGCCGCATTAATCTGTTCCTCCATGGCTTTGAGTACTTCCTGTGAAGTCATTTTGTTGAGAGATTTGTTTTCTTTAAAAGAACTAATAAGTTCGTCCTCACTTTCTGTCGTTTTTCCCACACTAACGTCTCTCCACATGAGTTAGTTATACCAATATGTTTATCTATTGGTTATTCAATTATCAAAACAAGTGTTAAAAAGTGCAAAATTGAAATAAATACAAAATTCTTTACTCTGATCAATTCAGTACTAATATTCTTCTTATTTAATTTTTTTTTTATTATTTTTTTTTTTATGTGGAGTAATAGACACTTAAACAATTCACTTACATGAATTTCATTTTTAATTAAAATATTTAAAGTTGATGTAGACGATATGGTGGTGTTGTAGGACTGGAGCCGTTGCACAGTGGTTCCTCCCATAGGCCAAAAATAAAAAGTCAAAGTTAAAATTTTGACTTTAAATGCATCAACACTTTTTCATAATTGGTCTAGCTATTAAACTGTATACTTGTTTTTGTTTTGTTCTAACTGTCCTCTTCAAGAATAGCATCAAAAGAGACAGCATAAAATTATTTTGGTATTGCAGCGTGAACAGCTTGCAAATAGAGCTCTCACTAAAAAAGTTAAATAAACATTTAAAACAAAGCTATTGTGCGATGGATGGGATTATTATTATAAATAAAGGTATTAACAATATTTGTGCAAAAAAAAAAAAATATGTATTTCCCGCTGTGTGTTGTGTAAATCGTTATTGTGTTAAGTACGTTATTGTGGACGTTCTGTGTTTGTCTTTGCTGTGATTCGTTAGAGTTTTAGTTATGATCGTCAACTCACGTCAACTTAATTCTTTTTGTATATTATTTATTAACATTTTAAGATTATGTGGTGTTAATTTCAGCTGCCCGTAGGTGCCCGTGCTCTTGCTTTAATCAAAAAGGTAACCTAACCTCAACTTTAAAAAAGCACATTTGGCTTGCGAAAAAAATGAAAGAAGCGTGCTAGACAAAGACGAAAGATAGTGTAAAGAAAAGAGAGGAAGTGTTTTTTGTTGTTGTTGTAGTTGTTGTTTTTTGTTGTTGTGGTGTTTTGTTGTTCTTGCTTTTATTTTGTGTTTTGTGTTTATTTTCGGTTTTTCCATGCTAAGAGCTCATTATTTTCATAGGGACTACATATGAATGCCAATTTCCTCGATTAGCTGCTTTTGATATATGGTGTTCAGGCTGAAGCATACACGCAAAATGTCAAGAGTCCTGACAAATACGTATTTACTGAACAGATCAGATCTCTTCATCACGGGTCAAAGAAAACTTATTTATAGGCCAAAGTCGAAGCTTTTAAAATCAGCAATTGATTTACTGAAATGTATATAACAATTTTTTTTTTTTTCTTTCTTACATATGAATATGAATATTTGTCACTCGCATCGTGACGGTCAAAGTGTACGCATGTGCCTGTGGATTTGTTCTCATCAACAAACAAAGACAAACAAAGACAAACAAAACAATTACCAGCGTTAAAAGTGCTTAAAGTCGGCAACTTGCTGATAACGTTCAGCAGGTACCGGTTGACTTTTCCGGCCGGTCAGCCAATCAGAAAAAGGCAAAATACCATTGCACACTTTCGGGCTTCAGAATATTAGTGAAGTGTTGCCTACTCTTGGGCACTGTTCAAAACAAAATTTTCGTGGTGCTTACTTTGAGGCTGCTCCCGAAAATTAAGTTGTCGTCCCACTAGGGAATTGAATCCTTTCGCGGCCAACCTTGGCCAGCAGAATGGATATTGAAGACGCACCGAGTGGCAGTGCTGCGGGACCCGTCTCGTGGCAGATCGTCTCCCGGAAGTCAACTTCCCTCCGGAGAAAGCAGACGTCTCATGCAGTGAAGCGCATGAAATCTGCTAACTCTAAAAATCTTTCAGCCCACTCATCAACTGAGTCGGCATCATCTGGATCCGAAGTGAGCTCAACTGAGGACTACGCAACCCGACGCAAGCCAGCCGCTAGTGCAGCTCTAAGCTCCAACAAGTTTGCGCTACTCGCCCAGAACGACTCTCAGTCAAATGCTGCAACCGCCGCAGCAGAGCCCAGCACCTCTGCACCCAAGACTCCCCCCATCTTTATCTCCTCTGTTGGCAACATCTCCGACATGCTAATCTTTATAATTGACACAATAAAAAGCGACAACTTCTCGTATAAAGCAGGTAGAGACGGTCAGGTTCGTGTCATGACCACCAGCATCGACGACTACAAAAAGTTAATCCGTGCACTAGAGTCAAGCAAGGTTGAATTTCACAGCTATCAACTAAAAAACGAAAGAGCGTACAGAGCTGTCATCAGGCATCTGCACACAGTACCCCTCTAAGTCTCATCCGCGACGAAATAATCAAGCTTGGTCACAACGTGCGCCACCTCACCAATGCAAAACACAGGATAACCAAATCGCCATTGCCTATGTTCTTCATTGACTTGGAGCCAGCAGTGAACAACAAAGATGTTTTCTCCATCACTCGCTTGTGCAACGCCGTCGTTGTCATCGAGCCTCCCAGGAAAAGGAATGAGCTCGTACAATGCCACAGATGCCAAGAGTTCAACCACACCCAAAACTTTTGCAACAAACCCTGGAGATGTGTCAAGTGCTCTGGCAATCACGAGACAAACAAGTGCTTAAAAAGCAAGGACCTGTCCCCAGAGTGCGCGAACTGCAACGAACGCCACACCGCTTCCTACAGAGGCTGCAGAGTATACAAGGAAAGAGTCAAGCAACGAGACCAAGGTAAGACTCAAACTCGCCCTGCCACAGCACGCAACCGCTCGGGCACCGGGTTCGTTAACCCAATGTTGCAAAATCCCCCCTCATCCTACACGCAGCCGGGTATGACGCATGCTGGAGTTGCCAAAAACTCTGCAACCCTCAACGCTCCCTCTTACGACAACCCCAATGCTCTACCAACGCAGCAAATCGGCTCCTCCTATGCTCACTTGGAACAAATAATCAAACTTCTGCAGGCCCAAATGGAGCAAATGACACTCATGATGAACACGATCCTGGCCCAATTATGCAAGTAGGTCTCAAGCTTGTCATATGGAATGCTAACGGCCTATGCAAGAGTAGGCCCGAGATCGACTTATACCTTAAACGGAACAACGTTGACATCATGCTCGTCTCAGAGACCCACCTTACCACGCAATCGTTTTTCAAAATCAGCGGATACGACCTTCTCCAGGCAAACCACCCCAGCGGCAACGCCAGAGGTGGAGCTGCCATCATAATAAAATCGAAGCTGAAGTATGCAGAAAACTCGCCAACCCTACTTCCGTGGCTCCAAGCGGCATCCCTGAGCATTATCACCCCCCTCGGAAACCTTACGATAGCCTCCTGCTATGCTCCTCCCAGACACACAGTCGACACCCAATCTTTTCTGCAGATTCTACGCTCGTTTGGCTCCAGATTCATCATCGGAGGCGATTTTAACGCTAAACACTCGTGGTGGGGCTCTAGGTGTAATAACCCGAAAGGAGTTGCCCTTTTGCCTTGCATAGGCATACTCAACTTGACCACCCACTCGTCCGGCCAACCAACATACTGGCCAACGGATCCCCAGAAGAGCCCTGACGTCCTGGATATTGCAATATCCCGAGGAATAAACCACAGCAGAGTCCACACTGAAGCCGATTTTGACCTTCACTCCGACCACACTGCGGTCAAAGTCTGGCTGGACACCCCAGTCGAGCTGATCAAGCGCACCACCAGGCTACTCAGTAAGAGCTCCAACATTGACTCTTTTAAAACAATGCTTGAAGCGATTACTGAGCCCAACGCCAGCCTCAACAGCGGAGAGGACATCGACAAAACTGTGGAGAAGCTCACGCGTGACATCTGCGACTCCGCTTTCGCCTGCACACCTCCTGCACGGATCTGTCGAGCCTCAGTAAGTCGGAAAGACATATTTACCAGGTCAGACGAAATAACAAACGCGCTGAGAGAGAAGAGACGCCTTCGAAGAGTTTGGCAGCAAACCCGCAACCCGCTGCATAAAAGGGCTTTCAACCGCTCCATCAAGGAGTTGAAAGCACTTTACTACAATCTCCGAAACGACGCCACAGCTGATTTTCTACGAAACCTGGAGCCCAACAACCCGGATCACAGCCTCTGGAACGCCACCAAATACCTCAAAAGGCCAACCATGAGGAAAGTTCCCATCCGGAGCTCTAATGGCACATGGTGTAGGTCGAGTGCTGAAAAGGCTGAGGAGTTTGTTTCACATCTGGCAAATACCTTCACCCCCTTCAACACATGCTGCGCTGAAGAAGCTGACGCCACACAATCCTATTTGGACACTCCATGCCAAATGGCTCTCCCCATCTCCAGAGTCACGCCCGAAGAGGTGCAAAACGAAATTGACCGCCTAAAAACAACAAAAAGCCCAGGATACGACGGAATTGACTCTGTCACCCTTAAGTGCCTTCCGCCGAAAGTGATACAGCTGCTGGCTAACATCTTCAATGGAATCTTTGACCTCTGCCACTTTCCATCCCAATGGAAGTGTGCAGAGGTTATTATGATTCCGAAACCTGGGAAACCGGAACATGAAGTTGCCTCCTACCGTCCAATCAGTCTGCTGGCAATACTCTCCAAGGTATTCGAAAGACTACTTTTGGCTAGAGTGTTGCCACTACTGGACGAAGGCAAGTTAATCCCAGACCACCAATTTGGATTCCGGCAGCATCACGGCACACCAGAGCAATGCCATCGCATTGTCCAAGAGATCCTGTGCTCGATTGAGGAAAAGAAATATTGTTCTGCGGTATTCCTGGATGTCAAGCAGGCGTTCGATCGGGTATGGCACGCCGGCCTTCTCCACAAAATCAAGCTCCATCTCCCAGCACCACTCTACCTAACCCTTAAATCCTACCTAACGGACAGATGCTTTTATGTAAGGTGTGAAAGCTCTCAATCGAGGATAGAACGAGTTCAGGCTGGCGTTCCACAAGGCAGCGTGCTGGGTCCGATTTTATACACTCTATACACTGCAGATCTACCCGTGCTCCAACACGACCAACTCCTTGCTGCCTCCTACGCCGATGACACAGCCTTCATCGCCTCAGCAACGAACCGCGCAGAGGCATCGGAAATCGTTCAAATGCAGCTTGACTTGCTGCAACCATGGCTACTAAGATGGAACATCGCAGTGAATACAGAGAAGTCACTCCACATGACTTTTGCGAATCGTAGGCTCAACTGCCCACCAGTAAGCTTACTCGGTTCACCCATCCCAGTTGCGGACAAGGTGAGGTACCTGGGCCTTACCCTTGACAGGCGGCTGAACTGGCAGGCACATCTCAAAACCAAAAGGACGCAGTTAAACCTTAAGGTAGCCAAAATGAACTGGTTGCTCTGTAAACGCTCACAGCTAAGCACACGCAACAAAGTGTTGCTTTACAAAGCGCTGATAAAACCAATCTGGACATACGGCATCCAACTCTGGGGGACGGCAGCCGAGTCCAACATCGAAATCATCCAGCGCTTCCAGAGCAAGCTGCTCCGAAGGACTCTTGGTGCGCCTACCTACGTAAGAAACTCAGTGATACACAGGGACCTGGATGTACCCTCAGTCAGAAGTGAAATCCGTAAACTCGGAACTCGACACACATCCAGACTGGAACGCCACAGCAACCATTTGGCAATAAGCCTGCTGGACAACAGCCAACACCCAAGGCGGCTAAAAAGGAGCCATCCTCTGGACCTGCCATTCAGACCCGAGCCGCTTTGGTGACCCATGTCACCCTATTTGTATATTTTAAATAGTCTTTTTCACCCATAAATAGTAAAACTGTGACGTCCTTTCCCCATGCTATGTTACACCTTCACAACATTTGCTTATTGTCATTAAAGACAGATTGTAAATATACATGAACTAATAAAAAAAAAAAAAAAAAAAAAAAAATGAATATATGTTGATTATTTTTTTTTATTTGTTGAATTTTTACCTTATAATTAAAGCGTGCACATACATGAACTATGAAAAAAATCTATAATAATTTTGAGTTTGTTGTCGTTTAATTATTGTTACATTTTTGCCGTTTGTCGTTCAAAACAAAAAAAATTGTGCAACAAAAAATCGATTTTAGACTGATTGTTCCTATGGCAGCTATATAATATAGTATCCCGATTTTCACTAAGCTCGCCCTGGTTAAATAAAGTAGTTTTTAATGAAGTATTATAAGGTTGCGTTGCAATATAATGGAAAACAAAACAGTTTTCCATACAAACACTTGATTTCAGACCGATCGTTCATATGAAAGCTATATGATATGGTGGTCCGATCTGGCTGATTTTTACACATAATCTTACCATGAATTTATAAAAATTTTGTGTTAAACTTCAAGCCTCTACCTCAACTTGAAGTATTTTTGGCCGCCCTCCCCATACAACAGGAACCAGTGTGCTACGGGCAGCTGAAATTAACACCACATAATCTTAAAATGTTAATAAATAATATACAAAAAGAATTAAGTTGACGTGAGTTGACGATCATAACTAAAACTCTAACGAATCACAGCAAAGACAAACACAGAACGTCCACAATAACGTACTTAACACAATAACGATTTACACAACACACAGCGGGAAATACATATTTTTTTTTTTGCACAAATATTGTTAATACCTTTATTTATAATAATAATCCCATCCATCGCACAATAGCTTTGTTTTAAATGTTTATTTAACTTTTTTAGTGAGAGCTCTATTTGCAAGCTGTTCACGCTGCAATACCAAAATAATTTTATGCTGTCTCTTTTGATGCTATTCTTGAAGAGGACAGTTAGAACAAAACAAAAACAAGTATACAGTTTAATAGCTAGACCAATTATGAAAAAGTGTTGATGCATTTAAAGTCAAAATTTTAACTTTGACTTTTTATTTTTGGCCTATGGGAGGAACCACTGTGCAGTGTGCGTTGTTGACTTCTGTGTAGTTTTCTCGCGAAGCTTTGTTGTGAGCAGCTATTATAGTAGCTTCTTATTGATTGGTTTGTGTCTTTGCTTCAAGAATAGTATTTTTTGTCTATTCATTGTAAAGCATACTTTGAAGCGGTTTTTTTTTTTTAACTGTTGTCTTTTTATTTTAAAGCACACTTTTAAGCAGTTTTTTTTATTTGTTTTTCTTTAGCAAAGTTTTTCTTCAATATTGTATTTTTCACAAAATTTATCAAAGTGTTTTGCAGAGTTTTTTATTTTTCACTGTTGTCTATTTGATTATTATACGCGTGCAATTATTTGCAGTGTTTTATTGCTTTGTTGAGAAAAAAAAATTTTTTGTATTAAAAATAATTATATTTCTCTTGAGTTTCAATGAAACGTTTACATTACTCGCGGCGTCGCGACGCGTCGGCTGGAGTGTAATTTAGTTTGATTTATTGTTGTTATTTTCACAATATCTGTTGGATATTATTGTATTTTTATTAAGTTTTAGCGAAACTTTTACCATCACTCGCGTTGGCTGAGCGGACTTAGTTACGGAGTTTTTAGAGAGCTTTGTTGAGCGCCAATTATAACAACATAAAGATTATTTATTTATTCTTTATTTATGAACGGATCAGTTGTGATCGTTTGAGGGTTCATCTAAAAACTGACTTATGAATACCATCCTATGCATAACGTAAGCTACGGACTGCCGGCAGCGATGCGAGCAGCGATACGGGCAGCGATACGAACAGCGATGCGGCAGAATGCTGACCATGCGCCTCGTGACACATTCCAGTGGCCACTTGGCGTACGGATCATATTGCATTTGTTGACGGACGCAACTTTGTCGCGTATGTTGAACTAATGGATAGCCTCAAAATCGCTGAGTGGCGCAACTCTGTTGCACGCGTATCCGGTAAGCCTATGTCAGCCTAAGTGGTGTTAACTTATATAATGTAAATCTATATTTAAATAATATAATTTAAATATGAATAATAAGTCTGCCTGAAGGCCTTTGCTGCTCTGGCTTTACAATAAATTGATACTTAGAATTAAATTCTCGGTAACAATCAAATAAATAAATAAATAAATAAAGCCGTGGGGTAAACGTACAAAGCCCACCGCAAAATTTCCCCGACCCAGCAATATTTACCAATTCAAATAAGGACAATGATCGCAAAAACCTTACTGATACCCACCCTATTATACGATATTGAAATTTTTGGCAAATGCGATGCAGCTAGCCTACATAAACTCAAAGTTAGACCCATATTACACGATTAAGTTTTTGCTTCTGAAACATTCGTTTGTAGGCAAAGGGAGTAGAGGGTAGAGTTGTGTCGTTTCGTTCAGGTCATCGAAATGAACGAATGATTCGTGAACGATATCGTTAATTTATTTTGGCGGAAATCTGAAATTGTTTAAACATGATTATTATTGAATTTTCTCAAAATAAAATGTCTAAGAGGAAACGTAGTGAGGTATGGAGTGTTTTTATCGCAAATCCATGCTGAGCATAGCTGACGCGTCTGAAAGCAATTTGACGCACCACTTAAAGCTGAAGCATCCAACAGTTACTATGGGCACCGAAAGTCAAATTCAGGAAACCTCTGAAGATGATCCAGCACCAGCAATTGATTTGCTTTGCCGAAGTGGGAGCAACACAACTGCCGAAAGCCGAACAGCGTGCGCTTGTATTAGTTTTTTTATAGCGTGCAGTGTAAAACGAAAAAATTTCTGCCCAATAGCCAGCTATAGGAAACGCTAAATGTGCCGGTCGCTGCTATAGCATGATGTGTTAACAGAAACAAAATTAGACTTTGCTATTATTTACGAAGATAAATCTATAGTTATTCCAGATTTTTATAATATATTATTGGATCTTGTTTATGTGTGTCTTAATTTTGATAGTTATTTTATAAACTTTCGTGGAAGAAGAGCGGGGAAAACACAAGGTCTTCAAGGTCTTATAGAATTTGTCAAAGCTAGTTTTACGAAAACAACTGTTTTTTTTAAATTTACTATCTACTATTTACTAACAATACTGCAATTCGAGTTCGAAAGAAACATGAAATTTAACATTCTACCACAACAATTCAACGAGTATATACCTAACAGAGTGGAATACAAAGCCCACCACTTTAACAGAGAACGTTCAGACATGTACTTGCAGTATACAAATAGTTTTGCTCTCTGCCTTGCCAACTTATTCTGCCAGCTTTTTGAAAATCAGCTGGTGCAAAGAATCAAAGTCGGCCATCATTGTTTAGGCTTTTGTTTTGTTCGCAAAGTGTGCGATGCGAAAGTGATATGTTGCCGTACTTCATTTCTCTTGTTTTTCCTAAAAACTTGAGTTTGGAAATTTTAGACTTTTGCTTGAATCTACTTGCTGCTGCCCAACATGGAAGCGTAGTATAGACTTAATATGAACTTTGCGCAATTGTGAGGCTTAACGTGAGATACTTTAACACAATATCTATTTTATATGTTTATTTATATTTTAGCAATAAGGTAGGGCATTCATAACTAATACAGCATGTTGTTTATAACTAAAAAAACTAACACTTGGCTAAACTAATTTTGCATTAATATACTAAAAATTACGTATGCACATATTAAAATTATATATTTGAGTTTTTATTGACTATAAAGCTAGGCATACACGGTGCACATGTTGGTGGATTTGTTGAAGTTGGGGTGAAAATCACTCGTGTATGGGCATGTTGACCAACATGAGCACGGTTTACGAATTTATTCGATTACCACGCACTTGCTGCCAAACATGTTGGCTGTGTATGGGCTAGTTTTCAACAAATTTGTTTGTTCACCAACATGCTCGTCGTGTATGGGCTTGTTCTATTACAATTCGTTGCAGCAATTGCGTCGTCCGCACTTGTATCGCTCATCTTTTCTCCCCAACACTCACACAAAAAATTAAGTTTATAAACATGTTGGCCC
This sequence comes from Scaptomyza flava, assembly GCA_030179655.1. Lineage (NCBI taxonomy): Eukaryota > Metazoa > Arthropoda > Insecta > Diptera > Drosophilidae > Scaptomyza > Scaptomyza flava. The sequence goes on along the minus strand of JARNME010000012.1, from coordinate 37,776,460 downwards.
GTGTATGGCGAAGCGCTGCCCAACAAATCACACCAACATGTGCACCGTGTATGCCTAGCTTAATTGAATACTGGTCCAGAGGGTATTTTTACTTTGTGTAGCTTGTACGTCTCATCTACGACCATGATACAAGGAATACAGATAACTCATTGCGCATAAACAGCTGTTTTTCAGCTGTTTGCGTGACGTCACATGTGCCTATTAATTTTGAATTATCGCGTAAGCGTAAAATGAATAAAATAGTAAAATAAATTAAAAGCTGTTTCTCTTATTATACATATATTTAATTAATAGCCAAAACAATTTTAAGAACAATTTGTTATTATTGTTTCATCTTAAAACTCCACAGCGCATTTTCAATCAATCAATTCGCTACAATTTCTGTATGCAATATCAAAGACCGTACAATATCAAGATGTTGCAATTGTTAAGAAAAGCTTCGTCTCAGGGTTTTCCTCAGAAACCTTTCAAATGGTATACAGAATAACAAAAGCAGTATTCCATAAGTGTAAGGGAGCGCGATAGCGGATAGCATGTGCAGCCGTTTTTGTTTCTGTTGCCTTTTTCAAGTGAACGACAAGCAGCAGGCCAGCGACAACAAAGAACGGTAAAAATTTGTCACTGTATGTGTGCTTGTGTTTCCCTTTTTGCTGGGCCTGCTGTCTAGAATTTTGCTATTTTTCATATTTTGGTTTTTTATGCGCTCCATGCGACTTTAAACTAAAAAGTATAATATAATAAATGAAGAACAACTAAATAAAAATAAATGATAAATATAATTCTTTGTGAAGGGGCCGGTGCGGCCTACTTCACAAGACATCTTAAACGGAAAAAAGCAACAAAAAAGCCATCAAGCCTAGAAATGATCATCAAAAAAGCTGCAGCTCGTAACATATTCATCTCACCAGAACGCAAATACAAAGAAAAATATCCACCATGGACAAAAAACAGGCACTCTACACTGTTAGAGCTCATGAAATAAAAAAAAAAAAATACCCCACGCGAAGTCTACAGAAAAGATTTCGACAAAATCAGAAACGAATACAAGTCATGGACTTTCCTATACACGAAGCATCAAAACTGAACCACATAACTGCCTTCAGCGTTGTCACAGAAGATAATAAAATGTTTAATTCAGCCGTCACTCCTTGGCACTCTTCAATTTTCACAGCGGAAGCAGAAGCAAAAAGAAATAAAAACTAAATTTGTTATCTGCACGGACTCACTCTCCACCATACTGGCAGTCAAAAACCCAAACACAAATCAACCCAAAATCGCAAAAATTCGAAACAATCTCAACTCAAATCACAAACGGATAACACTACTCTGGACGCCTGTCAATATAAAAGGAAAGGAACTAGCAGACACAGCAACTAAAATAGCTACACTTTCACCATTGCTCTTACACAACATCAACAACAACAAGTAAGAAGGCTCAAGTCGGGAGAGCCCGACTAGAAGATACCCTGAACCCAGTTGCAATAAATATATTTAATTTATGTAAGACTTTGGTATACTGGCTTAGCTTCCATCGATTAAGTTCAATATCTCCGGTGTTTCCCAACCGATTTGGACGAAATTTTCAGAAAAAGTCTATCATTATCCATTACTTCAACCCTCATTTTTAGATTGTCCAAATTCGATATTTTATTGTTATCGATATTATGTGTATATCGGAAACCAGAATAGTTATCGATAATTTGAAGCAAACTTGTTCTGCTCATGGTATAGGAGAACTCAAATACAAAATCAGAAGTCTCTAGCTATAGAGTCTCTGAGATCCACGCGTTCATACAGACGGACAGACGGACAGACGGTCAGACGGACAGACGGACAGACAGACGGACATGGCTATATCGTCTCGGCTGTTGATGCTGATCAAGAATATATATACTTTATAGGGTCGGAGATGCTTCCTTCTGCCTGTTACATACTTTTGCACAAAACCATTATACCCTTATTTACCCATTTTATGGGTTAAGGGTATAAAAAGGATATAAATAAATTGATTAACTTTACAACAAAAGAAACACTCAAAACAATCTGGAACGTTAACACGCACTTCTACAAAACAAGAGAACCTACACATCTACCAACTAAAATAGAAAGGCAACACGCAATAAAATACACAAGATTCAAACTAGGACACACAATATTAACAAATCAACACATCTTCACCAAAACACCAGCACCCAACTGCCCATTTTGCAATAGCGATACCTTGACTATAAAACACCTAACACTTCAATGCCAACACGTAATGAATATCTGCAAATCCCTTAATTCTCCCACACTCAACATCCTTATCTCAAATCCCAAAAAATCAAATACAGAAAATTAAAAAAAAAAAAATTATTAATAAAATACACATTGAGATATAATGTATATAATGTAAATCTATATTTAAATAATATAATTTAAATATGAATAATAAGTCTGCCTGAAGGCCTTTGCTGCTCTGGCTTTACAATAAATTGATACTTAGAATTAAATTCTCGGTAACAATCAAATAAATAAATAAATAAATAAAGCCGTGGGGTAAACGTACAAAGCCCACGTCAAAATTTCCCCGACCCAGCAATATTTACCAATTCAAATAAGGACAATGATCGCAAAAACCTTACTGATACCCACCCTATTATACGATATTGAAATTTTTGGCAAATGCGATGCAGCTAGCCTACATAAACTCAAAGTTAGACCCATATTACACGATTAAGTTTTTGCTTCTGAAACATTCGTTTGTAGGCAAAGGGAGTAGAGGGTAGAGTTGTGTCGTTTCGTTCAGGTCATCGAAATGAACGAATGATTCGTGAACGATATCGTTAATTTATTTTGGCGGAAATCTGAAATTGTTTAAACATGATTATTATTGAATTTTCTCAAAATAAAATGCTAAGAGGAAACGCAGTGAGGTATGGAACAATATTATTGGGATTTAGGGTGGAACAACCAGCAAGTGTTGTTTGATCGCAAATGCCATGCTGAGCATGAGCTGACAGCGTCTGAAAGCAATTTGACGCACCACTTAAAGCTGAAGCATCCAACAGTTACTATGGGCACCGAAAGTCAAATTCAGGATTTATGTGTGTCTTAATTTTGATAGTTATTTTATAAACTTTCGTGGAAGAAGAGCGGGGAAAACACAAGGTCTTCAAGGTCTTATAGAATTTGGCAAAGCTAGTTTTACGAAAACAACTGATTTTTTTAAATTTACTATCTACTATTGACTAACAATACTGCAATTCGAGTTCGAAAGAAATATGAAATTTAACATTCTACCACAACAATTCAACGAGTATATACCTAACAGAGTGGAATACAAAGCCCACCACTTTAACAGAGAACGTTCAGACATGTACTTGCAGTATACAAATAGTTTTGCTCTCTGCCTTGCCAACTTATTCTGCCAGCTTTTTGAAAATCAGCTGGTGCAAAGAATCAAAGTCGGCCATCATTGATATGTTGCCGTACTTCATTTCTCTTGTTTTTCCTAAAAACTTGAGTTTGGAAATTTTAGACTTTTGCTTGAATCTACTTGCTGCTGCCCAACATGGAAGCGTAGTACAGACTTAATATGAACTTTGCGCAATTGTGAGGCTTAACGTGAGATACTTTAACACAATATCTATTTTATATGTTTATTTATATTTTAGCAATAAGGTAGGGCATTCATAACTAATACAGCATGTTGTTTATAACTAAAACAACTAACAATTGGCTAAACTAATTTTGCATTAATATACTAAAAATTACGTATGCACATATTAAAATTATATATTTGAGTTTTTATTGACTATAAAGCTAGGCATACACGGTGCACATGTTGGTGGATTTGTTGAAGTTGGGGTGAAAATCACTCGTGTATGGGCATGTTGACCAACATGAGCACGGTTTACGAATTTATTCGATTACCACGCACTTGCTGCCCAACATGTTGGCTGTGTATGGGCTAGTTTTCAACAAATTTGTTTGTTCACCAACATGCTCGTCGTGTATGGGCTTGTTCTATTACAATTCGTTGCAGCAATTGCGTCGTCCGCACTTGTATCGCTCATCTTTTCTCCCCAACCCTCACACAAAAATTAAGTTTATAAACATGTTGGCCCGTGTATGGCGAAGCGCTGCCCAACAAATCACACCAACATGTGCACCGTGTATGCCTAGCTTAATTGAATACTGGTCCAGAGGGTATTTTTACTTTGTGTAGCTTGTACGTCTCATCTACGACCATGATACAAGGAATACAGATAACTCATTGCGCATAAACAGCTGTTTTTCAGCTGTTTGCGTGACGTCACATGTGCCTATTAATTTTGAATTATCGCGTAAGCGTAAAATGAATAAAATAGTAAAATAAATTAAAAGCTGTTTCTCTTATTATACATATATTTAATTAATAGCCAAAACAATTTTAAGAACAATTTGTTATTATTGTTTCATCTTAAAACTCCACAGCGCATTTTCAATCAATCAATTCGCTACAATTTCTGTATGCAATATCAAAGACCGTACAATATCAAGATGTTGCAATTGTTAAGAAAAGCTTCGTCTCAGGGTTTTCCTCAGAAACCTTTCAAATGGTATACAGAATAACAAAAGCAGTATTCCATAAGTGTAAGGGAGCGCGATAGCGGATAGCATGTGCAGCCGTTTTTGTTTCTGTTGCCTTTTTCAAGTGAACGACAAGCAGCAGGCCAGCGACAACAAAGAACGGTAAAAATTTGTCACTGTATGTGTGCTTGTGTTTCCCTTTTTGCTGGGCCTGCTGTCTAGAATTTTGCTATTTTTCATATTTTGGTTTTTTCTGTGTCGGCAAATGACATCGACAAGTGTGAATACACTTTCGAAATTTGTGTGCATCGCTGCATAAATTGCGATGGCATAATTTGAGTCTAGTGTCATAGAATTAAATAAAAGGAAAAAGTATGAATGACCAGCAATTGCTAAACTGAAATTTGACTGTTTGTCTTCATCTATGTATATACAGCACCCTTAAATGTGAGTGTGGCAATTGTATATTGTTGATTGACCCGTCTTAGCTACATAAATATATACATAATTTAGTTAGAGAAATTCATAAAAAAATGCATTTAAATTATTATATTTTATTCAAAAATAAACTTTATCCTACTCTAAAATAAATAATATTTAAAAACAAAATATAAGTACTTATTATTTATGCTCGTAAAGAATCTTTTGTTTTCTGTAGCTTAAAAAAGCCTGGTCTAAAGAACTTGTGGGATAGTTCAGAGGGGGCTAAGCTGAGGCCACCAGGCGGGTCGCGGGTTGCGGATAGCGAACGGCCGCTTTATGAGGTTAGCTGCGAATAAGCGAGAATCCTTGCAAATAAGCAGGCCTGGACAAACAGCGGGACGGTACCGTTCACCGTATCGACAAGACGCTTGTGTCGCCGTCTTCAAAGCATAGCCTCACACACTCCCAACTCCCTCACACGTACCCTTCTTCATCCCTTCCCCAATATCTCACTCCGGGCTGGACTAAGGTGTCATTCGAACCGTGCCGAAAGTCAACCTGGCCGGGGGCCCGGATTAAAAACTAGCCCAGTCGCTAACGGTGAGCTCAGGCAGATGGCGACCGCCTGTTCTAATTAGCCTTACCCGGGTACTGCGGATCTCTGCCCGGGTGGACCCCATATTTTTCCGCAACTCGTGGGACAAAATGAGAGCAACTAAAAATAATAAAAAGTACTTAGGTGTGCAACAGGATACCCCTGCTGCCAGTGTCGCGAGACACTTTGAGGACCGCCTCCTTGACTGGGAGCGGCCCTCCAATGTGGGACCAGCCCCATGGCGCCCTAACCAGGCGCACCAGACAAGAAGGCCGCATGCGGCAATAGATACAGCTCGCGCACCTACGACGAGGGAAGCCCCACGTCACCGTGTCGCCCCAGCTGCAGAAGGAGAAAGCAAGGCTGGACCATCCCAGCCGATGCGACCGAGGCTTAGCGCTGTTAGGCGACATGGCGTGCAGCACCAGCAGCCAAAGGCGAGACAGGTACGGGGACCAGCCCCCAAACGCCTGAGCAGTAATTTGACGCCAACCACTGCCACCCCCAAGAGGGCGTGCCCAGAGGAGCGTCCCAGCACGTCGGCATCCGCCGTAGCAACAGCAGTGAGGTCTTCGTCTCCAGTGTCCACTGAGACTCGCATATCGTATGCAACGATTGCAAAAAAAGTTTAAGGTGGCCGTGTTACCTGTGGAATACCCGCAGGTAATGCTCAGCCATGGGGACTTGTCCGCATTGGAGGAGGCCATCCTGGATGAGGTTATCCTCACAGGATGGGACACCGCGGTCGCGTTCGCGGGCATTCATTTCCGGGTTGGCTACCTGGTCATTGAATGTTCCGACGATCACTCAGCGGAGTGGCTGAGGACCGTGGCGTCAAGACTGCAGTCGTGGAAAGGGGCTCCACTGCACTGCAAGGTGGGTGATGATATTCCATCCCCCCACAACATCACCATCTTCTGCCCAAGAAGCGCGGATCGGTCAACCGAATCCTTGTTGGTTCTGCTGAGGAGCCAGAACAAGATCGAGACCGACTCGTGGAAGGTGTTGTCTAGGAGGACGGAAGGCGGAGGTGCGCTTTTGGTGATAGGCATCGCCGACGCCACTGTTCCGATTGCTCATCTGGCAGGTGTCTCTGATTTATTTGAGGATCTGGCCGAGGATGAGGACCTGGCGGAGATGACGCTCGGACCAGCAGAGCTGGAAGGGATGGATGATGAGGTGCCGATGTCCTCGCAAGAGCTCGCTGAGGAGCTTGAAACGGCAAAAGCTGACGTCACCATGACGGGCAGTGGTGATGTGGGCAGCTCCCAACCTACATCACCAGGAGCTGGAGCGGCGGATGAGTGATGGTGACATCAAACGTCACCGTCACAGGGCTAGCCCAGATAAACCTCCATCGGGCTAAGGCAGCCTCTGCTGTCTTGGCCTGGATGTTTATTACCCAACATCTTGGTACAGGAGCCATGGGTAAACAATGGCATAAAAGGCCTGTACACTGCTGACTCGAAGGTAATCTGGGATCAAAGAGATCCTACATCTAGAGAATGCATTATGGTAAGGAAATGAATTAATTTTACTATTCTTTCAAAATCCCTCACTAGGGACTGCGTACCTATTGCCGTAAGGGCAATTGGAAACGCCCCCTTTATTGTGGTGGCATCTGCCTATTTTGCTGGTGATGTGGACTGCCCGCCACCGGAAATAGAAAAGCTGATGGACCACTGCAGGAGAGAGAAGCTGCCGGTTATAATCGGCTGCGATGCCAATGCGCACCACTCCATATGGGGCAGCACGGACATCAACAAAAGGGGTGAGTGTCTTACCAACTTTATATTCAAGTATAATTTAGAAATTGGTAATGTCGGATCGACACCGACATTTGTAACTAGAGAGAAGATGTATTAGACATTACTCTGATTAGTCGGTCGCTTAGGCCATATTTCAGAGAATGGCATGTCTCTTCAGAAGAATCCATGTCCGATCACAGGATTATCCTCTCAAAAGTATACCAACTCGTAACCCCAGGAAAACGAACTGGGAAAAATTTAGGTCTACCCTAGAACTTAACCTAGCCACTGAAAACTCTGGAATACCCAGATGCACGAGTGAGCTAGAAAGAGTTGTTAAAAATCTAAATAGTACCATTAAAGATGCATATGAAGAAAGCTGCCCACTAGGGAAAACGCGTAAAGAAAAAGATGCCCCACGGTGGAATGACGGTCTTGAGAGACTGCGTATCACCACACGTCACCGCTTCAATAAAGCTAAGAGGGACGGGTCATGGGATACATACCGCGAAAGCCTCACCTCCTACAGCAAGGAGATTAGGAAGGCCAAGCGCAGGAACTATAGGGACTTCTGCGAAAGCATAACAAGTACGAGTGAAGGTGCCCGGCTCCATAGAGCATTATCAAAGCGGGCGCCGGAGGCTAATTTAGCCCTGAAGCGTAGAGATAATTCATATACGAGCACCAATATGCAAAGGTTAGAGCTTCTGTTTGAGACGCACTTCCCAGGAAGTATCCCCAGGCAACCGTGCGAATCGCTTGAAACAGGAGGTCAACACAGACCAACGGCCATTGACTGGGCATGTGCCAAGTCGGTGGTCACAGTGGAGAAAATAAAATGGGCAATTGGAACCTTCCAGCCTTACAAATCTCCTGGTCTAGATTGCATATCACCGGTATTCCTTCAGCAGGGACAGAGAATACTCCTACCCACTCTACGGAAAATCCTGGTCAGTAGCCTAGCACTTGGTCATATACCAAGAGCTAGGGTGGTCTTCATCCCCAAGGTAGGGAAGACAGATACCACCAACCCAAAGTCCTTCAGACCCATCAGCTTAACATCGTTTTTGTTGAAAACGTTGGAAAAGCTGGTGGATTATAACATAAGGAGTACTCTGCTCACACAGAGTCCACTGCAGGCAACGCAGCACGCATACAGAACAGGCAGGTCTACGGACACTGCCCTGTATGAGCTGCACCGTACTCTGCGGGCGGCAGTAGTAAACAAAGAAGTAGCAGTTTGAGCATTTTTAGACATTGAAGGTGCTTTCGACAACACATCACATGATGCTGTCAAAGCTACCTTGAATAGAAGAGGGCTGGACAGTACAACTAGTAGATGGATTTCATCCCTATTAGGGTCCAGACAGGCTACGGCGTCTATACAAGATAGTACCGTAACAGTAACAACCACAAGGGGCTGTCCTCAAGGGGGGGTTTTATCACCCCTCCTATGGAGTATACTAGTAGACGAACTATTAAGTATACTTGCGAACAGGGGTATTCAATGTCAAGGCTATGCAGATGACATTGTGATAATAGCTCGGGGCAAGTATGAAGAAACTCTTTGTGATAATGTTCAACTGGGACTTAGGATTACGCATGATTGGTGTAGGTAGGTTGGTCTCAACCTAAAACCTACGAAAAAAATTATCGTTCCATTCACCAGAAGATACAAGCTACAAAGGATGAGGGGGATTAGTCTCGCGGGGAGTCCAATAGAAACAAGCAAGAAAGTTAAGTACTTTGGGGTCAATTTTGACAGTAAATTAAACTTTGGCATCCATGTTCAGAATACGATCGCAAAGTGCTGCAGAGCGCTGTATACGTGTCGTAGCATAGCCGGCAAGTCATGGGGAACATCACCATAGATAATAAGATGGCTATACCTTATGGTAGTAAGGCCCATGCTCACATATGGAGTGATTGCATTGGGGGGAATAGGCACAGCAAATCACTGTGCAGAAGCAGCTTCAAAAGCTACAAAGAATGGCATGTGTAGGAATCACGGGAGCGATGAGGACCTGTCCAACATCAGCGCTTGAGGTTCTATTGGAGATAACTTCCCCTACTGGCACAGCCAAGGGACGAAATGAAAGTCGAACACATGTTCGGTCAAAAAATTCAAGTTCACCTCTGTAATAAAAAGGAGTGGACATCTCTGGAAGAAGTCCACAACTTGAAGCCACACACCATAAAATGGTACACCGATGGATCCCTAACGCAACAAGGCTCCGGTCTTGGTGTGGTAGGCCCTCGTCTAATGTACCATGAGCCCCTAGGTATGCACACCAGCATATTCCAAGCTGAGGTATGTGCAATCGGGAGGTGTGTGGACTTTAATCTAAAGCGTAACTATCGGAATAGGGATATAGCCATCCTATCCGATAGTCAAGCAGCAATAATGGCACTTAGTAAGACCGAAATCAGGTCAAAGGTAGTTCGTGAGGTACGAACCAAGCTGGACACTCTGGGATCACAAAATAGGCTTTCCCTAAGATGGGACATGTCGAAATAGCGGGGAACGAAGAGGCAGACAAGCAAGCAAGACTGGGGCAGCGACACCCCTTATAGGACCCGAGCCGTACTGTGGTATAGGAAGAAGCACAATACGGCAAGAGCTTAGGAATGAAGAGAGACTTCTGCGAAGAACGAGCTGGGCAAGGACACCAGGACTCAGACAAGCAAAGATTCTCTTGGGTAGCTGTAGCCTCAAACGGTTAAAGCAAGCAATATCAATGGGTAAAAATAGACTCAGGATACTCACCGGTCTCTTGACAGGACATTGTAGACTACGAGGTCACCTGGCAAAGCTAGGTATAGTCAGCAGCGAGATTTGTAGATTCTGCGAAATGGAAAGAGAATCCTCCTTGCACATTATAGCAGAATGCGTAGCCTTAGTAAGGAAAAGAAGTAGTTTTCTAGAAATTTAGAAACCATCGACCCAACAAAGGTATTTGCTTTTATGCAACACCTGGGCCTGATGGAAGAGCTATAGGCCAAGAAGGTGGCACAATAGATCTATCTATATAATAATAATAATAAGCTTAAAAAAGACTGAAAGTTGGTAGGCAGTTATAGGGCTACCCTAAAATATCCTAAGCCGTTGCAATATTCATTCACCCATAATTTCTAACACAGGTACTTACTTGGAGAAACCCAGGCTCGAGACAAGAAAAAAGTTTATTTAAAAAACACTTGCATCAACATTTGCACTTGCTAACCTACCTGCATACCTGGCTCGAGACAAGGAAAAAGTTTATTTAAAAAACACTTGCATCAACACCTGCACTTGCTAACCTACCTGCATACCTGGGTTTATTTGCCTACTGGGTGGAGTTTTGGCACTTGAATCCTTTTATGGGAAAGTTTGTCAATAAAAGGTCAACACAGGCATTTCGTAAAAAGGTTAATTATGAGTCTTTTTCAATGCTATTTCGGTAGGCGCTGATTTAGTTAGCTGCAAACATTTGCATCAACAAGTTGTGCCAAAAAATTTACATTTACGTGATATTGAAATTGATTTCTGTTCTCCCTGTGTTTAATAGTTATAAAAATGGAATTAAGAAAATAGTAAATTTAAGTGCGTGATCAGTGGATGTGCTGGGAAAAACATGGATCATATGCATTTGTTTAGTTTTCCTAGAAGCGATATGGATGTTTGGTGCCAAAATTTGCAACTCGATCCATCGGCTTTAAAGAACACTACGAGAATTTGCTCGCGACACTTTAGCGCGGAATGCATTGGCAATGGAAAGTTGAGATTGGGTGCACATCCTACCATTAATCTTGGTAAGTACTATATGTTTTACGAATAGTAGCACATGACTTACCTGCGTTGTATAAATGTTTCTTATTAATTAATCCAGCTGTTCAAAATTACGACCACATTGCTTACCCAATGCTATCGGGCCCTTTCAAGAAATTAAATTTATGCGTCTGTAATATACCACAATGCAAATCTGCGCATCCAAACACACTATTTAGATTTCCTAATGAGGTAATTAAAAGACAGGAGTGGCTGAATCGTTGTGGAATGATAACTGACTTGCGAAAGGAGTTATTTATTTGCGAAAAACATTTTGATGCAGCGATGATTGGAAAAGGTCGGCTGAATAAATATGCAATTCCAAATATGGTAGCGAAGGAATTACAGGAGGCAGTTTTAAATGACACTGAAAACTTATTACCATTTGAGGCGAATGTGGAAAACACAGATACGTGTTCACATTGCGAAACATTTTGCAAAAATATGCACTTTTTTAGCAAGCGTTGTTCCCAGCAGCAGACTCGCCTAAAGCTATTGGAAAAGAAATTGGTAGAAAAGGAACAATATTTTCAAACCTGAAATCAAAGCACTGAAAACTCTCCTTGAAGAGAAAGATCAAAATTCTATTGACTGTTCTTATGCCTCTGATGTAGCAATTGAGTTTATCAAACTTATTTTGAATGATAAGTGCAGATATACGGAAATTCAAAGAATTATTGTACAGAATTTGCACTTTATTTCTAAAAAGGCGAATGACTACCTTAAAGAAACCCTGGAGTTTCCGCTTCCCAATACTTCCACAATGTTTCGATGGAGTCCTTTACGGAGTTTGGAGAATGGCCTGCATGATTGCATAAAACTATTGTTGAAGACCATAGCATCAAATTTAACGGACCGGGATAGACAACGTGTGCTAATCTTTGATGAAGTGGCCGGTAGAAGAGAGTTGGAATATAATTCGTCAACCGATCAAATAGATGGATTTAAAGATTTGGGGGGTGAGCGAAGAGAAAAGGAAATAGCTTCGAAATTTCTCTTTTTCATGGTAAAAGGCATTTTCACCAAATGGAAGCAAATTGTGAGCTATTATTGTTCAAATAATGCGATCTCAGGTGTGTTTTGCAACTCGTTAATGCAGTAATTATTTAAATCTTTATATTGCTTGCAGGCCATACACTAACAACAATTTTAAAAGCTAACATAGAATGCATTTACAGTAGCGGGTTGACCATAAAGGCTGTAATTTCTGATCAAGGCTCAACAAACGTCAAATGTTACAATGACATGAAGGCGAATAATGATAGAATTTTTCTATCAAAACGGTCAAAAAATATATTGGATTTTTGACTATTGCCACACATTCAAAGCCATCCGCAACAATTTACTGCAAAATGAAATCAAAACCCCAAATGGAAAAGAATTTTATGCAATTGACTCTCAATCGAGCACAGTACGCCTAGCGCCCAAGCTCAAAGAAGAACACATAAGCCCAAATAATTTCCGAAAAATGCGGGTTAATTAAGCCATTCAGTCATTGAGCAAAACCGTTGCTGCGGGCTTACAAGTTTGTCAAGAGCAAAAGCTGTTTAGGTAATAACATTGCAAAGTCGATAAAAAAAGTAATAACATAATTTTATAAATAGAAACCCATCCAATATAGCAAGTGCTTCAACAACCATCAAATTCGTCAATTATTTCAATGACTGCTTTGACTTATGCGATGGAAAGTCTTTATTTCATCCGAATCCAATGAAGCGTGCAGATACAAGAGACAACTTGAAAAGATGGATAGATTCATTGACTATTTTAGTTCGCTGCAATGGGCAACACAGGTTCGATCCAAAAGTCTTGGTACCTTGATAAACACGCTGGAATCGATGAAGGACATTGCCTTAGAGTTTTTCAAAGATCCAGAAATTAGGTAAGTTTTAATATATTACTGTTTTGATTTTCTCGTTTATAACTTTGAAATTCATATGCTTACAGATATGTTATGTTAGGCCGTTTCAATTCGGACAGTTTAGAAAACTTCGTTTCAATTTTGCGCGCAAAACTTGGAAATAGTACAAACCCTTCCGTTCGTGAAACGCGCACTATAACAGCCCGAATAGTATCAATGAAATTAGTTTCGAGCTCTTACTTATGTAATTGCAACTGTGAAGAGGACGGAGATGTTCAACTTGAACATCATAAGAGCGCAATCTGAACAACTTGGAAGAGGTCGAACAAGAACCGGATCTGAATAATAATAATAATAAACGAAGACGAGGATGAAGTGAGTCCTAACTCTGCTTCAGAAGAAGCTGCAATGCGATATTTTATTGGATATGGAATTCGAGCAAAGCTATCTAAAAAAAATAACATGCGAAATATGCGTCGTACTTTTAACCCTACTGTTTTTTCAGGTAGTTTGTATGAAAAATTTGTTTTTCAACCCCTAAATGATGCTTGTTTGGGGGTTTTTGCTTGACACATGTTAGTTCTTCTACCTGTACCGGTTTTTGTTTATACTCACAAGGGTAAAATGCTGTTTTATTTAAAAGTTTTGGTCAGTTTGATTTCAATTGTGGCAGCAGCAAGATATAATTTTTAGTTTGTGGATGTGAAAAAAATCAAAATGAATCAAGACGCGGAAAATCTAAACCAATATACAACAATGACAATTTGACTGAGGAAGAAGAAAGGCAGTTAGAAGAGTATTATAATATTATAATTGGTGGACGTAATTACAATTTATTATCAACGAATGAATCAAATGGCGAAGAAAATATTATACCAAGTGATGAAAGTGACAATGAGCCGCTTTCCAACATACGCTTTGGAGAGTACTTGGAACAAAACACTGAACTTTTGGAAGACACTGAATTATAGGAACAACCTATACCAGTTGAGCCAAATCGTGGACATAAATATTCTAGTCAAGGTAGAAACAATAATACAGTTTGGTGGTCACAGGCAACTGTGAAAAACAAGGGCGCAACATACAAAAAATTTACGCATTCATTCGCTACCTATATCAAAGAAGCGATATGAAACCAAGTTAGATGCGCTCAAGGACATAATGACCAGCAACTTGATCGAAACAATTGTAATAGATTAGGAGTTGTCAACCCTGCTATATTCGCAAATTCAATTATGAGTCGGATTCAGACAGCGACAGTGATAATAATTAGCCAACAACATCGAGAGCAGCAAATAGGAGAAAACGCCGTAGAAGTTCGCCAATAAATTTATAATTTTTAAGTTTTATTTAAAATAAATATTTCATAACATATATATTATGCATGATTTTTTTGTTCATTAGGCTCAGTTTTAACAATAAATAAAAATAAATACGATTTTATCTCAAACCAACGAAATATTAGTGTTTTTATTGAAAAAATGCATGCAAAAAGACGTTTTCCCATAAGAAAAGCATTGTGGGCACTCAGTGCCCATATTTACGGTTATGTGTTGTAAAACCTGTTTACGGTTTGAAGGTTAAGGAAGCTGGAAAGTTTAGAACTTGACTCTGAACAGTTCATTCGGATTAAAAATTATGGTGATGAGGGTTTAACTTTACATTTGGTCAACCCGTCAGACGAATTATTGGGATCTGTCAGGAGCAGTTCATATATTTTTATAAATTTTTCGAAAAACATTGTCATGAAAGAAAATTATCAAGCCGTATTGTTGACGGATGCATTCAAACAACAAACAAAACAAAACCGCACTATTACGAACCGTCATCACCCTGCTATGACCATAGAGTGATGATATTAAAACACTTAATGCTGGTTATGTTGCGAAAATCTGCGCGTTGGTACTTAGAAAAAGAAATAAGGTTGGAAAAAACGCAAAAGCGAGGAACAAACGATGCTTATGAAAGACACAGCTCTGACTGTAGAAACTTTGTTGAAAACTAGCCCATACACAGCCAACATGTTGGGCAGCAAGTGCGTGGTAATCGAATAAATTCGTAAACCGTGCACATGTTTGTCAACATGCCCATACACGAGTGATTTTCACCCCAACTTCAACAAATCACACCAACATGTGCACCGTGTATGCCTAGCTTTATAGTCAATAAAAACTCAAATATATAATTTTAAAATGTGCATAAGTACTTTTGAGTATATTAATGCAAAATTAGTTTAGCCAAGTGTTAGTTTTTTTAGTTATAAACAACATGTTGTTTTAGTTATGAATGCCCTACCTTATTGCTAAAATATAAATAAACATATAAAATAGATATTGTGTTAAAGTATCTCACGTTAAGCCTCACAATTGCGCAAAGTTCATATTAAGTCTATACTACGCTTCCATGTTGGGCAGCAGCAAGTAGATTCAAGCAAAAGTCTAAAATTGCCAAACTCAAGTTTTTAGGAAAAACAATAGAAATGAAGTACGGCAACATATCATTTTCGCATCGCACACTTTGCGAACAAAACAAAAGCCTAAACAATGATGGCCGACTTTGATTCTTTGCACCAGCTGATTTTCAAAAAGCTGGCAGAATAAGTTGGCAAGGCAGAGAGCAAAACTATTTGTATTGCTACCACTCTGTTAGGTATATATTCGTTGAATTGTTGTGGTAGAATGTTAAATTTCATGTTTCTTTCGAACTCGAATTGCAGTATTGTTAGTAAATAGTAGATAGTAAATTTAAAAAAAACAGTTGTTTTCGTAAAACTAGCTTTGACAAATTCTATAAGACCTTGAAGACCTTGTGTTTTCCCCGCTCTTCTTCCACGAAAGTTTATAAAATAACTATCAAAATTAAGACACACATAAACAAGATCCAATAATATATTATAAAAATCGGGAATTACTGTAGATTTATCTTCGTAAATAATAGCAAAGTCTAATTTTGTTTCTGTTAACACATCATGCTATAGCAGCGACCGGCACATTTAGCGTTTCCTATAGCTGGCTATAGGGCAGCAATTTTTTCGTTTTACACTGTACGCTATAAAAAAACTAATACAAGCGCACATGGTTCGGCTTTCGGCAGTTGTGTTGCTCCCACTACGCCAAAGCAAATCAAGTCAGTTGCTGTTCAGCATTCACCAAGGCAAGACCTCGCTGCGCAATTTTTCTGAATGCTACATATTTAACACTGCAAAAAAACTGAATGAATGAATTTTTTTCAATGAAAAAATGTTCCACTTTGTTTAATTTGCCACCAAATTTTAAATTATAACAATTTATATATTTTAATTTTTTTATACTCGCCCACAACTTCGAATTGCGAAACAACGTTCTCAACATTAAAAAAAAATAAAAATACAAATAAAGTTCCCAATAAACATTTAGATGACCTACTTAGAATAAAATGCTATAATGAAGAAATAGACCTAGACCAAATAGTTAAAGAATTTGAATAAAAAATAACGTGAACTTTTTTTTGATTTGCCAACTTTTTCATTTTTCTCAGTGCACTGTTTTCTTCGTGCGCGAACACAGTTTTCAATACAAGCAAAGAGCAATAAAAGTATAGTTTTGTGAGTTTGCCGGTCGCTGTGCTATAGTGATGATCCATAGACGAATTATACACAATTTTAAATCTGCAATTTAGACTTTTTCTTCAACCCGATCACCTACACCTTTCACTCGCTGTTAATGAAAGATGCAGCCTAATGGAATCGGGGTATATGTTAGATATACAACTGATGATGAAAAAGTAAGGTTGCATATTATTATTTATTATTGTTATTATGTAAGCAGTTTTGTTTTCCTTCCCATGAAGTTGAATTTTCCACAAATTTAAACTTTGCATACCCATAAATAGGTACATAAAAATCTTAGAATTCATTTCAAATGCTCATTTTATAGGTTGAATAATTAATAATTTGATATGCTTTTTTAATTATTCGATTATCTCATTTGTTTCACAAGCTATGATTTTTGCAATGAAAAAAAACTCAAATGGCCCCACTATACGACGCACAGTGGCGCCATTTGACTTTTTTGGTTGCAAAAATCATAACTTTTTAACTTAATTAATTGGTCAATTTGCAAGCATCTGAAAGATAATTAATCTCTATATATATAAAAGTTTGTCCTGATGATAATGGAAGAGCCATAGCCTAATCGAAAAGAGCTAGAAGGCTGAAATTTTCACACAATTTTCCATGCAGGTAGGAGGTGAGCACTAAGAAGGGAATTTTTATTTGGACAACTCCTTCAAGTACCACAAGTACAAATTACAATTACAACAAGTACCCATTCCACTACTGTCGCCTGATTGTCGCACAAGCTGAGGGTTTGATCGCGAGCTAGAATACAAAAACAAAACAAATGCGCAGTGACGCCTTCGCGTCGCACAAGCAAAGTCATAAGAAAAGGTTCGACACTTGCAAAAAAGAAACGGATTTCCACTTCTGAATGAATATGTGCATACACAATTAGTCGAACAATGCGCTTGAAAATAATTTTCATAATTTTATATACATGTATCACTTCGCACAGTGCAATTTCTTTTTTTTTTTTTTTTTTTTTAAATTTGTGTGCCTTTGACAATTGATTTACGACCCAAGTAGCGTTTGTTGTTGTTGTCAGTTTTATTGTTGGGCCCGCACTGCTACTTTTTGTTGGTGTCATTGATTTAAAAAAAACAGCAACAACATAACAAAACTTGGTGCGTCTAGAAAAATTTCCCACACCAGAATATGTTTTGGGGGTGGATTCGCCTATTTGCTGCTTATATAACTTAGACAAAACGTAACACACTTAAATTATTGATATACAATTTTGAATAAGCAAAGGGCGTTCACATAAGCGCGTGTGTTGCTCTTATGATAATCAGATAATTTGAAATCTCGCTCCGATCATGCGCCTTTGTTGTTGCTCATTTACGTTCACTCTCTATTTTATGTGCGCGCTTTGCATGTCAATCATAAAGTTTAATAACCCTAGCTCCTCCGCACACACTCTAAATTAAAGCTAAAGGCAATATACAATTCACTTAACTGCAGCCTCTTAAATATGTTTTGCATTGATTCAGTGCGTGTGAAGAAGGTAGCGATACTACGCTCTTTGTTTGACTTGCAGAGCGCGCGCATAGATAAGAGAATTAGCCGAAATAGCCAACAACGAAGGCGCGATTTAAAAATAATTTGTCATCTAGCGCCGAACATGAAGAGCGATGCGCGAGCGAATCTGAAAACAAGTAAGAAGGTTTTAGTCGAGAAATCCCGACTAAAAGATACCCTGAACCCGTGTATTAAATGACTTGCAGAAGTGAGTTTTTCTTGACTTTTTCGTTTCAGTGAATTTTTTAATATTGTTTATATTAAGGATAATAATAAAATCGAAAGTTACTTTTTGAATCAGTGAGTTTTTCAATATTCTGATTTTCGTATTATATACTATATATACATTCCTTTAAAATTACGTATACATATAAGTTCATTTTAAATACGTATTTTATGATAAGTTATAATAAAATTGAATTGCTATTATTTAAATATTTAAATAACGATCAACGTATTTTAATTTCGTTTGTTGTTTTTTAAACACAAAAAATTAAGTTGATTTCCGACTTAATAATTGAAGCAACATTATATATAGTTGTCTTCTATTTTGCATATTATATAATAGTTATATATACGCTGCTTTAGTGCATTTAAAAATCAAATAAAACTAAGCAGTCTGAATATTCTATTAAATTAATATAAGTTGGTATATTCAATTTTATTGAATTCTATACTTTGTATAGACGCTGTAACGTTGTACAGTGAAGTCAATTTTTGACTTATTTTGAAGTATTTATTTATTTATAATACTTACTTTAAATTAAGTTGTTAATTTGTTTTGTTGTTCTTTTTTTTCAACAAAATTAATAAGTCGATTTTAGACTTAATAATTGAAGCAACATTATATATAGTTGTCTTCTATTTTGCATATTATATAATAGTTTATATAGACGCTGCTTTAGTGCATTTAAAAATCAAATAAAACTAAGCAGTCTGAATATTCTATTAAATTAATATAAGTTGGTATATTCAATTTAATTGAATTCTATACTTTGTATAGACGCTGTAACGTTGTACAGTGAAGTCCTTTTTGACTTATTTTGAAGTATTTATTTATTTATAATACTTACTTTAAATTAAGTTGTTAATTTGTTTTGTTGTTCTTTTTTTTCAACAAAATTAATAAGTCGATTTTAGACTTAATAATTGAAGCAACATTATATATACCTAGTTGTCTTCTATTTTGCATATTATATAATAGTTATATAGACGCTGCTTTAGTGCATTTATAAATCAAATAAAACTTAGCAGTCTGAATATTCTATTAAAATAATATAAGTTGGTATATTCAATTTTATTGAATTCTATACTTTGTATAGACGCTGTAACGTTGTACAGTGAAGTCCTTTTTGACTTATTTTGAAGTATTTATTTATTTATAATACTTACTTTAAATTAAGTTGTTAATTTGTTTTGTTGCTCTTTTTTTTCAACAAAATTAATAAGTCGATCTTAGACTTAATAATTGAAGCAACATTATATATACCTAGTTGTCTTCTATTTTGCATATTATATAATAGTTATATAGACGCTGCTTTAGTGCATTTAAAAATCAAATAAAACTTAGCAGTCTGAATATTCTATTAAAATAATATAAGTTGGTATATTCAATTTAATTGAATTCTATACTTACGTATAGACACTGTAACGTTGTAACAATCGTTTTACAGTGAAGTCAATTGACTCACAGCCAAATTAATATATGTCTATTGAAGCTTTAGATATTAGTGGTGTTTTGGTGCCGCATTCAGTTGTTGCCATAATTGGTGATGGAGCCTGTCTTTTTAGATCTATTTCCTACCTTTTATTTGGTAGGCAAGGCTTCCATGGCACCATACGCCAAAATATTGTTGAACATGTTGTAACCAACTGGCAAACTTTTGCTTGCGTCAGCATAAACTTAAATGGATAGTGTTAAAGCTCTTCTGAACAATATGAGTGCGCTATGTCATACTCATATACTTATGGTACTGCATGTGAGCTTCAAGCAGCAGCAGAAATTTTTGCTGTAAATTTCCAAGTTTTTCAGAATGGAAATTTATTGCATTGCATTCGGAAATAATATGCATCCTGTAAAAAGATTGCGTTTTACCGGTCCATTAACGAATGGACATTTTGATGATTTGATTCTGATACGTCAAGTGAATGTATAACTGAAAATGTTAAAAATCCTGTTAAAAAACGTAGTTGGTTCACCGGCAAAACAGAAAAAGGTAAAAAAACGTTCATTAGAAAAAATAGTGATATCAATAGGGGTAAGCGCATAGAAGCATCAAAAAGATTTCAGGTTAATAATTCTGAGGCTCAAAGAGTTGCAGTGAGAAGAGATCAGGCTAATAATCCTGAAGCTCATAGAGTTGAAGTGAGAAGACATCAGGCTAATAATCCTAATGCACGTCAAGAAAGGCGTTTGCGTGCATGGAGTGTTAAAGCCATGTCTGGCTTAAACTATGATTTTGAAATAGCTTACAAGTCAGATAAAATTACTCAACTTGGTAGTATGAATTTGATATGCAAACATTGTGATGCTTTAGAATGGAAAAATGAGCCTTTGGGTATCAGTTGCAAGGCAGGAAAAGTTAAACTTTCACAAAATGAAAGTTTGCTGATCCACTTAAAAGCTTAATAATTGGTGGACATCCAAAGCATGATCATTTCATTGATCGTATAAGAAAGTATAACAGCTGCTTCAAATGACTTCTTTTGGAAGTACAAAAATTATAAATGAAAGTTGGTCAACCTTTAAAGTCCAAGGACAAGTGTATCACCTAATTGGTAGTGTCCGACCTTTGCCAAATGAAGAAATGCAGTTTCTTCAAATTTATTTTGTTGGTGATGATGAAAAGGAAGCTCAACTACGTTGCAAAAATTTTTCAAATGTTGATTTAAGCGTAGTAATCGTAATGTTAAAGATCTAAAAATGGCTCTCAATAAAATACCAACAAGTACTAAAGACTATAAATTGATTATACATGCTGATCGAACACCTGCTGGCGCCTACAAAGGGCTTTACAATGCACCTCAATCAAGCGAAGTAGCTTTAGTTATTGTTGGTCAGCAATTTGAAAAGCGCGATATTATTATTGAAAGCCATAATAATAAATTACATCGTATAAGTGAGGTGCATCGATCATACGATGCCTTACAGTACCCTTTGCTATTTCCTTATGGCGAAGATTCAGTGGATATACCACAATGGAATCCATTATTAAAAAAAGAGGAATCAAAAAAAAAGATATCTGCGTTAAGCTTTTACAGCTATAAAATAATGATTCTTCAACCTGAGATAAATCATTTAATTTATTGTCGTTCCCTTTTTAGTCAGTTTTTGGTTGATATGTATGCTAAAATTGAAACAGAAAGATTAAATTATCGCTACTCAGAGAGTAAAAAAATCCTATATCTCCCACCAAACTTGGTGTCAAGATAAATGATGATGACTCCCCAACAACTACATCAAAAGTTTGGATGCCACGAACACTCATTCCGCATCCAGCCGCCCCCCCCCCCCCCCCCCTGAATTCAGAAATGGCAATATCTCCCACAGTTTTTTAGCTAGAGCCACCAAATTTGGTGCGAAGATGGGTGATGATGACCCTCCAAAAACTGCATCAAAAGTTTGGATGCTACGCCTACAGATACTAGCCGCCCCCATCCATCCCAACGCTTGTTGGGGCCAGTTTCGTTAGCATACATATTTCGCATCTTTGTTTTTTGTTTAACTATGTGTTTTTACATCGCACTCTTCTGTCGCTTATGTTAATAGCGGCCACGCTCTCGAAAGATTTTAAAAGCACTAGCCGAGAAAGAGAGAAAACGAACGAATGAGCATAGGATAGGCGAATGCAAGATCAAGCACCGTTATATCCTTCCAATGTCTGCAAAGCAAAACTGCACGTAGGCCAATTTTCGCTTTGCAAGCATATTCTGAGTTGAGATATATAAGGCAGATACGCGGCCGCATGATGTTTTTCTGCGAGCAAATTTATTCGAAACGCACGTTTGTTTAACCACAAAGCCAAGTTTTATATCTACGCAAAGTATATTGCGACCACCTCTCGCTAAAAAGCTTTGAGAATATCGGCCCGGCAAATATTGTATATAGCATCAGTTTGAGTGCAGCGTGAGCAGCAAAGATTGAGCAACGTGTACCGCAGTGAAAAAAGGCAACGAAATAAGCAGAAGCAGCTAATTGTCGCCGGCCGGTCAGTGCATCGCGCTTTCGCGCTTTCCTTCCAAAAAGCCACACCGGTCGGCAAGCCAAGACATCCCACATCCCAGCGACAGCGAAATTGTGAGAAGCAAAAATACCCCACCACATGCATAGGGCATAGGGTATATTAGCAGCAGGAAAGCGACAGACGACAGCACAGCGAGTTCAACGAACCAGCACAACCGGCATAACAGCGCAAGTCTCAACAGCTGTTGTGTGATCGGCACGTCTCGGTTACGAGCATCTACGCAGATGCTAGTACATCGCCCGTACCGTAGAAACTTCATATAAAAAAAAAAGTCTCGTACATCACATCACCCGTACCGTATTACGAAACTCTGGTATGCAGCTCTGTTAGTTACAAGCAGTAGCTTAGTGTTGAACAATGAAAATGTTAAATAAAAGCTGTGCTGTTGTTACTGATGGAATCAATGTTCAGCAATTGTTTACGGGCCTTAAAAGTGAACCAAGATGTCGGCAAACAGAAGTAGGTTTGAGAATTTTAATAGTGAATCGGCGCAAATTGCTTTAATAAAGGCAATGGAACGTCGGCCTGTCTTGTGGGGCATTACGAGCAGTTTGCACTTTAATAACGTAATCGTTCAATGCGCGTGGGAGGAAATTGGAAATTGTCGGGCAAGAGCTGGCATATAAATTTTTCGGTAAATTTTAACAAAGTTGCCCTAGTTCAGGCTACAATAGAGCCATACTTATTGTTTTGGCAGTCAATGCTGCGCAAGAAGTATTTAATAAAAATATATTAACTAATTAATAAGATACAATTTAAATAACATATAAACTAGATTGTACTGACACTGATCTATTATAGGGTATAGATCAGTAAGGTGAATTTGCTTTGAGTCTTTTGAGTGGTTTCAGTTATGTATGGTAATCTTAGCTCTGCCCATCAAATATGGGTTCACTAAAATGCTTTTTGGTTTAGCGCGCTTTGGAAGTGAATCATTATTTTGAATTTAAGTGCACAAAACACAGTTGCACTTGCGATTAGTTTAGAAAAAGTTATCAACCAACCGCCACGATATGTGAATTTTTTAGCACTGCTCGTTAAGGTCCGTAAAACTCATGTATACGGTACGGGAGCTGTAAGGGGCTCATGCGTACAGGCCTTAAAGCAGAATTAAAATTGAGTGGAATCGTACACATGTGTGTTGAGTGATTTTCACCCGCAAGTATCAGAATAGTTTGAATTTTTAAGTAAGATTTTGAGCGTAATGTAGTGATTAGAAACGCAATTTGTGCGAAGTTAATTAATAATTAAAATCTAAATACTTTGTTACGCGCAAATCATACGTCAATAATTTGTAATTAGTGTTTGCAACTTTCGCTGAAATATATTTTATTATTCCGTGCAGTGAGAAAACATCAAAACATCAGCTGTAACTTCAACGGGCCCAGCGAAGGTTCATCGATGGAAGGATTGTGAGTAAAGAAAAAATAAAACATAAACTGTTTACTTTTTCGTGAGTATAACTTGCATTAGCAAGAATATTGTGTTGGGTATTTAAGCGAATATCTGCGATTACTAAAAATGCGCGTATAAATTTCCGTATCAGTTTAATTGAAGTATGTTTTGATTTTTGAGTAGAGTAATGCAATCCATAAGGATCATGCTAAATATATTAGTATGTTATTATTGAATTTTAGAGCTTAAATCAAGTATGTTTGAGTAGATTTAATATTGAATTCCGTCGCTAATCGAACAAAATGCGTTTACTATTATACTATTTGATGTGAATTAAATGAAGTCTTTGACAAGGGGTAACCTCCAAATGTTTAATCAGTTACCAAGGTAGGGACGGTAAAGAAGAAGGGGGCGAATAACACCTCAGACACCCTAAAGGTTAACGCGACCATATACTGTTTCCGATTATTAAATATTATTGTTGTTAGCAAAAGCAAACAAATTTTACGCTAACAAAGATGGCGGGCGCTGACTTAATATGTTTAAAGAGCGCTTAGTCAGAACGTTCATCGAACGATTACTAAACATGTATTGTAAGCGCTTAGTTCCCTGAACGCAGCCATTGACGATGTAGCTGATTAAGACTCCCAATGATCCGCATCAAACTATTTTTGAATGCCGCTCCAACTCAGGCAAGAAGACTGTTTACCACCTGTTTCTAAACTCGTAGCAGAGTATTTAATAGGCGTTTGCATGTGACTGCAACGCACTTGTTTTTGTGCTATAGTTCTGTTGACACAAAAAAAAAAAAAACATTTTTTGGTAAACGCAGCAAGAGTAGCATACGTCGCGAGTGCTACTTTGTTAACAGACAATTTATCCATACAAACGAATGCAGCACACAAAGTCGAATTCATACCTCATAAGAAATTCTTGTAATTGAATTGGGTTACAAGACATACCCAATTAATAGATGCATTTCCAAAATATCGCTTAGATCAATAGAAGTGTTTAACTGCGGTATAAAAGAATAAAGCAAAGAAGTCCATCATCCTACAGCAGCAAAGAATTAAGAAGTATTTAACTGCGGTAGAAAAGAATAAAGCAAAGAAGTCCATCATCCTAAAGCAGTAAAGAATTATGCATCGAACCCTCAAAATCTCTCATAAGTATTCCAATGTTTATGGCTTCAACCGGTGGTAAGCGCCTGAGAAAATCGAAAAGGCAGGGAACAGAGCCCACTATTTCCTTTCCTTATGTTTGCAATTAGCTTTGTAATTCGCAATATCTCTTAATCACAAAAATGGGTGATGACCTAAAGCTACTTTTGCTGAGACAAGCCCAAAGCATACCATAACAATTTAAATTTTCTGCAAATAGTTATCTAACAAAATTTTGCTTCTTTTTAAGGGAGCACCTAGTATAGGTAAGGGGGACAATCTGCCAAACAGTCGCCAGTCGATAGATCAAAACTCAGCTAATTACGCAACAGAGAGCAACCTTTTGCTAGCTGAATGCTTATTTAATCGAGAAATGGAGCCGGCTCTCCCTCTTAAATTTCCAACCCCTGTTACGTGGTCCGAAGACTGTTTTTTTGGGCAAATAAAACTGCTGAATGGCAAGTCCTATAAAAACTACTAGACGTAATTAATTCTATTATATTTGAGTGAATTGAACGGCCGGTTTTATAGAAAACAAAATTTAATTGAAATGCCGTTCGGAATTAAATGGAGCAACTTAAATCAAGTTGGCCATCATGTGTATGATAGTGGAATACGGGATGAAAAGGGGGCAAGAATGTCCTTTTTTAACGCGACAACAGCTAGCTATATCAGCGTTGACTAAAAGTGGCCGCCCATGGGCATTGGCTGCTTTATGCTGAATGAGCACGAAGTTTGAGGTCGCAGAAGTCGCAGAGGTATGAAGAAAACTTCCTATAATCATCCAAGGGGTACGAATTTAAGACCGAGCTGAATTTCGCTAAGTCTTAGCCACATTGAACGTTTTCAAAAACATTCGAACAAAAATGGACATTGACTAATAATGTTGAAAAATCTAATATTTTTAAATTTATAAATACTTCAAAAGAAAATTAAGAGACGCGGTTTTTTCTTGAGTAGCGAATTTAATTCGTGTGGTCGCTTCAAGTATACAACGACATTTAATTCTAGCTTAGCCTAATAACACCAATTCTCCGTCGGCAGATTGCCAATCGGCTTGCAAACTAATATTAAGAGCGACTTCATTTTTTCTCTTAAACTAACTTAAGCTATGTTAACAAACTAATTTGGTAGCAATATAATTATTTGCTCCAACATTCCGGCCCCTATGATGAGCTCCGGTCTTCAACAAACTTTGTGAGTTAGAAGCGGTGCCAGCTTGTTCACTGGCAGTTTAGCAACGCCGGCCGGCTTTCTTATTTCGTCCATCCGCACCTTGCCATCCTCTCCAGCTAGGGCCACTATGCACCCGATGATCCATTGTGGCGGAGGGGTGTTGTCGTCGTGCACGAGAAGCACCGCCCTTTCTACCATGTTGGCCTCGCCTCCGCCCCACTGGGCTCGCTGCTGCATGCTGAGCAGGTAGTCCACAACTCTCGCCACCGCTTCCAGTATGCGGTTACGCGCTTGTTGTTGAGCTCCTCGGGCGTGGATCCTTTGGGCAGCCCCACCAAAGACTGGCCGATGAGCAAGTGTCCTCGAGTAAATATCTCTTTGTTCAGTGTACGCTTGGCGTTGAATGCCGTGTAGCAAACGCTTTCCTACTCGATCTAACTCAAATTTAATGCCATTTTCATCAACTTCGTGGATAAATGGATTTAACGATAGTAGAATTGGAGCTAATACTATCGACTTTGTTAACATCATTTTTGCCGTAGTGAAAATCGGACACAATAAGCTTAGAGGGTCATACAAGCGAGAGGCTATGGACAAGATAATACGCTTTGTTGGTTTTAGGGAAGCAAAACTTTCGACGTCAAGATGATATTTAAACACAACCTCTTGAAGTGCCCAACGCATTAAGCGTTTTAACTGAGCTTTGCTCATAAAATTGTATACTCTTTTCTAAACTGGTGTTCCTTTTACCAGACTGATTCTGGTAATTGGTAGGCCACTTGGCCAGTGAAAATCCTCCAGCGTGCAATATATCCTCGATCTGGTTGCAAATGGTGTCCAGTTCTTTTAAACTGTCTGCACCTGCCAACATATCGTCTTAATCACATCCTTACCAATGGGATGGATTGTGTGTTAATATTTGCCAATTCATACAAACAACTCACAGCCAAAAATGGTGCTGACGGTGCACCATATGTAACAGTATTCAATCTGTATGCCTGTAAATTTTGAGAAGTGGTTTCTCTCCACAAGACAAGTTGAAAGTCTCTGTTTTCCTCAGAAACACTTATCAGCCCATACATTTTTGATATGTCTACAGTTACGGCATATTTTTTCAACCGAAAGTTGACCAACGTTGAATTTAATTCTCTCTGAATAGTTGGCCGCACCATTAGTGTTTCATTAAGAAAAACTGGTGTGGATGTTTTGCTGGAAACATCCAAAACAACACGAAGTTTGGTTGAGGTACTCTCAGGTCGCAAAACGTATTGATGAGAAATGTAGTAATGCTGTTCTCGAGTAATGCTGTCCCAAATCCAAATACTTTTTCATGAAGTCATGATAAATATTTCTAAGAGTGTCACCTCTTGACAGCTTGCGCTCAAGTTCCAAAAAATGCCTTTCAGCAGTTTGAAAGGACAGGCGAAAAACTTTGGGATTGGTCTTACAGGCATGATTTAAAGCTACCGGAAGATAACCGTTGTATAGTTTTCTTCAAATCCAGCTCACAGGCCTGCTGTTCAGCTGTTTGGCGAACGGTCTTCGACCCGATAGGATAGTGGTCCACTTTCCAAGAACGATTAACTACGGAGTATAGAGAACAAAAAAGGCCTGAGCTACCAAACAATCACTGCATTGTTGCCGAGGCACTTGTCCAGTATATTTGCCCGCTACAATCCAGCCGAGCAATGTTTTTTGCATAATGGGCAGCTCGGAATGTAATTCAGCTCCCAATAACACATCTACTTGAGCTGTTTTGTAGTTAACACATAAACTATGGAAATAAGTATATGTGCACAACATTTTTTGTCTATATCTCTTTTAAAAGTAACGGTACATTTATTTTTGGTACACACAATTTTTCTGTTTGAGCCTACTGCAAGAATTATTTTGCAAAGTTCCTCTTTCGTCACCATTCGCAGTACAGTTATCATAGTTTTGTGTGGCATCGGGCAATTTTCATAGGAAAGAAGTATATGTGCAATGTGACATTAGTAGGTATTTGGCAAATTTCGTGATCACATACAAGTGCTTCAGTGATTTCTTAATTATTTTTATACCCTTAACCCATAAAATGGGTAAATAAGGGTATAATGGTTTTGTGCAAAAGTATGTAACAAGCAGAAGGAAGCATCTCCGACCCTATAAAGTATATATATTCTTGATCAGCATCAACAGCCGAGACGATATAGCCATGTCCGTCTGTCCGTCTGTCTGTCCGTCTGTATGAACGCGTGGATCTCAGAGACTACAAGAGCTAGAGACTTCTGATTTTGTATTTAAGTTCTCCTATACCATGAGCAGAACAAGTGTGCTTCAAATTATCGATAAATATTCTGGTTTCCGATATACACATAATATCGATAACAATAAAATATCGAATTTGGAAAATCTAAAAATGAGGGTTGAAGTAATGGATAATGATAGAACTTTTCTGAAAATTTCGTCCAAATCGGTTGAGAAACACCGGAGATATTGAACTTAATCGATGGAAGCTAAGCCAGTATACCAAAGTCGTATATAAATTAAATATATTTATTGCAACTGAGTTCAGGGTATCTTCTAGTCGGGCTCTCCCGACTAGAGCCTTCTTACTTGTTTATTATTAATAACGTAAGTAAATAAGTTAAAGCGTAAGAAACTAGAAATTTACATATTGTTGTTCTTGAATAGAATTTAAAAATGCCACTTAGGACGCATTTGACCGCTGAAGAGCGTGGCTTGATTAAAGGAATGAAAGAAAGTGGCAGAACAATTGCCGAAATCTCTTCCCGCGTGCGTCGTCATAGGAACACCATAGCAAACTTTTGGAAAAATGTATCCAGTTATGGTAAAATCAAGCGCAGCGGCCGACCAACGGAGATCAAAGAACGCTGTTTACGTTCACTCTCTATTTTATGTGCGCGCTTTGCATGTCAATCATAAAGTTTAATAACCCTAGCTCCTCCGCACACACTCTAAATTAAAGCTAAAGGCAATATACAATTCACTTAACTGCAGCCTCTTAAATATGTTTTGCATTGATTCAGTGCGTGTGAAGAAGGTAGCGATACTACGCTCTTTGTTTGACTTGCAGAGCGCGCGCATAGATAAGAGAATTAGCCGAAATAGCCAACAACGAAGGCGCGATTTAAAAATAATTTGTCATCTAGCGCCGAACATGAAGAGCGATGCGCGAGCGAATCTGAAAACAAGTAAGAAGGTTTTAGTCGAGAAATCCCGACTAAAATATACCCTGAATCCGTGTATTTAATGACTTGATGAGTTTTTCTTGACTTTAACTTTAATTTAAAATATCTTCAGTGTTTCTTAACCGATTTGGATCAAATTTTCATGGAAGTTATAAAGTTATCCATAGTTTCAACTTCTATTTTTTAATTTTCTTAATTCGAGATTTTTTCTTTACCGATTCCATATGTATATCGAAGGCAAGAATAGTTATCGATAGTTTAAAATAAAGTTGATCTGCCTATGGCTTAGGAGAAGTTATGTTCCAAATTTGAAGTCTCTAGGTCTTTTAGTCTTTGAGAGTGACGCGTTCATACATACGGACGGACAGACGGACAGAAGGTCATGGCTATATCGACATGGCTGTTGATGCTGATCAAGAATATATATATTTTATATGGGGTTGGAGATGCTTCTTTCTGCCTGCTCAAAACAATTATACCCTTTTTTTTATCCATTTCATGGTTCAGGGTATAAAAAATTTAATATTTTACGCATCGATTGCTTTCAAAACAAAGTTTTCTTATATTTTGTAGCCACAGTAAGAGAACAGAGAGAAGAACAAAGAAGAAGAAATATGACTGTTTATGGTACTCACTGCAAGCAGCATGCACAGCTGAGAGAATATATGCATGTCTGCATCACAAAGAGCGGCTTAAAGCTTAATCAGCGCGCGCGTCGCTCTTATGACTGCCGCTAGATATAAAATAATTTGAATGCAATCATGCGACTTTGTTGTTATTTACGCTCACTCTTTTGTTTATGCGCGCGCTCTGCATGTCAAACATAAATTTTAATATCCCTATCTCCTCCGCACTCACTAAGCTAAGCTTGCCATAACTAAGAGGCTGCAGTTAAGGGAATGGCATTTCCTAATTTGCACCACCCATACCTAGCTCTTAAGTGCAAGCGTTGTATGTTAGAGCTCGGTGTCTGTTGCTTAGAGGAATAACTGTAATGCTCTTTCCAACATTATGTTTTTGCATACAATGGTAAGAGAATTGGTTTTGCATTTTAGTTCATATTTAATGTGAAAAAAGAAAGTTACTTTTAATCGAAAAAAAATCCAAAGTTACTTTTTGAATCAGTGAGTTTTTCAATATTCTGATTTTCGTATTATATACTATATATACATTCCTTTAAAATTACGTATACATATAAGTTCATTTTAAATACGTATTTTATGATAAGTTATAATAAAATTGAATTGCTATTATTTAAATATTTAAATAACGATCAACGTATTTTAATTTCGTTTGTTGTTTTTTAAACACAAAAAATTAAGTTGATTTCCGACTTAATAATTTAAGCAACATTATATATAGTTGTCTTCTATTTTGCATATTGTATAATAGTTATATATACGCTGCTTTAGTGCATTTAAAATCAAATAAAACTAAGCAGTCTGAATATTCTATTAAATTAATATAAGTTGGTATATTCAATTTTATTGAATTCTATACTTTGTATAGACGCTGTAACGTTGTACAGTGAAGTCCTTTTTGACTTATTTTGAAGTATTTATTTATTTATAATACTTACTTTAAATTAAGTTGTTAATTTGTTTTGTTGCTCTTTTTTTTTCAACAAAATGAATAGTCGATTTTAGACTTAATAATTAAAGCAACATTATATATAGTTTTCTTCTATTTTGCATATTATATAATAGTTATATAGACGCTGCTTTAGTGCATTTAAAAATCAAATAAAACTTAGCAGTCTGAATATTCAATTAAAATAATATAAGTTGGTATATTCAATTTAATTGAATTCTATACTTACGTATAGACACTGTAACGTTGTAACAATCGTTTTACAGTGAAGTCAATTGACTCACAGCCAAATTAATATATGTCTATTGAAGCTTTAGATATTAGTGGTGTTTTGGTGCCACATTCAGTTGTTGCCATAATTGGTGATGGAGCCTGTCTTTTTAGATCTATTTCCTACCTTTTATTTGGTAGGCAAGGCTTCCATGGCACCATACGCCAAAATATTGTTGAACATGTTGTAACCAACTGGCAAACTTTTGCTTGCGTCAGCATAAACTTAAATGGAGAGTGTTAAAGCTCTTCTGAACAATATGAGTGCGCTATGTCATACTCATATACTTATGGTACTGCATGTGAGCTTCAAGCAGCAGCAGAAATTTTTGCTGTAAATTTCCAAGTTTTTCAGAATGGAAATTTATTGCATTGCATTCGGAAATAATATGCATCCTGTAAAAAGATTGCGTTTTACCGGTCCATTAACGAATGGACATTTTGATGTTTATATTCCTTTAGAGGAAGTATTAACTCAAGATTCTGATACGTCAAGTGAATGTATAACTGAAAATAAAAAAACGTTCATTAGAAAAAATAGTGATATCAATAGGGGTAAGCGCATAGAAGCATCAAAAAGATTTCAGGTTAATAATTCTGAGGCTCAAAGAGTTGCAGTGAGAAGAGATCAGGCTAATAATCCTGAAGCTCATAGAGTTGCAGTGAGAAGACATCAGGCTAATAATCCTAATGCACGTCAAGAAAGGCGTTTGCGTGCATGGAGTGTTAAAGCCATGTCTGGCTTAAACTATGATTTTGAAATAGCTTACAAGTCAGATAAAATTACTCAACTTGGTAGTATGAATTTGATATGCAAACATTTTGATGCTTTAGAATGGAAAAATGAGCCTTTGGGTATCAGTTGCAAGGCAGGAAAAGTTAAACTTTCACAAAATGAAAGTTTGCCTGATCCACTTAAAAGCTTAATAATTGGTGGACATCCAAAGCATGATCATTTCATTGATCGTATAAGAAAGTATAACAGCTGCTTCAAATGACTTCTTTTGGAAGTACAAAAATTACAAATAAAAGTTGGTCAACCTTTAAAGTCCAAGGACAAGTGTATCACCTAATTGGTAGTGTCCGACCTTTGCCAAATGAAGAAATGCAGTTTCTTCAAATTTATTTTGTTGGTGATGATGAAAAGGAAGCTCAACTACGTTGCAAAAATTTTTCAAATGTTGATTTAAGCGTAGTAAAGGATCTTCAATGTATGTTTCATCATCATAATCGTTATGTTAAAGATCTAAAAATGGCTCTCAATAAAATACCAACAAGTACTAAAGAATATAAATTGATTATACATGCTGATCGAACACCTGCTGGCGCCTACAAAGGGCTTTACAATGCACCTCAATCAAGCGAAGTAGCTTTAGTTATTGTTGGTCAGCAATTTGAAAAGCGCGATATTATTATTGAAAGCCATAATAATAAATTACATCGTATAAGTGAGGTGCATCGATCATACGATGCCTTACAGTACCCTTTGCTATTTCCTTATGGCGAAGATGGCTATTCAGTGGATATACCACAATGGAATCCATTATTAAAAAAAGAGGAATCAAAAAAAAGATATCTGCGTTAAGCTTTTACAGCTATAAAATAATGATTCGTCAATCTGAGATAAATCATTTAATTTATTGTCGTTCCCTTTTTAGTCAGTTTTTGGTTGATATGTATGCTAAAATTGAAACAGAAAGATTAAATTATATTCGCTACAATCAAGCGAAACTCAGAGCAGATAGCTATATACATCTACAAGATGCAATAGGCCAACAAGATGTTGTCGCAGCTCAACTTGGTCAGATGGTAATTTTACCATCTTCTTTTACAAGCTCTGCACGATATATGCGTGAAAAGACTCAAGATGCTATGACATATGTTCGCCATTATGGGCGACAAGATCTTTTCATAACATTCACATGCAATCCACAATGGAATGACATCAAAAGTGTTTTATTACCGGGTCAAAAATCGCATGATCGTCACGATATTATAGCTCGAGTTTTTCATTTAAAAGTTAAAGCTTTAATGTCACTATTGATGAAAGGTTCTTTGTTTGGAAGCGTGCAATGTTTCATGTACTCTGTGGAATGGCAAAAGCGGGGCTTACCACATATTCATATTTTACTTTGGTTAGAAAATAAAATAAGACCAGATAAAATCGATAAGATTATCTGTGCCGAAATACCAAACGCAGATGAGGATCCTTTGTTATTTAACATTGTTAAGTCAAATATGATTCATGGTCCTTGTGGTGCATTTAATAATAAATCGCCATGCATGAAAAATGGAAAATGTACCAAAAGGTTTCCTCGAGAATTACTTAAAGAAACTGTGACTGGAAAACATAGTTAGAAAGTAGTGGTAATGCAATTAATATAAATGGTAATTGCATAGATAATCGTTGGGTTGTGCCTTATAACTGTGTACTATTGAGAACATTTGAAGCTCACATAAATGTTGAGTATTGTAGTTCTGTAAAGTCTATTAAATACATTTGTAAATATGTTAACAAGGGCAGTGATCAAGCATCATTTACTCTTGAAGACCAACGTAATGAAATTAATATGTACGAAAGTGGCCGTTATATAAGTAGCTCAGAAGCGGTATGGAGAATCCTTGCATTTTCCATACATGAACGTTTTCTGGCTATTACACACTTAGCTGTTCATTTAGAAAATAATCAACGGATATATTTTAACCCCAATAATCCGCAACAAATACTTAACAGATTAAGCACTACACCCAAAACCACTTTGCTAGCCTTCTTTGAGCTATGAACACGTGATGAGTTTGCAAGAACGCTTCTATATTGTGAAGTTCCATCGTATTTTACATGGAACAATAAAGAATTTCAAAGAAGAAAACGAGGGCATGATGTACCAAATTTTCCTGGAGTTAAAAGAGATTCAGCTTTGGGAAGAGTTTACACTATTCATCCCAATAATACAGAATGTTTTTATTTAAGACTTTTATTACATTTTGTAAATTTTTAAATTTAACAAGTAAGAAGGCTCTAGTCGGGAGAGCCCGACTAGAAGATACCCTGAACCCAGTTGCACTAAATAAATTAAATTTATGTAAGACTTTGGTATACTGACTTAGCTTCAATCGATTAATTTCGATATCTCCGGTGTTTCTCAACCGATTTGGACGAAATTTTCAGAAAAGTTCAATCATTACCAATTACGTTAACCCTCATTTTTAGATTTTCCAAATTCGATATTTTTGTTATCGATATTATGTGTATATCGGAAGCCAGAATAGTTATCGATAATTTGAAGCAAACATATTCTGCTTATGGTATAGGAAAACTTAAATACAAAATCTAAAGTTTCTAGCTCTTGTAGTCTCTGAGATTTACGCGTTCATACAGACAGACAGACAGACGGACAGACGGACGGACAGACGGACATGGCTATATCGTATCAGCTATTGATGCTGATCAAGAATATATACACTTTATAGGGTCGGAGATGCTTCCTTCTGCCTGTTACATACTTTTGCACAAAACCATTATACCCTTATTTACCCATTTTATGGGTTAAGGGTATAAAAACCGTTAATGGTATAGCATACGCATCATTTCAATTGGAGTGTAAAGCTCAAGGATTATTAGAAGATGATAAGCACTGGGATTCAAATATAGCCGATGCTGTCATATGTCAAAATCCTACAAAACTGAGACAACTTTTTGCAATAATGTTAGTATTTTGTCAAATTTCAGATGCTCTTAAACTTTGGAATACTTATAAAGAGAGTTTCTCAGAAGATATTTTAAGAGCCTTTCATTTTTCACAACACAGAAATATTGATGAAAGTATTGTGAATAATGTATTAAATAAATGTGTTATTTACATTGAAGATATTGTACTGTCTATTGGTGGTCAAAACTTGACTTATTATGGACTTCCACTACCAATTAGATCCGAGGAAATTGTTCCAAATATTGAATATCATAGAGAAACAAATTATGAATATTGCTATAATTTTTTTGTTAATAATGAGCTTCTCCTTACTGCTGAGCAAAAACAAGTATACGAAAAGATACTACATAGCGCTGAAGCAGAAAAGGGAGAAATTTTTTTTTATATGCACCTGGTGGAACAGGTAAAACGTATCTTTTAAATTTATTACTGGCAAAGGTACGGCAAAGCAAAAAAATTGCATTGGCCGTTGCTTCTTCCGGTATTGGTGGTCGCACAGCGCATTCTACACTTAAGATTCCATTTAATTTGATTCATTTAGAAACACCACATTGCTCAATTTCAAAGCAATCTAATATGGCTGCTGTGCTCAAAGATTGCAAGCTTATTGTTTGGGATGAGTGTACTATGGCCCATAAAGGTGCTTTTGAAGCTGTAGATCGATCTTTGAAAGACATTCGAGATAGTGAATACCTAATGGGTGGCATAACTGTTCTCTTAGCTGGTGATTTTCGACAAACTCTTCCAGTGATCCCCAGAGGAACAAGAGCAGATGAAATAAATGCGTGCTTAAAGTCTTCAATTTTGTTGCCCAAAATACAGAAAATTGCATTAACGAAGAATATGCGAGTGCACATAAAAGGTGATAGCATAGCTGGTGAATTTGCAGAAATGCTTCTTCAAATAGGAAATGGATTATTTCCAACCCATGATGGCAATATAACTTTACCATCAACTTTGTGTCATGTTGTGAAAAGTATTGAAGAACTAACTTTAAAAATATTTCCGGATATTACAAATATCTCTCAAAAATCAATCGAATGGTTTTCAGAACGTGCTATTTTGACTGCGAGAAATGACAATGCATTAGAAAAAAACGAGTTTTTATTAAAATCATTTCAAAGTGAAGAAATGACATATAACTATTGATTCTGTAACTGAAATCGAAGATGCAGTTCATTACCCCGTCGAGTTTCTTAATTCATTAAATCCGGCTGGCCTGCCTCAACATAAATTAACTCTAAAGATTGGTTCACCTGTAATGTTGATAATATCCTTGGCCATTAATGTCCTTGGCTTCATCAAGCGGTGGTCGAAAGAGTTTAATGATCCGTACACCACTAAAACGCTTTATACATCCTTAGTACGTCCTATTCTGGAGTATGGATCTTGTGTGTGGTCCCCACAATACTCGATTCACCAGGACAGAATTGAATCTGTGCAGAAGAAATTTCTTCTATTTTCCCTTAGAAGTTTTAACTGGGTTGCTGGAGTTGACTTACCCCCTCATTCAAGTAGACTCCTTTTGATAAATCTTCCCTCCCTGTTAAACCGTAGAACTATGCATGGAGTATTATTTATTACTAAACTACTTAATGGTGAAATCGACTCATCAGTTCTTTTAAGTCGAATTAAATTTAATGTCCCGGTTAGATCTTCACGTAACTTTTTAACTCTTAGCCTTGATCGTTGCTTCAGCAACTATTTAATTCATGAACCATTTCGTGTTATATGTTCTGACTATAACAAACTTTATTCTGTTGTCTCCTTGGAGGCCTCAATTCCAGTACTAAAAATATCGATCCTTTTTGCTTTATCTAATCGTAACCACTAACTACTAATCTAACGCTGGTCTGATTGGGGTTTTCTGGGTTTTTCCCAATCCTCGCAACAAATGTTGGACTGCTCAATTTTTTATTGAATTTCCCAGAGCTTTAACTTTAACTTTTAATTATTTTTTTAGATTTATATATTATTCTATATTTTAGTAAATTTAATTTTTTAAATTATTTTTAATTTAAATTAAATTTTGATTCATTTTAATGTCAGCTGCTCTTAGCTGACTATAAATAAATAAATAAATAAATAAATAAATAAATGCCCAAGTCAAGTTTTGTTTATAAAATTTTAACATGAAAAAAATACCTTCTGATTCTGAATTCATTAATTTCACCATTAAGTAGGTTAGTAATAAATAATACTCCATGCATAGTTCTACGGTTTAACAGGGAGGGAAGATTTATCAAAAGGAGTCTACTTGAATACGGGGGTAAGTCAACTCCAGGAACCCAGTTAAAACTTCTAAGGCAAATAGAAGAAATTTCTTCTGCACAGATTCAATTCTGTCCTGGTGAATCGAGTATTGTGGGGACCACACACAAGATCCATACTCCAGAATAGGACGTACTAAGGATGTATAAAGCGTTTTAGTGGTGTACGGATCATTAAACTCTTTCGACCACCGCTTGATGATGCCAAGGACATTAATGGCCTTATTGACCATATACGAAATATGAGCGTCAAACTTTAACTTAGGATTAAGAATAATGCCTAAATCTTTGATTTCAAACACGCGGTCAAGTGGTGAACTATCAAGCAAATAGTGAGCAGTATGGGGGGTACTTCTACAAAAAGACATGACTTTACATTTAGAACAATTTAAATTGAGTAAGTTAGTACGGCACCAGACTGACAACGCACCCAAATCCGACTGTAGAAAATTACACAGGGAAGCGTCATTATAGGTGAAACATAGCTTCACATCATCAGCAAACATATATACATAGGAGTTAGTAATAACAGCTGGAAGATCGTTAATAAACAGATTAAATAGCAAAGGTCCAAGGTGACTACCCTGGGGTACACCAGAGGTAACAAAAATAGGTTTAGATACCGACGATTTAAAAACTACTTTTTGTGTTCGGCCACACAAGTACTCCGAAAGCCAAAATAATAGTTTTGATGGAAATCCAATAATATTTAATTTATGAAGCAACAGAGGATGACTTACAGAATCAAATGCCTTACTAAAATCGGTGTAAACAACGTCAGTTTGCATTTTTTCCTGGAACCCTTTGATAACAAGCGAAGTGAATTCAAGAAGGTTAGTGGTAGTAGATCTACGCCTAACAAAACCGTGTTGATAAGGCGATATAATCGAACTACATCCGTGTTGCAGTTGAGAACATATAATTTTTTCAAAGACTTTTGGTATGGCAGACAACTTGGATATGCCCCTATAATTTTTAACGTTTGATTTTGAAGAATTATTTAATTAATTTAAATTAATTATGGAGTGGAATTATAAAGGATTCCTTCCATATATCAGGGAACACGTTTGAATCAACAGACAAGTTAAATAATTTATTTAATGGCGCACAAAGAGAATCCGCACAGTATCTAAGAATACAACCTGGCACTCCATCAGGACCGGCAAGTAGCCAGGCTTAATAGAGTTAAATTCACTCAGGAGCATAGACTCAGTAACTACTGGGACATATATGCAATTTGACGCTTGAACTTGAAAAGGATAGGAATTACTACTACTATACATATTCGATGAGTATACTGATTGAAAATACTCAGCAAATAGATCGGCTACTGCCTGATCAGAACTTGCTTTTGTATCATCTAGGTATACTGAGGATGGCAAGCAAGAAGTCTTACGTTTAGAGTTAACAAATTTATAAAACTGTTTAGGGTCACGTGAAAAGTTTAGTCTATCATCGATTAAGATAATTATTATAGCAAGATGTGTTAACGGAAATAAAACTAGATTTTGCTACTAAATACGAAGATAAATCTAAAGTGGTTCCCGATTTTTTAAATTTTTTATATGATCTTGTCTTTGCGTTTTTTAACTTCGATAGTTCTCTCGTAAACCAAGGTGGTTTATTGTCACTTGAAGAACAAGTGAGGGGAAATATGGCTAAAGCAGTTTCTATATCACTACAAGAATAAAGGCGCGACCAATTAGTATGTTGAAGAAGATAATTTAATTTAGTAAAGTTAGTTTTACGAAAGCAACGGGTTTTTAAAGTATTTTTAGATACTAAAATATGGTTAAGAATTTCGATGGATAATTCTAAGGTTGGATGGTAGGTATCTTCCGGAAGCACTAGAGGGGGTATTCTACTAGCATTACTGCAATCGGAGTCCGAAACAAATATTAAGTCCAACATTCTACCACTACAGTTATGCACCCTGTTAACTTGCGATAGGCATAACTCCAGTAGGCCATCGATAAAATCATCAGAAGTGACTGGTAACACCGCCGAAGATGTGTCATTCACAGACCATACAACATGTGGCAGATTAAAATCACCAACCACTATCAGGTTATCCATATCTGTCAAAAATGACGAAACAAGTTGCAGGGCACTCAGATGGGACGAGTAAATGTTAATATCAGATTGAGGAGGAATATAAGAGCAAGTAACATAAAGTGAACGGCCGTTTAGTAATATTTTAACACATAAAAACTCTATGTCCGGAAGATGCTGAGAAAGAATCTGTTCAGAGGAAATACAGGAGTCAACAGCAATGAGAACACCACCCCCCTTGCGGGAAGTGCGATCGCATCTGTACAAGTTACATTTAGGAGGAAAAATGGAATAATCAGATATATCAGGTTTTAACTAGTGATGTAAAAAAACATCGATGCATCGAGCATAGACTATTTTTGGGCGATGTTTTTCGATGTTTTCCGATGTTTTGTGTCATACCGATGCTTATCGATGCATCGATGTTTGACAAAACATCGGGCGTTAAATTTCATAACATTGCAGAACATATGAAACATATGGTTTCAGTGCACACGGACAAATTCGCGGTTTTTGTAATTGTTTTAATTTCCCCTGTGTTCGCAATGCCAAAGTAAGTAAATTGTGGAAAATATATATAAATATAGTTATTTGCAATTACAAATGTATATATTCTAGAATAACAACAAAGACAAGCTTTTGCTGGAGGCACTTCACTAAAATTGACGGAAATAGCGCAAAATGCAAAATTTGCGCCAAAGTTCTGAAGACTGCGGGTAACACGACCAACATGAAGGACCACCTGCGTTCCATTCATAAAATTGATCAACATGTTGAAATGCCTGCAGTATCTGATTCTAGCGTTGTGCCACAAGTTTCGATTGTTGAAAGCTTTAGAAATATAGCGGAGTATGGCACCGACGGGGAAAAAACCAAAAAAATCAACGATGCCATTATTTACATGATTACAAAAGATGTGCAACCATTTTCCATAGTCGAAAACCCAGGCTTCATAAATTTGATAAATACGGTTGCACCGCGCTACAAAATACCGTCGCGGTATATGATTACAAAATGGGTTGATGAGAAGTTTTTGGAAATGAAGGACATGTGGAAGAGATTGCTAAATGGGAAAACGCTAACACTTACAATGGATGTATGGAGCGACCAGATGTCAATGCGGAGTTACTTTGGCATTACTGCGCATTTTCAGCTTGAGCTTGAAATGACTTCTTTGACCATCGGAGTTTTGGAGCTAAGCGAGCGTCACACATCAGTATACCTCACTGAAATGCTGGACAGTTTCTGCAAAGATTGGGACATTGAAAAGGAATTAGTGACAGCTGTCGTCACCGACAATGGAGCCAATGTCGTCAAAGCCGTTGACCTAGGTTTTGGGCGAAAAAAGCACATACCATATTTTGCACACACCCTAAATCTAATTGCACGATCTGCTATGCAAAGAGATTCAATAAGTGCATGCATTGCAAAGGTAAAGGCAATTGTAACTTTTTTTTAAGCAGAGTTGCGTTGCCAGCGACAACTTAAGAACAGCAACGGACAAGGTATTGATCCAAGATGTGGCTACTAGATGGAATAGCACATCCTATATGATAGAGCGTTTCTTGGAGCTTAAAAATTTCGTAAACGATATTGTGCTAAGTGTCCGCAACGATCTTGAGATGCTTAATGGAAATGAATTACAGTTGCTTAAGGGCTATTTACTCTCGACATAACTTAACATAACATAACATAAGAGTCAGCTGACTCAATCTACCTTATGGTTCTCAATGTTAGCGTTTACTCTCAACATAACATAACATAACTTAATTTGGAACCTGCAGATTGCAGATTTCAACATAATTTTTTTAAGCTGAGCAGTGTTCATTAACATGAAAGTCAAACAGCTGATCAAAAACTGTGTTACAAAACGTTAGGCGCTCTTTACCAATTGTTTACAAATTCAACTTTGGAAATGGATGAGCACGCGCTAATTATTTTAGTTGAAGCGAATGCTTTAATTTATGACAAGAAGTCAAAAGACTATAAAAATATAAATAAAAAAAGAGAAGTTTGGGCTGCAATTGCCAAAGAACTTGGTTGCAATGGTTAGTATATTGATAGAAATTGTTGAATTTGATTCAATAAGTTGAATGCAGATGTTGTTGATATGTGATAACAGCTGTTTATTTTCCTTTGTTTAACAACACTGCTAACATAATTCTACAGCACTGACACGTTGATTTCTTATGTTAAGTTATGTTGAGAGTAAACGCATATTTTCTATAAATTAAGTTAAATTAAATTAAGTTATGTTATGTTAAGTTATGTCGAGAGTAAATAGCCCTTTAGTAATATCATACCAATGCTGCGCCCCCTTGAGGAAGCAACCAAAATAATAGGCGCAGATACATATTGCACAGCCAGTATGGTTATCCCAATGGTGAATATTTTAAAAACAAAATTGCTTAACGTTGATGACATCACGCCCGAGGCAAAAGACATTAAGGACTTCTTGTTTTTAGAAATTGATAAGCGAATGGGTTCAATAGAGCAGGTATGCTTCAAATGTCATCATTAATTTATTCCTAAAAAAATTTTATTTTAAATGTATTGTTTCAGGTCTCAATTTTGGCAATTGCTACAGTACTTGATCCAAGATTTAAGAAACTGCATTTTAAAGACCCTCAGGCATGCTCAAACTCTATCAACAAAATCAAGTCTATGGTAAAACCGATGGTCAAAGACAACAATAGCAATGATAACGTGGCAAGCAAAACTAAATCCAATTCTTTTTGGGACCACCATCACCAGCTGGCACACTCTCACAAGCCTAATGGGGATATTGATGTGGAGATGATAGCGTACCTGCGAATGCCATTAGCGTCATTTGAAAGCAACCCTCTACAAGTATGGGAAGGTATGAAAAACACATATCCCAATTTATATAAAATGGCGCTGCAATTTTTACCGGTAGTAGGATCGTCGGTTCCTTCTGAACGGGTTTTTTCAGCGGCATCATATATTTTAATCCAGAGAAGAAATATGTTAATGCCAGACCGACTAAGCCGCATTTTATTTTTGCAAAGTATCGGCAAGAAATACTTTTTTGAAAAAAAGTAATTATAATAATTAAGATTGCTTTGAACGCAAAAAAAAAGACTGCTAAGGAAGCATTTATAGTTATAAGATTATTTTATTATTTTTATACTCGATACCGAAGGTAAAGAGTATATTGGGTTTGTGCAATGTCCGTCATGGTGTCTGTCCGTCTGTCCGTCTGTATGAACGCAACTTTTTTCCACACCCTTCAAGCTAGAGACTTGAAACTTTCCAGTTCTCTTTATCTATGGGATAGTAAATTAAAGTGTCAAGATGGGGGTTCTACGATAACTGGGGGGCTCGCAAATCGATAAATTCGATAACTCAAAACCGATAAATCCACATATTTCGCACATCCTGACAGCTAGAACTACCAAATTTGGTAAGAAGATAGCTACTAGCAACCCCCAAAAAACTGCATCAAAAATTTTGGAGCCCCGCCCAACCATTCCGCCCCCAGCCCCCCCGCATTTTAAAGTCAAAAAAGCCTATATCTCCCACAGTTTTTGAGCTATAGCCACCAAATTTGGTGCCAAGATAGGTGATGATGGCCCCCCAAAAACTGCATCAAAAGTTTGGATGCCACGCCTACCAATACCGCCCTAGCCACCTCCAGCTGCCCCAACGCTTCGTCAAAAACGAGAATGCGTGTATTTTCCATATTTGAGGAGCTAGAGCCACCAAACTTGGCAGGAAGATAGCTTGCAACGACCCCCAAAAAACTGCATCAAAGTTTTGGAGCCACGAGCTTCCCTTCCACCCCCTTTCCCCACCTTTTACAGTCTTTGAGTCTAGAGTCACCAAATTTTGTATGAAGGTAGCATTTGACATTCCACATAGATCTGCAGCAAAACTTTGAATGCCACTCCCACCCATACCGCCCCCAGCCCCCCTTTCCCCACTTTTTACAAACTTTGAGCTAGAGTCACCAAATTTGGAAGGAAGGTAGCAATTGACATTCCACATAGATC
Organism: Scaptomyza flava; assembly: GCA_030179655.1. NCBI lineage: Eukaryota > Metazoa > Arthropoda > Insecta > Diptera > Drosophilidae > Scaptomyza > Scaptomyza flava. The sequence continues at coordinate 37,733,287 of JARNME010000012.1, read as the reverse complement.
TGCAGAAAAACTTTGGATGCCACGCCCACCCATACCGGCCCCAGCCCCCCTTTCCCCACATTTAACAAACTTCGAGCTAGAGTCACCAAGTTTGGTATGAAGATAGCAATTGACATTCCACAAAGATCTGCATCAAAAATTTGGATGCCACGCCCACCCATACCGGCCCCAGCCCCCCTTTCCCCACATTTAACAAACTTCGAGCTAGAGTCACCAAATTTGGTATGAAGATAGCAATTGACATTTCACAAATATCTGCAGCAAAGATTTGGATGCCACGCCCACCCATACTGCCCCCAGCCCCTCTTTCCCCACTTTTTACAAACTTTCAGCTAGAGTCACCAAATTTGGAAGGAAGATAGTTGGTTGCATCCCTATCTGCATCGGAGAATCTTTAAGGCAGCGTACACCCCTGCCCCATCCGTACCCCTTAGCAATCAGGCCTCTTTTTACCTGTTTTAATACTGGTATCGAGTATGCCGCAGTCGGTTGCGTCCGACTGCAACGTTTCCACTTGTTGATTCTCAATGCTATGAAGACTGCTAAGGAAGAATTTATTGTTAAAATATTATTTTATTATTTTTGATTCTCAATTTTTTATTGTTATATTATTATTTAATCACAAGATAACGAAAAAATCATGAAATGACATAGTTTAAAGTTCTGTTTGTTATATTGTTAAGTAAACTATTCAATGAAGAAATATAAAAGAAAAAACTAAGAAAGCATTTATTTAAAAGGCTTCTAAGAATTGAATTAACGAGAACTAACGGGTTGGGTTGAAAACATCCATGCATCGATGTTTCTAGCCGATGTTTCACACAACATCGATTTATCATTTTGCAAACATCGATGAACATCGACATCGAAGTTTCGACCAAAATTTACATCACTAGTTTTAACCAGGTTTCCGTGAGTGCTACTATATGTGAATCAAATGATAAGCTGTTAACATATAATTTAGAAAGTTTAGTGTTAAGGCCTCTAACGTTTTGATAGGCCAAACTAAGTTGTTTTGTTAGTTTTTTGCCACCGAGGTGGAGGCAACAGGTTGGCTAGCAGGCGGTGTACTATTAATCCTGATACTACCATTATTGCTATTAATTCGCCTATTCGTATACTCCTTAACTACAAGTTGCGGCGGCCAAAACTTTTCAGAGCAAATTGTCGAGAAAAGTTCAGGCGGTACACCCAACTTGAAAGAAGATATACTTCTGGAATGTTTAAATTTAAACTTTTCAACAACAATAAGAGGGTAATCAATTTGACTCTTTACATATGCTGCAACATCATCCGATGACGTATCGGATGCCAGCCTAGAAACAAAAACAAATTTGTTGAGTGGTACATCAACCAGAGGATTGAGAGCCCCAGTTGTACCTATATTAGGATTAATAGGCGCACGAGCTGCTGAACCAGAGGGCTCATGCAAAGGTTCGGAAGATAAAGTGGCTAGGTTGTTGATAGGATTTCTAGCAGGAGAGTTAAATAACATTAGTGGGTTAGCATTGGAACCAATTGAAGGATTATTGTTAGGCACTAGAAGGGGTTTGGTTGGAAGAACAGGTTGGGCAATAAGTGGATTAGGACCCGAAGTCTTTTTACGCTTCGGAGATTCGGTAATCACCTTGCCATTTTTGAAATTAAGCTCAAGCTCGTTGAATGACGCTTGCAGATTATTAAAAGCTACATGCATAGCTTTAAAGCCAGCATGAGTCTGCCTCATGAACTTGGTCGATTCTTTCACAGCTTAATTGCAGGGCTCGCAGTACCATTTAAAGCCTGTATCTGCAATTAAGAAGTCCCTGATTTTGGGAGTGAAGCCAGCACATTTCATATGGATCATGTTGTCACACAATCCACACAAAATAAAATCTTGGTTGGTGGCTCCAACCACTTTGCAATTGGTGCTACAGCATGCAAACATTTTCAAATTGATTTAAGGTTTTATCTGGCAACTAATATGCTAGCACAAAACAAAGTAAGGCGACGGTAAGTATAAGTAAAACGTATCACTGCAAGAGCAATATAAAACAGTAAATATCAAATGAGCGCTTAAATGAGAGAGCGTTAGCGCGTAGGCAGATAGAACCGCAAGTGCGACGGATAATAGCGGATAAGAGCGGGAGAGTTTATGTTTTCTTTATGTTCTGGCAGAGCAGTCTCAGTAAAACTGCTAATTAAAGTGAGTATAAACTCGGCAAACTATTTTATGTAAACGTAAATATATACACATATATTTGCAATCACTGCTAAAACTATTTACCAGATTAAACAGAGTAAAAACGTTCGTTGTTCAATGACATGTTTGAAGAGTAATTTAGTACTCATCAATTTTCAGTCGTAGACTAATCCAGAGATTATGATTTTTTTCAATATATAGTCTAATCGACTAGCTGATAGATACCGTTTGGATCAAGGGTTCAAGAAAAGAGTTAGCTTTCATGCCTGCAAAATTTACCTTATATTTGTTATATATTTGGGATTAGGTCAATTTGTGCAATTAGGGTACAACGCACGTATCCGAATAAGATGCCGACCTGTATGGGATGTTACTACTTGTACACCAGTGCAATTTCTATATATGGTGCGTATCAGGTAGTTTATTTGTATATCCTGTAACTGCACCTGAGTTTAGGGACCAGAATTTAACAAAAGGTTTCAGGCAAGCATAACTGAATGAAAAACAAAAATCATGCATCTTAACAATAAGGAATTATGTGTCATAAAAGGCCTAGAAATGCATGCAACACATTTTTTACCTATGACTTTTTTCACTATTTTACCTATAAAAACCACAGGGGCAAATTCGGGCAGCTGAAAATTTTTGCATTAGACAAAGGAATAATCAAAGAAATAATTTTGAAAATATGGCAAATGTAAAATGTGATAATTTTTTTTTTTAATTTTCCATCAAAGTTGAAAAATAGTGAAAAAATTGATAGTTTGTAAATATCGATTTACCTGGCCAACCGCAAAGCAAACATTACAATTTTTCGTATGCGATCGCTTTGAGTTATGTGGCCAATTGTAGAGCGTCGCTCAAGTTGTTTACTTTTGGTAATAAATTATGCATTGCAATAGAAGAGGCCAGTCAGCAATTTATATGAAAAATGAATTAACAGAATGTTTTTGGGATTTTAGCCAATCATTTTTATATTTTTCATAGACAATATTATTGGTTCTGGTGCCGAGGAACTAGTGAGATGGTTCTGAGGTGGGCAAGCTGAGGCCACCGGACGGGTCGCAGGTTGCGGATAGTGCAAGGCCTCTAGTTGAGGTTAGCTGCGAATAGCGACTTGTCGTGAATAAGCAGTCCCGGACAACAGCGTTGATTTCAGCGTTGTGGGACCGTCAAGGCGCTTGTCTGACTGCCTTCTTAACATAGTCTTAAGGCCTATTTACTCTTGACTTAACTTAACTTAACTTAACGTAACTTAACGTTACTTTACTTAAGGAATGTATGCGTTTACTCTCAACTTAACTTAACGTAAGAAATCAGTGTGTCAGTGCTGTAGAATTATGTAAGCAGTGCTGTTAAACCAAAAATTAAACAGCTGTTATCACATATTGAGAACATCTACATTCAACCGTTTTTGCGTTTGCTCATTTGGAAGAAATTAATAATGGATAAAGTTTGTGTAGCATTTGGTGTTTACCTAAACATCATAGCATTACTTAAAAAGCAGGAAGAGCAGAAAAAAAGGAAGCGGCGCTGGGCAGTACGTCCAATAAATCGGAACTGGCACACGAGTGGGTACTTCACCAAGACATTTTCAGCTATGAGAGATTTGGATGAAGAACAGTTTTTTATTCATACCCGAATGCCTAAAAAGTTGTTCCAATTATTATTGTGTTTGTTGCGAGAGAAACTCAAGAAGCCGCTACAGCGCATCAGTACAGAAGAGCGGCTTGAAATAACATTATTGTAAGTTTATTTTCATATATATATATGTAAATTATGTGTATGTACTTTATTTTTATACTCGATACCGAAGGTAAAGAGTGTATTGGTTTTGTGCAATGTCCGTCATGGTGTCTGTCCGTCTGTCCGTCTGTCCGTCCGTATGTGTGCAAGTTTTTTCCACACCCTTCAAGCTAGAGACTTGAAACTTTCCAATTCTCTTTATATATGGGATAGTATATTAAAGTGTCAAGATTGGGGTTCTACGATAACTGGGGGGCTGGCAAATCGATAAATTCGATAACTCAAAAACGATAAATCCGCATATTTCACACACCCTTACAGCTAGAACTACCAAATTTGGTAAGAAGTTAGCTACTAGCAACCCCCAACAAACTGCATCAAAAATTTTGGAGCCATGCCCCCATTCCGCCCCCAGACCCCCCGCATTTTAAAGTCAAAAAAGCCTATATCTCCCACAGTTTTTCAGCTAGAGCCACCAAATTTGGTGCCAATTTAGCTGATGATGACCCCCCAAAAACTGCACCAAAAGTTTGGATGCCACGCCCACCAATACCGCCCTAGCCGCCCCCAGATGCCCCAGCGCTTCGTAAAAAACGGGAATGCGTGTATCTTCCAGAGTAGTGGAGCTAGAGCCACCAAATTTGGTAGGAAGATAGCTGGTAACGACCCCAAAAGAACTGCATCAAAGTTTTGGAGCCACGACCACCCATCCCGCTCCCAGCCCCCCCGCATTTAGAAATCACAAAAACCTATATCTCCCACAGTTTTTTAGCTAGAGTCCCCAAATTTGGTGCCAAGATAGATGATGATGACCCCCCAAAAACTGCATCAAAAGTTTGGATGCCACGCCCACCAATACCGCCCTAGCCACCCCCATCTGCCCCAACGCTTCGTCAAAAACGGGAATGCGTGTATATTCCAGAGTAGTGGAGCTAGAGCCACCAAATTTGGTAGGAAGATAGCTGGCAACGACCCCCAACAATCTGCATCAAAGTTTTGGAGCCTAGCCCATCCGTTCCGCCCCCCTTTCCCCACCTTATACAAACTTTGAGCTAGAGTCACCAAATTTGGTATGAAGGTAGCATTTGACATTCCACAAGGATCTGCAGCAAAAATTTGGATGCCACGCCCAACCATACCGCCCCCAGCCCCCCTTTCCCCACTTTATACAAACTTCGAGCTAGAGTCAGCAAATTTGGTATGAAGGTAGCAATTGACATCCCACATGGATCGGCAGCAAAAATTTGAATGCCACGCCCACCCATACCGCCCCAAGCCCCATAGCCCCCCTTTCACCACCTTTTACATGCTTCGAACTAGAGTCACCAAATTTGGTATGAAGGTAGCATTTGACATTCCACAAGGATCTGCAGCAAAAATTTGGATGCCACGCCCAACCATACCGCCCCCAGCTCCATAGCCCCCCTCTCCCCACATTTAACAAACTTTGAGCTAGAGTCAACAAATTTGGTATCAAGGTAGCATTTGACATTCCACAAGGATCTGCAGCAAAAATTTGGATGCCACGCCCAAACATACCGCCCCCAGCCCCCATTTCCCCACTTTATACAAACTTTGAGCTAGAGTCACCAAATTTGGTATGAAGGTAGCATTTGACATTCCACAAGGATCTGCAGCAAAAATTTGGATGCCACGCCCAACCATACCGGCTACAGCCCCCCTTTCCCCACTTTTACAAACTTTGAGCTAGAGTCACCAAATTTGTTATGAAGATAGCAATTGGCATTCCACAAAGATCTGCATCAAAAATTTGGATGATATTCCACCCATACCGCCCCCAGCCCCCCTTTCCCCACTTTATACAAACTTCGAGCTAGAGTCACCAAATTTGGTATGAAGATAGCAATTGACATCCCACATGGATGGGCATAAAAATTTTTAATACTGGTATCGAGTATACCGCAGTCGGTTGCGTCCGACTGCAACGTTTCCACTTGTTTATAATTGTTTATTTTAAAGATTTTTAGCTCATGGCACGAGTTTGCAATCGATTGCTTGGAGTCACAAACTTGGTAAAACGACTACATGGAAAATTATTTTTGGAACTTGCGAAGCTTTATGGGATGTGCTTTCAGGTAGTTGTTCAATAATGCATGTACCTTACTTAATACTTAAAATGTTTTTTTTACCAATGTGTTTTTTCAGGCATATATCTGTCACCTCCAACCGAGTCGCAATATAAAGACATTGCGGCTGATTTTGAAAGTTTATGGAACTTGCCGAATTGCGTTGGTGCAGTGGATGGAAAGCACATCGCAATAAAGTGCCCAAACAATAGTGGCAGCATGTATTTCAATTATAAAAAAACATTTAGTCTAGTTTTAATGGCGGTCTGCGATGCTCGATACACTTTCATTGCTACTAGTGTGGGAAGCTATGGCAGTGAAAATGATGCAGGTATTTAATGCACATTCATTTCTTGTGTAACCCTAAATAATTAAAATGTAACTATGTTTAACAGGTGTTTTCAGCGTATCCGATTTTGGTAGAAAACTTTTAGACGGAACATTACCATTGCCGCCAAGCAAACCTCTACCCAATTGTAGCGACACAGAACCATTCCCGCATTTTTTTGTTGGCGATGCTGCTTTCCCGTTAAGAAAAAATTTGATGAAGCCAATTTCTCCAGCACGTTCAGGGGTAACATTGTCGCTTGAAGACAATGTTTACAACTACAGAATATCAAGGGCACGGCGAACTATTGAAAACAGTTTTGGTATACTGACCGCACGGTGGCGCATTTTGAATAATACGTTGGAGTTCATGCCAGATAATTGTGAAAAGGTTGTTATGACGTGTGTCGCATTACATAATTTTATTATGTTAAATGATTTGGATCGTTGGTATTGTCCTCCTTCGTTTGTTGACCAAGATGCGTCTGACAACAGCATTATATTGGGTGGCTGGCGAACTGAAATGCAGTCCTGGAATAGGGTTCGTGAGTACATGTCACATAGCCGCAGGAGCTCCAACTATGCCATGACGCTGAGAAACAAATTGCGTAGCTATTTAATGAATGAAGGAGCAGTTTCGTTTCAACCAAAATAAAATGTTTAACTTTATGAGAAAATTAAAATAAAACAAGGATAATTTAATTTTGTTTCAATTTATTGATAGTCGGACAATAATTGCAAGATTTTCGTTCCAACATTAAATTTTTTATTGGGAGACATTGCCGACAACGTTTTTTTTTAACAATATTGCCAAAACTTGCTGCCACTTCATCCACAGCTTCTTGCTGCTTCATGGACTCGCAAAAATCCTTGAACGCTGCTGTTGCCTCTGACAAATTATCGTCCACGGTGGTGTTTGTCTTGCGTTTTTTCGACGGATGTAGCGATGCCACAGGTACAGGTTCAGGTGCAAGTGCATTATTTAAAAATTCTGGTGGAGATTCCATGAAAGTATCATAAATAAGTGGGGTTGAGGAGAACACGTCATCATTTTCAAAACATGTTGGCAGCGACTCCTCAGACTTCTTGAAATTTGACCTTTGCCTAAACAATAAAAGTACTGTACAAAAAAAAAAATTAAAAACAAATTTTAAATAACTAATTACCGGCGTCTCTGCAAATGGTTTTTTAAAAACTGCAAACTTTGGAAATGCAGCCATTCCGACGAAGTCCCAACTCCACTACCTGAGGGTTCCACTATCCTCAACTCCTTCGCAAATCGCTCTCTCAGGGTAGTCCAACGCCTTTCACAGATATCAACTTTAACAAACAAACATATCAATGCAAAACCAAATTCAACAATTTTTATCAATATACTAACCATTGCAACCAAGTTCTTTGGCAATTGCAGCCCACACTTCTCTTTTTTTAATTATATTTTTAAAGTCTTTTGACTTTTTATCATACAACAAAGCATGATTTTCTACTAAAATAATTAGCTTATGTTCATCCATTTCATTGTTTGATTTTGTAAACATTTTGTAAAGAGCGTTAAACGTTTTGCATCACAGTTTTTGATCAGCTGTTTGATTTACATGTTAATCAACACTGTTCAACTTAGTAACTTAACGTAAGAATCTGCAACCTGCAGGTTCAGAATTAAGTTAAGTTACGTTAAGTTGAGAGTAAACGCTAACATTGACAGCCATAAGGCAGATTGAGTCAGCTGACTCTTACGTTAAGTTAAGTTAAGTTAAGTCAAGAGTAAATGGGCCTTTACACACACCCTTCTCCTACACATGTTTTCCTACCCAATTCCTACCCCCCACATCTCACAACGGGCAGTGGTGACGTCCTGGGGCAAGGGTGCCATTTCACCCCCCGAAGCCAGAGTGTTACGTGGTCCGTGCTCATTGGCTGGTTTGCAGTCAGGGGTAACCGACTGTATTTCAACGGAGCCTCACCGATACCTGGCCGCCTCGGTGAGTATACCTGGCCCCGGCGTGTTAGTGTTCTGTTCCACAGAAGAGGCTGCAAAAGAAGCCGCCTCTACCGGCACCGGGTCAGCCTGGCGGCTCTGGCGACCCACTTAGGCAAGGCCTAATGGTACCTCCGGTACCTCAAGCGTGGCTTGAATCCGGAAGAGGCTCGCAAGAGAGCGCTGGAGCATCGGGCCCCGACCGCATCTCCAGTTGGGCGTATCGACGGCCAGGCCGTGGCGGGGAAGAAGCGACCCCTTGAACACACGTCGCCTACTGAGCTCCCCATAGACCCCAAGAGGTCGAAAAGTAGACGTAACGAAACTCCGGAGGGCCAAGGTACCTCAAGCGGTTCGAAGCGACCGAAGGCGGCCACGTATGCCAGTGTAGCTAAGGGCACTAACCTTGCTATACTGGCTAGTTAATTCCCGAGGAAGCGGCTGACCAAGGAGGAGTTGTCGGCGGTGGAGTCAGCCCTGGTAGAGGAGATGAGAAAGGGCTGGACCGCCTGCCTCAACTTTAATGGCATCCTATTCCGGGATGGTCTGGTCCTAGTGGACTGTCTGGACGAGGATGCCAGGAAGTGGCTGGAGCTGAAAGTGCCCAGCATCAGTGCCGCAGTGGGTGTGGAACTCCGCACATGCCCGCAAGGTGAGATACTGGAGTCAAACATCGTCACGGTGTACCTGCCACGCACGGCTAGTGAGACGGTGGAAAAATCACTTGGACTGCTCATTGAGCAGAATAAGGGTCTTCTCACCGAGACGTGGTGCCTTGATACCAAGGGCGGAAAGGTGCTGACCTTTGGTTTGGAGGATTAAGCTCTGTCGCTCCTCAGTAATAGGGGAATGATAGTGAGCTTCAGATTTGGTCAGCTGAGGTGCCGCCTGCACAAAAAGCAAGCTGCGACAACGATGGCTGTGAAGGTGCAAGCAGACGAAGTGCCTGGCACCTCTTCTGCTGCAGCACCCACCGATGAGGCAGCCGAAGCCGAAGCGATTGCAGCCTGGGAAGCCAAGTTGGACTCGGACTTGTCACGGATACACGTGCGCGGCCTTGACCAAGTAGATATGAGGGAGACATCGCCAAGAGCATGCATCTTGGTCCGAAAGAACACTAACTTTCTTTGTCTCTCCAAATTTCTCAGCAGGGATCTTGTAGCAGTGCTAATCACTGGCGTGTTCGGGAGTATGGTGGTGGCGTCAGCCTACTTCCTGGGTGATACTGCGGAAGCCCCCCCAACAGAGGTTCAGGATCTGGTGGCATACTGCAGCAGCAATAGACTCCCATTGCTGCTGGGATGCGACGCAAACGCGCACAGCGTAGCGTGGGACAGCACGGACAACAACAGTAGAGGTGAGTGTTTGCTTGACTATCTTGTAGCTAATGACCTTATGGTGTTCATTATGGGGGCTGAACCCACTTTTATCACCAAAAATAGAGCCGAAGTACTTGATATTACTTTCGGCAATGGGAGAGGTTCTGGGCTGGTTTACAACTGGAGGGTCTCAACAGAACCGTCAATGTCGGATCACAGGATCATCCTTTCGACATTAGTAACAATTTCAGGATTAGTAAAGTCATCAGGAATCCCCGGCGGACTGACAGTCACACCTGGGGTTAAATCTGAGCAGACTAAACCATAGTAGGAGGGTCTCTTCTCAGGAAGAGCTAGAGCAACTCTCGACAGAAGTTGACGAGACGATTATCATGCAAGTTGTCCAACCAACTCCATAGAGTCCAACAGGGACAACCCTAGGTGGAATAAAAAGCTTGGGATGCTTCGAGCAGAGGTCAGGAGGCTGTTTAATACAGCCAAAAGAATAGTGGCAGATGTGACTTATACACCAAGAAACTAACAGAATATAATAAAGAAATCAGGTACAGCAAACGTGCTCATTTCCGGAGATTTTGCTCCAACCTAGAGCAGGCCACACCTGCTGTGAGAGTCTTTAAGTCGATCTCGAAAGGCAAAGTGTTGTCCGAACTGTGCTTAAAGAGGCCAGATGGTTCCTTCACGGAAAATGAGGTGGAAAAGGCAGAACTTCTCCTGCAAACTCACTTTCCACTTTGTAAAACCATCACCAACACTGACAGGAGGACGGCCAGGGTCATCTTTATCCCGAAAGTGGGAAAAAACGACCCCTTCCACCCCAAATCTTTCAGGCCGATCAGCCTAACTTCCTTCTTGCTAAAAACCCTTGAAAAGATAGTTGACAATCACATCAGGATCTCGTACCTAGTGTCCCCTGCATGATCACCAACATGCCTATAGAGAAGGAAAGTCAACAGAATCGGCTTTCCTCGACCTAGTAAACCGTCTTCAATGCTCAGTGAAGGCCAAAGGCGTTGCTCTTTGTGCCTTCATGGACATAGAGGGTGCTTTTGATAACACAGCACATGATGTTGTGGTTAGGGCGCTTCAGGGAAAAGGGGTTGAGCCAGGACTCACTCTCTGGCTAGGCAAGCTCCTTGACACTAGAATTGCGGAAGTCTCTGTCAAAAATTTGACGGTCAGGGCCCAAACCACCAGAGGTTGTCCACAGGGGGGTGTCCTATCACCTCTCCTCTGGAGTCTCGTGGTGGACGAGCTACTAGTCAAACTTACAGATAATGGATTTGAATGCCAAGGCTACGCTGATGACATTACCATTGTCTGTAAAGGCAACTTTGAGAACACGCTTTGTGATAGAATAACTCTGGGTCTTAAACTTTGCTTGGACTGGTGCAAAGACGTGGGGCTGAATATCAATCCAGCAAAAACCACAATTGTCGCCTTCACCAATCGTTACAAGTTAAAGTCCATAAGACCCATATCTATTGGGGTACGGTAATCCCACTCTCTACGGAGATAAAGTATTTGGGGTTATCTTGGACAAGAGACTACTGTGGAGACAGCATAATGAGCACGCGGTACGCAAGGCTACAATAGCCCTAATGTGCTGTAGATCTCTCGCAGGAAAAATTGGGGTGTGTCCCCAAAATCCATCTGTGGATGTACACAACAATGGTGAGGCCCATAGTCAGCTACGGCGCTGTGGTATGGGCGGGACGTGTTGACCTGGATGTCACTAAACGGCAACTGGGCAAACTCCAGAGACTTGCCTGCACGTGCATCTCGGGCGCAATGCGTACGTGCCCATCCTCAGCACTGGACGGACTGCTAGGACTTCCGCCTTTGCATGTCTACATCAAACACAGTGCGAACAGATCTATTATGAGATTGACAGGAGCGAACGCAATCACCTCTGTCACTAGTGCAACAGGCACACTGTTGGCCTTTCCGCAAGATGCGCAGATGACCCTTTTTAGTTTCGAGAAGCTCTTTAAAACGGAGTTTAGCAATAAAGCAGAATGGACTAGTCTGTCTTCCACCTATAATGTGAAACCACATGCTATTAGATGGTACACGGACGGATCATTAACAGATGAGGGTGCTGGAGCTGGAGTCTGCGGACCCCAACTTAAGTATCATGAGCCCCTGGGCAAATTCGCCAGCATTTTCCACGCGGAAGTGCACGCGATTGAAAGATGTGCAACCTTCAACTTCGAGAGGGGATACGTTCATAGAGACATAGCCATTTTCTCCGACAGCCAGGCAGCGATCAAAGCACTTAGTGCTTATAAAATCGTTTCCAAACTGGTTTGGCAATGTATTGAAGCACTCAATAGGTTGGGCAGTAATAACAAAGTCACCATCTATTGGGTACCGGGACATGCGGGTGTTCCCGGTAATGAGGTCGCCGATATTTTGGCCAGGAGAGGAGCTAGCACTCCTTTCCAGGGCCCTGAACCTTTCTGTGGGCTAGGACCAGGGTTTATCAGTCAGAGCAGTCGCATCGATCTGCTTAACGCATGTGAGGACGCTTGGCGGTTTTCACATGGGGCAAGACAGAGCAAGCGACTGTTAGGTAGTTACAACAAGAAGAGAACTGAGGACTGTCTGAAGCTGAGCAAAGGATCTCTTCGGATAGTCACGGGTTTCTTGACCGGGCACTGCAGACTGCGCAAGCATCTGCATAATCTCAGGTTAGGGGAAGACAGTCTTTGCAGACTGTGTCATCAGCCGACTGAGGCTCTCTCTTCTGGGGAGCCTCTTTCTGTCTACAGAGAAGATGAGGGCTCTACGAACATGCCACATCGTCGCGTTCCTTGTATCGATCGGGCTGTTCGGGGAGTTGTAACCCACAACAGTTAGAGGGCACAATAGATCCTAGTGGTCGCAGTGCATGATCCTCGTTCCAAATAATAATAATAGACAATATTAATGATATTAATTAAAGCTTTGAAATAATAATATATTTTTTATTTATTTTTATTAGCCACGCCCACTCATCCTATCCCCCCTCACATATTGAAATTAGAAACCCCAATAACTTTCACTGTTTTTTTTTTTTTTTTTTGAGCTGTAGCCACCGAAATTGGTGTCAAGATAGGCGACGACATCCCTCATAAAGCTGCATCAAAACTTTGGATACAACGCCCGACCATAGCACCTTATCCGCCCCCGCAAGTCATCAAGTTTGGTAAGAAGAAATCTGGTAACGACCCTTAAATTTTGGATGTGCCCTAAGCCCTAGCGCGCCACCATTGAAAAACTGGTTTGCGTATATCTTTTGAGCCTGAGTCACCAAATCTGGTTGGAAGATAGCTGATAACGACCCCCAAGTATCAGCATCAATACTTGGAGGTCACGCCCACCCATGCCGCCCCTAGCTCCCCCGCCCTTGACAAACTGAAATGCGTGTATCTTTTTGAGCTAGAGTCCCCAAATGTGGTAGGAAGATAGCTGGTGACATCCCACAAAGATTTTTTGCAATAAGTCTGATGCCGCGCCTCCAAACTCTCTCTCTTTTTGAAAGATCTGCATCAGCCAATCTTTGAAAGCGGCGTATGCCCCTACCGCATTCCTACCTCCTTGCAATCAGGCCTGTTTTGATGCCCTTAACCCATAAAATGGGTAAATAAGGGTATAATGGTTTTGTGCAAAAGTATGTAACAGGCAGAAGGTAGCATCTCCGACCCTATAAAGTATATATATTCTTGATCAGCATCAACAGCCGAGACGATATAGCCATGTCCGTCTGTCCGTCTGTCTGTCCGTCTGTCCGTCTGTATGAACGCGTGGATCTCAGAGACTACAAGAGCTAGAGACTTCTGATTTTGTATTTAAGTTCTCCTATACCATAAGCAGAACAAGTTTGTTTCATATTATCGATAGCTATTCAGGTTTCCGATACACACCTGGAATCGATAACAAAAAAATATCGAATTTGGAAAATCTAAAAATGAGGGTTGAAGTAATGGGTAATGATAGAACTTTTCGTCCAAATCGGTTGAGAAACACCGGAGATATTGAACTTAATCGATTGAAGCTAAGTCAGTATACCAAAGTCTTACATAAATATAATTTATTTATTGCAACTGGGTTCAGGGTATCTTCTAGTCGGGCTCTTCCGACTAGAGCCTTCTTATTTGTTATTTATTTATTTATTTATTTTGTTTTTATTATTATTATTATTTTTTTTTTTTTGTTAATCAATTCTATTTATGTTGAATGTTCATTGAAATTCTTAGAGTTTTTTGTTTTTTTTTTTTTGTTTTAAATTTAATGTATTGGACCAAAACACAGTTAGCTTTTATTACAACACAGTGATCTTCATTAGTAAATTCGGCAAGCCTGGTTGACTTCAGGCGTAGTTGTGGGTCTTGTGGATGAAGTTGACTTCCTTTGGATGGTCACCAGGCTATTGTATTAGGTTTCCAAATGACCTGCGCTTAAGTCTTCTAACGAATCTTCTCCCCGCAAGCTCTTTAGCCAGCCGGCTTCGGTGCCGCTGCAAACGTGCGTTGTATCTGATGGAATAAGCTCCAACTTGGCTGTCTATGGTAGTCAATCTGAGGTCATTGTGCAAGGTTGAATCTCGTACGTACCAGGCAGCACCAGTTATTCGACGCAAAGCCAAATTCTGGAGTGTCTGGATACGTCGTCGACTTGTCCGACACGCAATGCCCCAAATCTGTATACCATATCTCCAAGTCGGAGCAACCAAAGTGTTGTACACTGCCCGTTTGCAGCGCAGCGGCAAGGCGCTATTGGCGTTTATCATCCAATTAACTTTTGACAGTGAGGTGAGGTGAGGTCTTCAAGATCATCAGGAGTGGGTATGTCCGCCGTGTACAGGTTGTATAGAAAAGGGCCCAGTACGCTGCCTTGCGGAACGCTCGCCTTCATTTCCCGCGTGGTAGAGATCGCAGCCCTCACCTTGACTTCAAACCTGCGTTCCGTTAGGTATGAACGCATTAGCATGAAATAGGGAGCTGGGAGGCGCGTTTTTATTTTTTGAAGCAGACCTCTAATCCAGACGCGGTCGAACGCCTGCTGGACATCCACAAAGATACCATAGCAATAGCTCTTGTCATCGAATGCCTTGAGTATGTGGTTAACCACTCTGTGAACCTGTTCAATTGCACCATGCCCTCTCCTGAACCCAAATTGGTGGTCAGGAAGAATGTTCATATTATCCATAAGCCTAACAAGCCGTGCAGCAATAAGCCTCTCCCAAACCTTAGACAGAGATGGCAAGAGGCTGACCGGTCGATATGACTCAGGGTCATCCTCCGGCTTACCCGACTTATGAATCATGTGGATCCTTGCTAACTTCCACTGGGCAGGAAAGTGCAGGGTTCTTAGAATAGCGTTGAAAATCAACGTTATAAAGAGAAGCACTCGAATTGGCAGGGCTCTCAGGGTGGTGTGGCAAATACCGTCATGGCCAGGAGCCTTAGAACTAGGAAGGATATTAATAGCTTCCTTGACCTCCTCCACTCTGATGGGGTTGATGGGCAATGACATCTGCAGCGGAGTCTCCAGTGCTTGGGCGGTCTCATTAAGGCTATTCTGATCAGCTAGGTCAAGCGGCGTAAAGCGTTCTTCAAGGTGACTTGCAAACGTCTCAGCTTGCTCGTCGCCAGTTTGGCAGTGCCCGTTTCCAGGACAGCGAAGTGGTACAGTTCTCCAAGGTTGGCGCTTTAGGCTACGTGTGGCACGCCACAGAGAGTAACCAGCATCACATGTGTAATCCATACTCTCTAACCTTCTAGTAAAAGTTTCACTTTTAAGCCTGCGTAGTGCCTCCTTAAGCTCCCTCTCAGATCTTCGCCATACTGCCTTGTCCTGAGGGCTATGCGTTGTCTGGTATCTGTGTCTGTTTTGCCTCTTGATTCTGAGCAAGTTCGCTATATCCGCTGGGAGTCTGTTTCCAGAATTATCCTGGCGTCTTACCATAGGGCGGGGTGGTTTCAGCTGCAGCCGACCGGATCTTGGCGATTAGCAAATCAATGGAATTTTCAACATCCAATCCAGTGTTGATGGTAGTGTTAAGCTCGATACTTTCGCCAATCCGTCTCTGAAACTCCTCAATGTTGGTACGTGCGTTGATGAGCCTTGGTGGTCCACTGACCATTCTTGCGCTGCTATCCAAAGTAACTATCAGGGCAAGGAGGTCACTAAGGAGGTCCCAATCATCAGATATGGAAAGAATCTGGTCTGGAATCCCCTGGTATATGGCAAAGTCAATGCAGGAAGGAGTACCTCTTGCTCCATAAAGGTACCTTGTTGGTGATCCCGTTGCAAGGATCTTTGCTTGTCTACGAGACAGGCTCCCAGCAAGCTGTTTGCCTCGTGCATTGCTGCTTCGTCCACCCCACAGCCAATGATGAGCGTTCCAATTTCCACCCACCAAGTACTTGTTACCAGCCGAGTTAAGGATATTATTAAAATCATTAATCAATATCCTCTCATTTGGCCTGCAATAGATAGCTCCAAAAACCACATCTCCAGCATCTATCGAAACTCTAACCGTTGAATACTGGTAAGCCCGATTAACTAAAGTCAACTGAGTGAAATGTATCAGATTGCTCCGAACGAGTACAGCGCAGCCCCCTGCAGCTATTCGATTATCAACCCAATGTACTGGGTACACCTCGAAGCCAAATATTCTTGGAAATGATAAGCCATTCGTCCTGGTTTCTGACAGGAGGATGACCTTGATGTCATGTTTTCGTACTAGAGCTTCAAGCTCTAGTACTTTACCTGAAATGCCGTTGGCACTCCAGATAAGAACCTTTAGTGGTGAATTCATTTTGACAGCAACGCGGTCATAAGCGTGAGGATTTGCTGTTGCATCCCCAAAACTTGCTGCTGCATATCTGCCATTCTCCCAATAGCTCGAGTCATATCCTTGATGGCAGAAGAGATCTCATCTCCGTTGACTGGCATCTGTTGCTCAACTTGCTGTCGGGTTTGACTCTGTTCTTGCTGCTGCTTCAGGCCGCGTCTAGCCACAGCAGCATATGATTGCCCTCCAACTTGTTCCTCAATGAATGAACTTGCAACGTTTACTGGCTCGGGTTCATGTGTTCTGATTCTCCGGATCTGGTTTGGCAATTTTGGGGTTAGGTTGGCGTTTTTAATGGCCTTAGGAGCTCCCGCTCGCCTTATGTACTCGATGAAGACCGTTCACCCCTTATAATTTGCCGGGTGGCTGCAAGAGCAGTGTACGCATGTAGCTGGCACGTTAGGTGACCTGGTGCATTCAGTAGACCGATGGTTATCGCCGCATTTTACGCACCTAGGCTGATTTGTGCAGTATTTGGCTGTGTGTCCATACTCCTGACATCTGTGGCATTGCACAACTTCATGACTTCTACGAGCCGTCTCAATTTTAACCACCTGTTTGCACATTTTCCTAATAGCAAGAACCCCCTTGTTATTAGGCGCTGGTTCTATATTAAGAAAGTGTAGGTTCATAGACTCATTAGAGTCCTTCTTTTTTGGGTTATGTAAGTGGAGAACTGTGTGACCTTTGCTCTTAAGCTCATCAATAATCTCTCGATTAAGCGTAGAGTGATGCAGTCCCTTAATGACAATGCGATAAGCCTTCTCCTCATGGAGTTGGTATGAGTGGAATTCAATTTTGTGCTCGTTAAGCTTGTTCACTATAGCTCTATAGGTGGACACATCGCTGGCAAGGAGTCGCATGGTTTTACCCATATTGGATTTAATAACCAATCTATTTTCATCCACAACATTCATCAGAAGTTGCCACACGTCATAGATATTATCGATGTTATTGACTACAATAGGGGGTGGCTTCTTACCAACAGCGGTGGCTATAGGCTGCGCAGATGTTGATGCTCCAAAATCCAAGGGGTCCGCCTGATTTGGTGACTCATCTTCTGAAGATTCATATATCTCAGTAGCGTTCTCGACGTCCATACCGTCGTCATCTTTTTCGGCCAAAAGAGCCGATCTTCTTCGCTTGCGAGACATGCATGCGGACCGCTGCAGCAGCTGTCGGGTCATCATCATCATCGTGTTTGTGGGAGCTTTTAATGTTCGTAGCGATTGAGCTACTTATCCCTGTCTTAAGCCCAGAGTACTTATTGGTAACTGTCGTCAATTTGCTAACTAACTCAGCCCTCGATGACACATCGGCTGTTGACGTCAGTTGCTTGGCAGATGGGTGTGCAGTAGATGCAGGCACATTGCACTCTGCGTTGGAAGTCTTGCTGTTGGATCCTATCTTCAATGTGATATCATTTAAAAACTGAGCCCTAAGGTCCTTATGAGATATGCCAGCTACCGACATCATCGCTTTTTTAGACTGACTAGATTCTGAGCGCGTAAGAGTTTTATCATCCATACTTGATAGCTTCAGACACTGCACAGTCGATAAATACGGCTGGGTGCCCGATGTGCCCGTTGGGCTGGATATACTGTTTAAACACTTTTTCCTAATGTTCGTGGTTGTATAGCTTTTGCCGACACTGCACGCAACAGCGTCCAAAGTCTGTGAATTGTGCACAGCAACGAGTAATGTTCAGTTTTGACGAATTTATTTATTTTATTTCTGATGTTGCCTGAATTTGTTTCTAAAATTATTTTTTGAGAAAATATTTGATGTTGCCTGCCAGACGAACTGATTCTTAGAGTTCGTTTTAGTTATTTTATTGCTTCAGCCTAAAAATAGGCAATGCTTGAAGAGCGTGCACAACTTTTGCTCTGTAGCTTGCATCTTTTTCGGTTGAGTTCAAAAAAGTACCTGAGGTTGGAATATTTTTGTTCCGATCTGCACTGATGTTCTGGGCCGAAAAATTTTGCGGGGCTCCATTAAAGCGAAGCGGCTCGTCATAGGAGATATTCCCTTGCACCAATGTTGTTGGCACAAATTGTTGTCCATTCAAAAATTTAGAATTTTGTTTTCTTGCATCGGTTTTCGGACTCCGTTCATCCATCTTTTCTTTATACCTGCGACAATCCCTAGACCAGGCTGGATGCATTCCCCCACAATTGATACAAAGGTAGTTTTCCACTGCAGTTACCTTGCACTGTGAAGTTGGATGATCTAGAGCACATTTACCGCAGATGTATGGTTTCCAGCAATAGTTTTTGGTGTGCCCAAAACCTTGGCATCTGTGACAGAGAATGGCGTTTAATGATTTTTTAGGGATTTCAACCATTACTTTCTGATGTCCGATTTTAGTTAAATTAAGTGCATCTTTGTTATTCGCCGCACGATCTAATTCAACAAAGAAAAAGTTTCTGGGTATGGTTTGTTCCTTTCCGTCATTATTAATAACCTTCCGGGGGCGAGGGTTGCTTACACGACGGACGGTATGACCAAACTCGATAAACGCCTTTCTTATTCGATCTTCTGGAGTAGTACTTGCTAAATTGCGGACGATTACCCGATAAGGCTTGTCATCCTTAAGCTGATATGTGTAATAGTTTGCTTCAAATAATCGATAACTATTCTGGTTTCCGATATACACATAATATCGATAACAATAAAATATCGAATTTGGAAAATATAAAAATGAGGGTTGAAATAATGGGTAACAATAGAACTTTTCTGCAAATTTCGTCCAAATCGGTTGAGAAACACCGAGATATTGAACTTAATCGATGGAAGCTAAGCCAGTATACCAAAGTCTTATATAAATTAAATATATTTATTGCAACTAGACTAGAGCCTTCTTACTTGTTATTATTTATTGAGTCGGTTGCATCCGACTGCAACGTTTCCAATTATTTAAATTTTCAGCGACGCACTCGATCTATTAATCTGCCACGTAGTTTCGGAGATCATAAGGAACAAACAAACAAAAATAGATTGACAGACAGATAAAACTCACCTCTTACTTTTTGTTTGTGGTTGCATGATTGACTTATATGTTTAATGTTATGAAAACAATTTTAATTTAGTAAAGAAACTCCCTTCCTATAAATCTTTCACTCTAGCACCTTCTGTTATTGCTCTTAGCACAACATACATATAATTGCTGCTTACATCACACAGCTTCCTGTGTGCACTCTCACATCTATGTTATCAAAGACCGTGTAATATCAAGATGTTGCAATTGTTAAGAAAAGCTTTGTCTCAAAGGTTTGCCTCAGAAATATTTCAAATGGTCTACAGAATAAGAAAAGCAGTAAGCCATAAGTGTGAGGGAGCGCCATAACGGATAGCATGTGCAGCCGTTTTTGTGCGTGTGTTTCCCTTTTTTTCTGGGCCTGCTTGTCTTGAATTTTGCTCATTTTTCACATTTTGGTTTTTTCTGTGTCGGCAAATGACATCGACAAGTGCATTACTGAATACACATTCGAAACTTGTGTTCATCGCTGCATAAATTGCGATGATATAATTTGTGTCTACTGTCATAGAATTATAAAAAGCAAAGAGTATAAATGACCAGCAATTGATAAACTGAAATTCGACTGTTTGTCTACATTTATGCATATACAGCACTCTTTAATGTGAGTGTGGCTATTGTATATAGTTTATTGACCCGTCTTAGCTACATACATATATAATATGACCATTTATGAGAAAGTTAGAGAAATTCATAAAAAAAATGCATTTAAATTATTATATTTTATTCAAAAATAAACTTTATCCTACTCTAAAATAAATAAAACATATTTTGAAACAAATTAAAAATATACTTATTATTTATGTTCGTAAAGAATCTTTTGTTTTCTAAAGTCAGAGGTGTGTCTTTCATAAGCATCGTTTGCTCATCTCTTTTAAGTTTTTCCTAGCTAGAAAGGTTTCTGGGACAAACCCTGAGACCATGGTGAAATAATATAAAGGTGTTCTATTCCACCGTGGTGGGGTACTTAGGTTTTAAAGAGAGCAGTTAGTATGAGAGCCATGGTGAGAGAGCTAAGAAAGAAATAGATACGACTTCATATACCGGCACTGCTCTTGCTAGTGTTGATAATACGAAATTAAAAATATGAAACAAATTTGTTGTAGGAATTCATTTTTTAATCAACTTTATATTATAGAAAATAAGTAACAACTAATAATAATAAAATTAAAGTAATATTTTTAAATATTTTTTATGGCCCATTTGATTTTTTATTCTAAATTTTAACCCTTAGCGAAAAATTTTTTTTTAATGTTTTCGTCTAACTGTATTTGCTTTGAATTGTTAATCAATTCGTTTATTAAAAAAGGCTTTAACGATATTCTGTTTTCATTTTCTTTAGAGAATTTTAGCTCGAGCTGAGTTAATTTTTCTGGAAAACATGTTGATGGATATTTAAGGCCACCTGCTGATGCCATATCAACAAAAGTAAACGTGTTGTTTTCCTTGTCCTCTTCTTCATGCAGCGCGAATCTTTTTATAATATAACCTGCAATATATTCTAACGCATCTCCTGACAGGCCTTCAGAAACTTCTTCCACGCCTCGCTCTTGCTGATAGGATCCTGATACCTCGGCTACTTGCGACATTGACTTCATTACGTCATCTACTTCAGCTACTTGCGACATTGACGTAATGTTAATGTCCATCCATGGCACTTCATCGACCTCTACATTTCTCGTCATTCCCAAAATTTCTGTGTTTCGTGCTATTAACATATGAGGAAGTAATTTAAAAATATTAAAATAAATGTTAAAAAGGACAATTAACAATTATCGATATACTTTACAAGACAAACACGTGGACATCACAAACAAATACACTCGGTTTTGGCTACTTAAAAAAATTGATAATAATATTAATAATCTTTTAGACATTTAATATTAATACTATTGCCAATAAATACTTATGTTACCTAGTAGGTATTTTCGCAAACGAAACTTAAATTCGAGTGGAGTTGGATGATCATTTAGACCACCTTTGGACCGCAAGGCACCAAAAAAATGTTCAAGCTGGTCCTGCGAAATCCTACGTGTTATCAGATACTCCATGCTGTACTTTTGTTTTGCGTATTCATGAAGCAGGTCCAGGGAGCTATTACTTATAATTATACCTTTTTGAAAAGGCAAGAGCCTTTTCCCATTTGGAATTATTGTGTTTGACATAACTGTGGACATCTCCCTCAGCACTCTACGCTGCTCTTCTAGGCTAAGACCAAAGGGTTGCTTGGTTGCCATAGGTGGCTTTGGTCAACCGTTTTTAACGACAGTGACGCGTTATCGCCAGGTGCGCTTCGCGTGCTGTACAATGTGAAAGCAACTGCGCTGCTAGCTTCACCTTTTGCCTACCTGCACCATGTACAGTTAAATGGTCTTCTGTGACCTTCCAAAGTATTGACAAGTCTGTTGCCGATGTGTGCTTCAACGTTTGCCATATGCTTTGTTAAGTCACAATAGTTCCGCTGACTATGAGCCCCGTGTCAAGAAAATGATCTCTTATTAATTTAAGAAGATGCGTAGTGTCTGCAAACACAAAAACTTTCAAGTCCCCGTTTGCAGGGTGCGCGACCAGGATTTTTCTACAAATAAAATTAAATTTTTTTTTATATTTATATAAGGTTTTTTTTGGTGCAATCTTACCAGTGGAGATGCCAAGATTAGACCATAATTTGAAATTCCCCGGACCCAAATCTGAAATCATGGCTATGACTGTATATCCAGCCGCATATAGTTTTTCCAGAAGGTCATACAGTATTGTTTTTGACATTGGCTACTTGAAGTCATAATATATTGGCTGCTTCCAACACTTACGCAAGCCTTGCACCATTGCCACCTGAACGTAGTCTACTGGCGGCAGATCAGCTTCTTGAGAGCAGTCACACTCGTATGTATACGAAACTTTCATCTCATCGAAAAAAATGGCGCAAATCTTGTCTTCTTCGTCCAGCTCAACGGAGTTTTTCATTTACTCCAGCACAAAATCTAATTCAGATAATTTATTTGTATATCCTGTAACTGCACCTGAGTAACTGACCAGAATTTAACAAAAGTTTTCAGGCAAGCATAACTGAATGAAAAACAAAAATCATGCATCTTAACAATAAGGAACGAAACAATAACGATAAGAATTGGTTTTCACGGTTATGTGTCATAAAAGGCCTAGAAATGCATGCAACACATTTTTTACCTATGACTTTTTTCACTATTTTACCTATAAAAACCACAGGGGCAAATTCGGGCAGCTGAAAATTTTTGCATTAGACAAAGGAATAATCAAAGAAATAATTTTGAAAATATGGCAAGTGTAAAATGTGATAATTTTTTTTTTAATTTTCCATCAAAGTTGAAAAATAGTGAAAAAATTGATAGTTTGTAAATATCGATTTACCTGGCCAACCGCAAAGCAAACATTACAATTTTTTGTATGCGATCGCTTTGAGTTATGTGGCCAATTGTAGAGCGTCGCTCAAGTTGTTTACTTTTGGTAATAAATTATGCATTGCAATAGAAGAGGCCAGTCAGCAATTTATATGAAAAATGAATTAACAGAATGTTTTTGGGATTTTAGCCAATCATTTTTATATTTTTCATAGACAATATTATTGGTTCTGGTGCCGAGGAACTAGTGAGATGGTTCTGAGGTGGGCAAGCTGAAGCCACCGGACGGGTCGCAGGTTGCGGATAGTGCAAGGCCTCTAGTTGAGGTTAGCTGCGAATAGCGACTTGTCGTGAATAAGCAGTCCTTGACAACAGCGTTGATTTCAGCTTTGTGGGAACGTCAAGGCGCTTGTCTGACCGCCTTCTTAACATAGTCTCTCTACCCAGTCTCCGGTGCAGTGGTGACGTCCTGGAGCAAGGGTGCCATTTCACCCCCCGAAGCCAGAGTGTTACGTGGTCCGTGCTCATTGGCTGGTTTGCAGTCAGGGGTAACCGACTGTGTTTCAACGGAGCCTCACCGATATCTGGCCGCCTCGGTGAGTATACCTGGCCCCGGCGTGTTAGTGTTCTGTTCCACAGAAGAGGCTGCAAAAGCAGCCGCCTCTACCGGCACCGGGTCAGCCTGGCGGCTCTGGCGACCCGCTTAGGCAAGGCCTCAGCGGAGCCGGTCGCAAATGGTACCTCCGGTACCTCAAGCGTGGCTTGAAGCCGGAAGAGGCTCGCAAGAGAGCGCTGGAGCATCGGGCCCCGACCGCATCTCCAGTTGGGCGTATCGACGGCCAGGCCGTGGCGGGGAATAAGCGACCCCTTGAACACACGTCGCCTACTGAGCTCCCCATAGACCCCAAGAGGTCGAAAAGTAGAGGTAACGCAACTCCGGGAGGCCAAGGTACCTCAAGCGGTTCGACGCGACCGAAGGCGGCCACGTATGGCAGTGTAGCTTAGGGCACTAACCTTGCTATACTGGCTCGTGAATTCCCGAGGAAGCGGCTGACCAAGGAGGAGTTGTCGGCGGTGGAGTCAGCCCTGGTAGAGGAGATGAGAAAGGGCTGGACCGCCAGCCTCAACTTTAATGGCATCCTATTCCGGGATGGTCTGGTCCTAGTGGACTGTCTGGACGAGGATGCCAGGAAGTGGCTGGAGCTGAAAGTGCCCAGCATCAGTGCCGCAGTGGGTGTGGAACTCCGCACATGCCCGCAAGGTGAGATACTGGAGTCAAACATCGTCACGGTGTACCTGCCACGCACGGCTAGTGAGACGGTGGAAAAATCACTTGGACTGCTCATTGAGCAGAATAAGGGTCTTCTCACCGAGACGTGGCGCCTTGATACCAAGGGCGGAAAGGTGCTGACCTTTGGTTTGGAGGATTAAGCTCTGTCGCTCCTCAGTAATAGGGGAATGATAGTGAGCTTCAGATTTGGTCAGCTGAGGTGCCGCCTGCACAAAAAGCAAGCTGCGACAACGATGGCTGTGAAGGTGCAAGCAGACGAAGTGCCTGGCACCTCTTCTGCTGCAGCACCCACCGATGAGGCAGCCGAAGCCGAAGCGATTGCAGCCTGGGAAGCCAAGTTGGACTCGGACTTGTCACGGATACACGTGCGCGGCCTTGACCAAGTAGATATGAGGGAGACATCGCCAAGAGCATGCATCTTGGTCCGAAAGAACACTAACTTTCTTTGCCTCTCCAAATTTCTCAGCAGGGATCTCGTAGCAGTGCTAATCACTGGCGTGTTCGGGAGTATGGTGGTGGCGTCAGCCTACTTCCTGGGTGATACTGCGGAAGCCCCCCCAACAGAGGTTCAGGATCTGGTGGCATACTGCAGCAGCAATAGACTCCCATTGTGAGAGGGGATACGTTCATAGAGACATAGCCATTTTCTCCGACAGCCAGGCAGCGATCAAAGCACTTAGTGCTTATAAAATCGTTTCCAAACTGGTTTGGCAATGTATTGAAGCACTCAATAGGTTGGGCAGTAAAAACAAAGTCACCATCTATTGGGTACCGGGACATGCGGGTGTTCCCGGTAATGAGGTCGCCGATATTTTGGCCAGGAGAGGAGCTAGCACTCCTGCCCTGAACCTTTCTGTGGGCTAGGACCAGGGTTTATCAGTCAGAGCAGTCGCATCGATCTGCTTAACGCATGTGAGGACGCTTGGCGGTTTTCACATGGGGCAAGACAGAGCAAGCGACTGTTAGGTAGTTACAACAAGAAGAGAACTGAGGACTGTCTGAAGCTGAGCAAAGGAGCATCTGCATAATCTCAGGTTAGGGGAAGACAGTCTTTGCAGACTGTGTCTGGAGGGAGATGAGACTCCAGAGCACCTGCTTGAGGAGTGTCCCGCCATCAGCCGACTGAGGCTCTCTCTTCTGGGGAGCCTCTTTCTGTCTACAGAGAAGATGAGGGCTCTACGACCATGCCACATCGTCGCGTTCCTGCGATCGATCGGGATGTTCGGGGAGTTGTAGCCCACAACAGTTAGAGGGCACAATAGATCCTAGTAATAATAATAATAGACAATATTAATGATATTAATTAAAGCTTTGAAATAATAATATATTTATTATCTATTTATTTATTTTTTATTAGCCACGCCCACTCATCCTATCCCCCCTCACATATTGAAATTAGAAACCCCAATAACTTTCACTGTTTTTTTTTTTTTTTTGAGCTGTAGCCACCGAAATTGGTGTCAAGATAGGCGACGACATCCCTCATAAAGCTACATCAAAACTTTGGATACAACGCCCGACCATAGCACCTTATCCGCCCCCGCAAGTCATCAAGTTTGGTAAGAAGAAATCTGGTAACGGCCCTTAAATTTTGGATGTGCCCTAAGCCCTAGCGCCCCACCATTGAAAAACTGGTTTGCGTATATCTTTTGAGCCTGAGTCACCAAATCTGGTTGGAAGATAGCTGAGAACGACCCCCAAATATCTGCATCAATACTTTGGAGGTCACGCCCACCCATGCCGCCCCTAGCTCCCCCGCCCTTGACAAACTGAAATGCGTGTATCTTTTTGAGCTAGAGTCCCCAAATGTGGTAGGAAGATAGCTGGTGACATCCCACAAAGATTTTTTGCAATAAGTCTGATGCCGCGCCTCCAAACTCTCTCTCTTTTTGAAAGATCTGCATCAGCCAATCTTTGAAAGCGGCGTATACCCCTACCGCATTCCTACCTCCTTGCAATCAGGCCTCTTTTTATTATTTATTGAGTCGGTTGCATCCGACTGCAACGTTTAAAATTATTTAAATTCTCAGCGACGCACTCAAAATAAAAACCGATTCTTGCGCTGAGCTACGTCCCGCAGTCTGCCTGAATTGATCAGTGTGCACACGAACGGCTTCCAGTCTAACTTTTCGTTGTTCGTGCGATTCAGATGAAAGCGCTTGGGTTGTTCGCAAACGCATGCTTCAGAGCCTTGCTTCTCTTTGTTCCTGCGATTCACATGAACGGGCTAGGGCCGTTCGCAAGACTCAGATGAATGCGCTTGGAAACAAAACGGTACATACTATATTCGAGAGGTACCCGAAGTGGTTCGATCTATTAATCTGCCACGCAGTTTCGGAGATCATAGGGAACAAACAAACAAAAATAGATTGACAGACAGATAAAACTCACCTCTTACTTTTTGTTTGTGGTTGCATGATGGACTTTTATGTTTAATGTTATGAAAACAATTTTAATTTAGTAAAGAAACTCCCTTCCTATAAATCTTTCACTCTAGCACCTTCTGTTATTGCTCTTAGCACAACATACATATAATTGCTGCTTACATCACACAGCTTCATGTGTGCACACTCACATCTATGTTATCAAAGACCGTGTAATATCAAGATGTTGCAATTGTTAAGAAAAGCTTTGTCTCAAAGGTTTGCCTCAGAAATATTTCAAATGGTCTACAAAATAAGAAAAGCAGTAAGCCATAAGTGTGAGGGAGCGCCATAACGGATAGCATGTGCAGCCGTTTTTGTTTCAGTTGCACATGCACTCAGCGGCCCGTCAAGCGTACGACAATCGGCAGGCCAGCGGCAACCAAGAACGCTAAAAATTTGTCACTGTGCGTGTGTTTCCTTTTTTTTCTGGGCCTGCTTGTCTTGAATTTTGCTCATTTTTCACATTTTGGTTTTTTCTGTGTCGGCAAATGACATCGACAAGTGCATTACTGAATACACATTCGAAACTTGTGTTCATCGCTGCATAAATTGCGATGATATAATTTGTGTCTACTGTCATAGAATTATAAAAAGCAAAGAGTATAAATGACCAGCAATTGATAAACTGAAATTCGACTGTTTGTCTACATTTATGCATATACAGCACTCTTTAATGTGAGTGTGGCTATTGTATATAGTTTATTGACCCGTCTTAGCTACATACATATATAATATGACCATTTATGAGAAAGTTAGAGAAATTCATAAAAAAAATGCATTTAAATTATTATATTTTATTCAAAAATAAACTTTATCCTACTCTAAAATAAATAAAACATATTTTGAAACAAATTAAAAATATACTTATTATTTATGTTCGTAAAGAATCTTTTGTTTTCTAAAGTCAGAGGTGTGTCTTTCATAAGCATCGTTTGCTCATCTCTTTTAAGTTTTTTCTAGCTAGAAAGGTTTCTGGGACAAACCCTGAGACCATGGTGAAATAATATAAAGGTGTTCTATTCCACCGTGGTGGGGTACTTAGGTTTTAAAGAGAGCAGTTAGTATGAGAGCCATGGTGAGATAGCTAAGAAAGAAATAGATACGACTTCATATACCGGCACTGCTCTTGCTAGTGTTGATAATACGAAATTAAAAATATGAAACAAATTTGTTGTAGGAATTCATTTTTTAATCAACTTTATATTATAGAAAATAAGTAACAACTAATAATAATAAAATTAAAGTAATATTTTTAAATATTTTTTATGGCCCATTTGCCTTTGCTTTTGCTTCTGTATTCTTATCTTTTCATTTAAATTTTTTAATTTTAACCCTAAGCGAAAAAATTTTTTTTTAATGTTTTCGTCTAACTGTATTTGCTTTGAATTGTTAATCAATTCGTTTATTAAACAAGTGGAAACGTTGCAGTCGGACGCAACCGACTGCGGCATACTCGATACCAGTATTAAAACAGGTAAAAAGAGGCCTGATTGCTTTGGTGACTCTAGCTGAAAGTTTGAAAAAAGTGGGGAAAGAGGGGCTGGGGGCAGTATGGGTGGGCGTGGCATCCAAATCTTTACTGCAGATATTTGTGAAATGTCAATTGCTATCTTCATACCAAATTTGGTGACTCTAGCTCGAAGTTTGTTAAATGTGGGGAAAGGGGGGCTGGGGCCGGTATGGGTGGGCGTGGCATCCAAATTTTTGATGCAGATCTTTGTGGAATGTCAATTGCTATCTTCATACCAAATTTGGTGACTCTAGCTCGAAGTTTGTTAAATGTGGGGAAAGGGGGGCTGGGGCCGGTATGGGTGGGCGTGGCATCCAAAGTTTTTCTGCAGATCTATGTGGAATGTCAATTGCTACCTTCCTTCCAAATTTGGTGACTCTAGCTCAAAGTTTGTAAAAAGTGGGGAAAGGGGGGCTGGGGGCGGTATGGGTGGGAGTGGCATTCAAATTTTTGCTGCAGATCTATGTGGAATGTCAAATGCTACCTTCATACAAAATTTGGTGACTCTAGACTCAAAGACTGTAAAAGGTGGGGAAAGGGGGTGGAAGGGGTGCTCGTAGCTCCAAAGCTTTGATGCAGTTTTTTGGGGTCGTTGCAAGCTATCTTCCTGCCAAGTTTGGTGGCTCTAGCTCCACAAATATGGAAGATACACGCATTCTCGTTTTTGACGAAGCGTTGGGGCAGCTGGAGGTGGCTAGGGCGGTATTGGTAGGCGTGGCATCCAAACTTTTGATGCAGTTTTTGGGTTGTCATCATCACCTATCTTGGTGGGGGGGCTGGGGGCGGAATGGGTGGGCGTGGCTCCAAAACTTTGATGCAGATTGTTGGGGGTCGTTGTCAGCTATCTTCCTACCAAATTTGGTGACTCTAGCTCGAAGCATGTAAAAGGTGGTGAAAGGGGGGCTATGGGCTTGGGGGCGGTATAGGTGGGCGTGGCATTCAAATTTTTGCTGCCGATCCATGTGGGATGTCAATTGCTATCTTCATACCAAATATGGTGACTCTAGCTCGAAGTTTGTATAAAATGGGGAAAGGGGGGCTGGGGGCGGTATGGTTGGGCGTGGCATCCAAATTTTTGCTGCAGATCCTTGTGGAATGTCAAATGCTACCTTCATACCAAATTTGGTGACTCTAGCTCAAAGTTTGTATAAGGTGGGGAAAGGGGGGCGGAATGGTTGGGCAAGGCTCCAAAACTTTGATGCAATTCTTTTGGGGTTGTTGCCAGCTATCTTCCTACCAAATTTGGTGGCTCTAGCTCCACTACTCTGGAAGATTCACGCATTCCCGTTTTTGACGAAGCGTTGGGGCAGATGGGGGTGGCTAGGGCGGTATTGGTGGGCGTGGCATCCAAACTTTTGATGCAGTTTTTGGGGGCTCATCATCACCTATCTTGGCACCAAATGTGGTGACTCTAGCTAAAAAACTGTGGGAGATATAGGTTTTTGTGATTTCAAAATGCGGGGGGCTGGGGGCGGAATGGGTGGGCCTGGCTCCAAAACTTTGATGCAATTCTTTTGGGGTTGTTGCCAGCTATCTTCCTACCAAATTTGGTGGCTCTAGCTCCACTACTCTGGAAGATACACGCATTCCCGTTTATGACGAAGCGTTGGGGCAGATGGGGGTGGCTAGTGCGTTATTGGTGGGCGTGGCATCCAAACTTTGGATGCAGTTTTTGGGGGGCCATCATCACCTATCTTGGCACCAAATTTGGTGGCTATAGCTCAAAAACTGTGGGAGATATAGGATTTTTTGACTTTAAAATGCGGGGGGGCTGGGGCGGAATGGGTAGGCGGGGCTCCAAAATTTTTGATGCAGTTTTTTGGGGGTTGCTAGTAGCTATCTTCTTACCAAATTTGGTAGTTCTAGCTGTCAGGATGTGCGAAATATGTGGATTTCTCGGTTTTGAGTTATCGAATTTATCGATTTGCGAGCCCCCCAGTTATCGTAGAACCCCCATCTTGATACTTTAATTTACTATCCCATAGATAAAGAGAACTGGAAAGTTTCAAGTCTCTAGCTTGAAGGGTGTGGAAAAAAGTTGCGTTCATACAGACGGACAGACGGACAGACACCATGACGGACATTGCACAAACCCAATATACTCTTTACCTTCGGTATCGAGTATAAAAAGGCTTTAACGATATTCTGTTAATTCATCATTATTAATAACCTTCCGGGGGCGAGGGTTGCTTACACGACGGACGGTATGACCAGACTCGATAAACGCCTTTCTTAATCGATCTTCTGGAGTAGTACTTGCTAAATTGCGGACGATTACCCGATAAGGCTTGTCATCCTTAAGCTGATATGTGTAATGGTGCACATCTATTGTTTTAAGGTGTTCCACAAGTTTACGATATGAATTAGAGTCCCCAACAAAGGAAAAAAAGGACCCTGGCAGCAAATGCCAGATGTTAAAAACTCAAGACTGGAGGCGGCTATTGAAGCTCTCACAGCAAAAGTTGATGTATTACAAGCCATGTTTAAAGAGATGCAGGAGACCAACCAGTTTCTTAAACAAATGTGCCTCAGTCTTTTGAACGCTAAAAAATGAATCCACACACACTAAGCCTCGGATTATGGAATGCTCGGGGAATCTCTGACGTTATTCTTATCACTGCGTCTTGGCTACAGGAAAATATACACATCTATCTCCCTGGCTACATCATTCATAAAGCAGACCATCCCAGCAATAGACTTAGAGGTGGAGCGGCGATCCTAGTAAAACAGGATATATCTCACTTTCCTTGCGACCCGGTGTCGACGACGCAACTGCAAATGGCCTCCATTAAAATTAGCACAGCCTCGGGTGAGTTGGGAATTTCTTATCTTTACCTTCCTCCGATGATCCCATGGTCAGAAGCGGACTTCAACCAGTTATTCAGGAATCTGGGCAGTAAATTTATTATTGGCGGTGATTTTAATGCTAAAAGCAGACTTTGGGGAAGTTTTAGGGGCGATGCGAGAGGCAGCAACCTTCAGCACGCCGTAGAAAGCTCCTCTGTTCAAATTCTGGCAACTGGTCAAGCAACACACCATCCTGCTGACATAAATCGCACACCCAGCCACATCGATTTATTTGCTTACAATGGTCTGCACCAAGAACATCTCAAGATAAGGACAGAATATCAGCTTTCTTCGGATCATCTACCGTTAGTAGTTACATATGACTCTGCTCCGGATATCATTATGAAAATGACTCGATTACTACAAAGGGGAGCGAATATGAAGATTTTTCGTCAGGAACTGGAGAAAACTTTGGATCTTAATCTAGAAATCTTACTGCCAGAAGACATCGAAGACGTTCACACGATCTTTCTTAACAAGGTGCACTCAGCTGCTCACGACGCTTCTGCATCAATGCCGTCGCATGGTATTAGACATGATAATATTCTACCCCCTGCTTTAAAGGCTCTGCTGCTTATCAAAAGGAGGTTAAGAAGACTGTTTTGTCGCACTCGTGATCGCACGGTTTATAGAGTCTATTGCAGAATATCTAATAGAGTGAAAAAACTGCTAGTGCTTCATAAACAACAGGAAAATGACAACCTTCTTGAAAAAGTTTCGCCAAATGATTCTGCTAATCATTCTCTATGGAAATTAGCGAGTAGATACAAAAGGCAGGTGTCAGCTGAATTCCCAATTAAGAGAGCTGATGGATCTTGGGCTCGTTCACCTAGTGAACGGGCTGAAGCATTTGCTGAAGACTTGGAAGGACGGTTCCAGCCATTTGATACCACACCAGAAAACTGCAAGCAAATGGTTCAATCCATTCTTGACATCTCTGGTCAGTTGTGCCTCCCTGTTGCTCCAATTACACCAGAGGAAAAATCCTTTCACATAAATGGGTAAAAAACCAAAAAGGCTCCAGGCGAAGATGGACTTGATAACTTCACCCTTAAGGCGTTTCCCTTTAAGGCGGTGTTATTCCTAGTTCTCCTCTTCAACTCGGTGCTGAGATTAGGATACGTCCCAAAGCAGTGGAAAAAGGCCAGATACAAATGTATGGTTTACAAAAATGGTAAAAATCCATATGCATTAGACTCCTACAGGCCAATACATTTGCTTTCCTCCATATCAAAACTTTTCGAACGCTGTCTACTAACTCGGTTGCTTAGAATTGATGAAGTAAAGAATAGTATACCTCCTTTTCAGTTTGGGTTCCGTTTATCTCATGGAACTCCAGAACAGCTGCACAGAGTGGTAAATTTTATCCTTGAAGGATTTGAAGCCAAGGAGTACGTGGTAGCAGCGTTTCTTGATATTAGACAAGCTTTTGATAGAGTTTGGCACGATGGACTGCTTTCCAAACTTAAAAATATTCTGCCGCCTCAGCTTTGGTTGATTATTCGGAGCTACCTTTGCGACAGAACGTTCTCTGTGGTCTTAAATGGAGTTACATCAAGCGTTAAGATGATTCGTGCAGGTGTCCCCTAAGGCAGTGTACTCGGCCCGACTCTTTACTCCCTGTTCACACATGACATGCCCAATGGATTTGATAGCCAGGACTTTATTGTAGCGACATTTGCAGATGACACGGCAATCTTATCTAAGGACAGATGTATTCTAGCTGCCACAAATGAGTTACAAGAATATTTAACCAGGTTTGCTCATTGGGCCACGAACTGGAACATTGGCATAAATGCCAGCAAATGCGCTGAGGTTACGTATGCTATTCGACCACTTATTTGTCCAGAAGTTTACTTAAATGGAGAACTTGTACCCCACTTTTCAAAATACAAATATCTTGGTGTAATTTTAGATAGGCGGCTCACGTTCAATGCGCACACCTCATATGTCACAAGCTCTCTAAAAAAAAGAATCCAAAAACTGTACTGGCTACTAACCTGCAAGAACAAACTGTCTCTCAGAAATAAAGTACTGCTTTACAAAACCGTCATTGCACCAGTCTGGCGTTATGGAATTCAAGTTTACGGTATCGCCGCGAAATCAAACCTAAACAAGGTGAGAGTCCTGCAGGCAAAAACCTTAAGAATGCTCACTGGTGCCCCATGGTACGTCCGTACAACTCAGATAGAGAAAGATCTAAATGTAGATAAAGTGGGCGACATAATCACCCGGCAATCGGCAGCCTACCACTAACGTTTGGGTGGTCACCCAAACGCACTAGCTAGAAGGCTCCTCAGGCAACGCTCAAGAAGACGTCTTAGAAGGGTGCACCCCATCGACTTGCCCAACAGAGTTATAGCTTAAATGTGTACACTACAAACACCATACTTATATTGTATTATAAGTTGCTTAGCACACGTAATTTTAAGTTTAATTTAAGTTGTTAAAAATTATAATAACAGAAAAATTAAATGGCACCCCAAAAAAAAAAAAAAAAAAAAAAACCTGGTTTTATCTGTACACCTTGTAGCCATTTACCAAGCGTTGATTCGCATGGAAGTGGACAGCCCTTTTTGTATAAATGTTTATATGCCCTCGGTCCAGCTGCATGAAGGCAAATCGCAGACGAAATGTCTTCATTGGTCCACTGTACCCGTTTGCCACCACTTTCCATTTTCCTTATCTGATTTTCTGTGAAAATCGTCTTCAGACTTTCTGCCAAGGATTCTGCATCTCGTAGCTTGGAGGAGAGCTTGGCAATCTCTTTTGTCATTTCATTTATTTTATTTTTCAAACGAATGTTTTCCAGGGCAATAGCGGAATCAACTACTTCTTTTCTGCAATACATATATTTCAATTAAGAACATTAAAACATACAAATATTTATTGAATAAAATTACACTTACTCTGTTTGGGAATTAAAATCAAACGCATTAGATGTGCTTTCTGATTGATGGTGAACAGTGTAAGAGAACTGTCGGAGTGACTGTAGAAAGTGAAATACTGTAGAAATTTATTTGGTACAAGACTGTCCAGCAGTCGCCGCCGCTTACTATTTTCAGATGAAAAGTTGCAAGCCGCAACATCAAAAATGCTTTTCGCTTATTTTATTTCCCTCAATCAGCGTTTGATTTGCGCTCTTTTCCCACAGCTCCCTTGTTTTTTGCGTCTTTTGGCATATGAAAAACTTTATTTATTGTCTTTGCGTGACAAATGCAACAGTATTGCTTCGACATTTTCTAAGTATACTAATATAATTAAAAACCCTACGGTTTTTGTATGGGCTAGTTGCATATATAAACTAGTCCATTGACTAGCTATAATGGACAAGTCAAGGACTAGTCCAAGCGGGTGCAGAAAATTACATTGGTTGGGCTAGTGTTTGTTATTGTTGTTGTTCAAGCCTAGCCAGCGACTTGCCCACGTAGGCTAACACTGAACTAGTCTGTGTAGATGCAGCGGGAGAAAACACTTTTTAAAATTATCATTGAGCATTTGTGTGTAAACTGTCTATTCCACGTGGACCAGTTTATGGATGCGTCAAAGTGGATGCAGACGTGGATGCGGAACAAAAACGTAAATTTTACGAATCATGAAAAACGAACACAATTTTGTGCCTCGTTTATGTTCGTTGCAGTGGCAAAAAAACGAGCGAGTGAAAACCAATTTATAAATTTTTCAATTTACAATATAACTTACTGCTTATGAAACATGTTTGGCAACAGCGCAATGGCTAAGGCACCATCATATTTCATAATCGGTAAGTTTATTTGTATTCTATTTCTTCTTACACTTGCATAATTTAAATTACATTTAAATAATATTTATAACAAAAGCTAATTTAACGTTTATATGATGGGCTTCGTGGACATCTTTTTACCCCAGATTATTATAATACTAGTCCATTTGGTCTGATTTTTGACTAGTCCTGATGGCCTGTCTTATAGACTAGTCCACGTGGCCTGTTTTATAGACTAGTCTACGTGGCTGCAGAGGCAGCCGATACGTCCACTCCAATGACATCCCCGTGTTAAATTGAATAGGAGAAATACATTGATATGGCATAGGCGTGGAATAGTAGTAGCCTATGTGGACTAGTCCAAACACTATGTTTGGCCTAGTCAACGTGACTGCAGGGAATGTTTCCGCAACGCGACTGCTTCAAAATGTCAATGCATACTGACAAGCGCAAAGTACGCCGAAAGAGAGCAGGAACGTGGAATAGAACACCTTTATATTATTTCACAATGCCTGAGACGAAGCTTTTCTTAACAATTGCAACATCTTGATATTGTACGGTCTTTGATATTGCATACAGACATTGTAGCGAATTTGAATAATAACGACTGTTAAAAGTGAATTGATTGATTGAAAATGCGCTGTGCAGTTTTAAGATGAAACAATAATAACAAATTGTTTTTAAAATTGTTTTGGCTATTAATTAAATATATGTATAATAAGAGAAACAGCATTTAATTTATTTTACTATTTTATTCGTTTTACGCTTACGCGATAATTCAAAATTAATGGGCACATGTGACATCACGCAAACAGCTCAAAAACAGCTGTTTATGCGCAATGAGTTATCTGTATTCTTTGTATCATGGTCGTAGATGAGACGTACAAGCTACACAAAGTAAAAATACCCTCTGGACCAGTATTCAATTAAGCTAGGCATACACGGTGCACATGTTGGTGTGATTTGTTGGGCAGCGCTTCGCCATACACGGGCCAACATGTTTATAAACTTAATTTTTTGTGTGAGTGTTGAGAAGACAAGATGAGCTGAGACGAATTGTAATAGTAAAAGACCTAACACGACGAGAATGTTGGTAAACAAACAAATTTGTTGAAAACTAGCCCATACACAGCCAACATGTTGGGCAGCAAGTGCGTGGTAATTGAATAAATTCGTAAACCGAGCACATGTTGGTCAACATGCCCATACACGAGTGATTTTCACCCCAACTTCAACAAATCACACCAACATGTGCACCGTGTATGCCTAGCTTTATAGTCAATAAAAACTCAAATATATTATTTTAATATGTGCATAAGTAATTTTGAGTATATTAATGCAAAATTAGTTTAGCCAAGTGTTAGTTTTTTTTTAGTTATAAACAACATGTTGTATAAGTTATGAATGCCCTACCTTATTGCTAAAATATAAATAAACATATAAAATAGATATTGTGTTAAAGTATCTCACGTTAAGCCTCATAATTGCGCAAAGTTCATATTAAGTCTATACTACGCTTCCATGTTGGGCAGCAGCAAGTAGATTCAAGCAAAAGTCTAAAATTTCCAAACTCAAGTTCTTATGAAAAACAAGAGAAATGAAGTACGGCAACATATCATTTTCGCATCGCACACTTTGCGAACAAAACAAAAGCCTGAACAATGATGGCCGACTTTGATTCTTTGCGACTTCCCTATGCACCAGCTGATTTTCAAAAAGCTGGCAGAATAAGTTGGCAAGGCAGTGAGCAAAACTATTTGTATACTGCAAGTATATGTCTGAACGTTCTCTGTTAAAGTGGTGGGCTTTGTATTCCACTCTGTTAGGTATATACTCGTTGAATTGTTGTGGTAGAATTTTAAATTTCATATTTCTTTCGAACTCGAATTGCAGTATTGTTAGTAAATAGTAGATAATAAATTTTAAAAAATCAGTTGTTTTCGTAAAACTAGCTTTGCCAAATTCTATAAGACCTTGAAGACCTTGTGTTTTCCCCGCTCTTCTTCCATGAAAGTTTATAAAATAACTATCAAAATTAAGACACATATAAACAAGATCCAATAATATATTATAAAAATCGGGAATTACTATAGATTTATCTTCGTAAATAATAGCAAAGTCTAATTTTGTTTCTGTTAACACATCATGCTATAGCAGCGACCGGCATATTTAGCGTTTCCTATAGCTGGCTATAGGGCAGCAAATTTTTCGTTTTACACTGTACGCTGTAAAAAAAAACTAATACAAGCGCACGCTGTTCGGCTTTCGGCAGTTGTGTTGCTCCCACTTCGCCAAAGCAAATCAAGTCAGTTGCTGTTCAGCATTCACCTAGGCAAGACCTCGCTGCGCAATTTTTCTGAATGCTACATATTTAACACTGCAAAAAAACTGAATAAATGAATTTTTTTCAATGAAAAAATGTTTCACTATGTTTAATTTGCCACCAAATTTTAAATTATAACAATTTATATATTTTAATTTTTTTATACTCGCCCACAACTTTGAAGTGCAAAACAACGTTCTCAACATTAAAAAAAAACCACGAAGCGGACAACTGGGAAACAGCGAATAGCCAGTATTTTTCATTACTTGTTTCCACACTTTGCTCGCAACAATGCCAGCTGGTGCATCGCCGGCCATCATTGTTTAGGTTTTTGTTGTGACTGCAAAGTGTGCGAAGCGAAAGGCATAATTAATTGTTGCCGCGCTTCAGTTCTCTTGTTGTTGTCACAAAATTTGAAATTGACAATGTTAGACTTTTGCTTCTTTCGGCTTGCTGCTAATCATCAAGAAAGGGTGGTATAGACTTCATGTGAACTTTGTGCAATTGTAGAGCAAAACATGAGATACTTTAGTATAATGTCTGTTTGTATGTTTATTTATATTTTGGCAATAAGTTTGGGCTTTCACAACTTATAACACAAGTTGTATATAAATAAATTAACTAACACTTAAACGCACGTATTTTGCATTTGTTTACTTGAAAAAACTATTAATATAGTAAAATTATATATTCAAGTTTTTGTTGACGATAACTCAATATTGTGACAAGGGGTATTTTTACTTTGTTCTATTTGTGCGTC
Organism: Scaptomyza flava; assembly: GCA_030179655.1. Lineage (NCBI taxonomy): Eukaryota > Metazoa > Arthropoda > Insecta > Diptera > Drosophilidae > Scaptomyza > Scaptomyza flava. The sequence continues at coordinate 37,695,473 of JARNME010000012.1, read as the reverse complement.
TCATCTACGGCAAGCCAGCACGTTGCTTGTTTTGTTTCAGCTCCGCTTTGCGTTCAGCGGCCTGTGCATTCAAGGAGAGACGGCGGGCCAGCGGAAAGCAAGAACGGTAAAAATGTGTTAGTATGCCTATGCATGTGCGTTTGCTTCATTGTTGCTGGGCCTGCTAGTTGAGATTTTTGTTAGTTTTTCTATATACGTTTTTTCGACAAATACACTATTCAATACACTTTCCGCATTTTTGCGCATCGCTGCATAGCTGTGTAATAGATGCGATGGCAAAATTGTTGGAAAGTATCATAGATCTAAAAACAAGAAAGATTATGAATGACGAGCATGTTGGTAAACAAACAAATTTGTTGAAAACTAACCCATACACAGCCAACATGTTGGGCAGCAAGTGCGTGGTAATCGAATAGATTAGTAAACCGTGCACATGTTGGTCAACATGCCCATACACGAGTGATTTTCACCCCAACTTCAACAAATCACACCAACATGTGCACCGTGTATGCCTAGCTTTATAGTCAATAAAAACTCAAATATATAATTTTAATATGTGCATAAGTAATTTTGAGTATATTAATGCAAAATTAGTTTAGCCAAGTGTTAGTTTTTTTTTAGTTATAAACAACATGTTGTATAAGTTATAATTGCCCTACCTTATTGCTAAAATATAAATAAACATATAAAATAGATATTGTGTTAAAGTATCTCACGTTAAGCCTCACAATTGCGCAAAGTTCATATTAAGTCTATACCACGCTTCCATGTTGGGCAGCAGCAAGCAGATTCAAGCAAAAGTCTAAAATTTCCAAACTCAAGTTTTTATGAAAAACAAGAGAAATGAAGTACGGCAACATATCATTTTCGCATCGCACACTTTGCGAACAAAACAAAAGCCTAAACAATGATGGCCGACTTTGATTCTTTGCGACTTCCCTATGCACCAGCTGATTTTCAAAAAGCTGGCAGAATAAGTTGGAAAGGCAGAGAGCAAAACTATTTGTATACTGCAAGTACATGTCTGAACGTTCTCTGTTAAAGTGGTGGGCCTTGTATTCCACTCTGTTAGGTATATACTCGTTGAATTGTTGTGGTAGAATGTTAAATTTCATATTTCTTTCGAACTCGAATTGCAGTATTGTTAGTAAATAGTAGATAATAAATTTAAAAAAATCAGTTGTTTTCGTAAAACTAGCTTTGCCAAATTCTATAAGACCTTGAAGACCTTGTGTTTTCCCCGCTCTTCTTCCATGAAAGTTTATAAAATAACTATCAAAATTAAGACACACATAAACAAGATCCAATAATATATTATAAAAATCGGGAATTACTATAGATTTATCTTCGTAAATAATAGCAAAGTCTAATTTTGTTTCTGTTAACACATCATGCTATAGCAGCGACCGGCATATTTAGCGTTTCCTATAGCTGGCTATAGGACAGAAATTTTTTCGTTTTACACTGTACGCTATAAAAAAAAACTAATACAAGCGCACGCTGTTCGGCTTTCGGCAGTTGTGTTGCTCCCACTTCGCCAAAGCAAATCAAGTCAGTTGCTGT
>JARNME010000012.1:37624155-37693899 GCA_030179655.1 Scaptomyza flava | reverse complement strand
TTAGCAGAGGGGAAGATTTTGCTTATTAAATCTTGCGAGCCGCGACCATGCCTTTGGAGGCTGACAGACAAAAACATTTTGATTTTGTTACGGTGAGACAGGCATGAGAAAGTATTGGCACTGCAACAAACATATGCTACCAACTACGAAATAAGCATATTCGCACTATTCATCTTTTCTTTTTTATTTTGTGTTTGTGGGTTTGAATACTTTTTAAATTTAATGCCTTAGTGTGACCATGTATATCTTAAGCTGTATAAGGCAATATGACATTCTTTTACCACAAATTATTTGACTATGGTCACACCATTAAATCTTGTGCCCACGCTTCCAAAATATAACACAAATTCCTGCCAGCAATATTTTATTGTACTGGAAACGGACCTTTAGAAGTTAACATAACAGAGCACTGAAAAAAACTTTAACAAAGTCGATAGTATGAAATTTGTAATCGATACTTGGTTTAAACAGTGCAGATATGAGTAAAACAGCTTGTCAACAAGTGCATGGCCAAACAAACTGGGATTATTGGTAAAACATGTTTGCATTTTTCGCACAAATTAAAGCAATAATTTTGGCGTTTTTGGCTTCACTAATTTTATTTGTGTTCGAGCTCATATTTGCTTCCAATTAAATATAAACGTATAATACACATACAGCATACAGACCCTGTTAAATCAAGATGTAACCATAGACGAATAATGTAACAAGACGGGTCTTAAGATCTGGAATGTTATATTAATTAACAGAGTCGGAACCACGAAGCGGAAAACTGGGGAAACAGCGAATAGCCAGTATTTTTCATTACTTGTTTCCACACTTTGCTCGCAACAATGCCAGCTGGTGCATAGCCGGCCATCATTGTTTAGGTTTTTGTTGTGACTGCAAAGTGTGCGAAGCGAAAGGCATAATTAATTGTTGCCGCTCTTCAGTTCTCTTGTTGTTGTCACAAAATTTGAAATTGACAATGTTAGACTTTTGCTTCTTTCGGCTTGCTGCTAATCATCAAGAAAGGGTGGTATAGACTTCATGTGAACTTTGTGCAATTGTAGAGCAAAACATGACAAAACACCAGTCATACGTGATCCTAAGTCCCAGTTGGATAATTTCACACAGAGTTTCCTCATACTTGCCCCGCGCTATTATCACAATGTCATCGGCATAGCCCTGGCATTGGATACCCCTGCTGGCAAGTCTACTTAACAATTCGTCTACTAAGATACTCCATAAGAGCGGTGATAAAACCGCCCCTTGTGGACAGCCTCTTGTGGTTGTCACTGTTACGGTACTATCTTGTATAGTTGCCGTAGCTTGTCTGTACCTGAGTAGCGATGAGATCCATCTGCTAGTTGTCATGTCCAGACCCCTTCTATTTAGGGCAGCCCTGACAGCATCGTGTGAGGTGTTGTCAAAGGCGCCCTCAATATCTAAAAATGCACATATTGCTACTTCTTTGTTTAAATCTGCTGAGCGCAAAGTGCAGTGCAGTTTATAAAGTGCCGTATCCGTAGATCGGCCTGCTCTGTATGCGTGCTGCGTAGCTTGCAGCGTACTCCGTGTCAACAGAGTACTCCTAATGTAGTTGTCCACTAGCTTTTCCATCGTTTTCAACAAAAACGATGTTAAGCTAATGGGTCTGAAGGACTTTGGGTTGGTGATATCTGTCTTCCCTACTTTGGGGATGAAGACCACCCTAGCTCTACTCCAAGTGCTCGGTATATGACCGAGTGCTAGGCTACTGAGGGTGGGTAGGAGTATGTCCTGCCCCTGCTGAAGGAGTACTGGCGATATACTGTCCAGACCGGGAGATTTATAGGGCTGGAAAGTTCCAATTGCCCATTGTGTCTATTCCATTGTGACTACTGACTTGGCTAGTGCCCAGTCAAGAGCAGTCGGTCTGTGTCTGTCTTCCGTTTCGAGTGTTTCGCATGGGCCACAGGGAATAATTCCTGGGAAGTGCGTCTCGAATAGAAGCTCTAGCTTGTCCATGTTACTGGTCGTAAAGGTGTTGTCCCTACGTTTCAGGGCTAAATTTGCCTCCGGTGCCCGTTTGGATAATGCTCTATGGAGCCGTGCACCTTCAGTCGTACTAGCTATGCTTTCGCAGAAGTCCCTATAGTTCCTACGTTTGGCCTTTCGGATTTCCCTGCTGTACAGTAGTGAGGCTTTCCCGAGGCTAGATTAAGTTTTAGGGTTGACCTAAACTTTTCCCAGTTGGTTTTTCTGCGGTTGCGAGTTGTAACGTTACATTCCGTATTAAACTGAAGCTTAAAAGGGATGATCTTATGATCAGACATAGATTCTTCTGAGGAGACATGCCATTCTCTTAGATGTGGCCGTAAAGACCGACTGGTCAGGGTGATGTCTAAAACTTCCTCTCTTATTCTAGTTACGAATGTCGGTGTTGACCCAACATTTAAAATTTCTAAGTTATATTTGAATATAAAGTCAGTGAGTAGGCGGATACCACTACTATAGGGGGGGCGCTTCCTCTGCCTTTAACGGCAATGGGCACGCAGTCCCTAGTAAGGAATTCTGAAAGAATTGTAAAGTTAATGCCTTTTCTTACCATGATACATGTCCTAGGTATCGGATCTCTTTGGTCCCAGATTACCTTCGAATAAGCGGTGTACAGGTCTTTGACGCCATCGATCACCCATGGCTCCTGTACAAGGGCCAGCCCAAGATGTTGTTTGATAAACATCCTGGCTAGGACGGCCGAGGCCGCCTTAGCCCGATGGAGGTTTATCTGGGCTAGCCCCGTGGTGGCGACGAGAGGCGTCACCATCACTTTACCGCCGCTCCGCTTCCTGACGATGAAGGCCCGGAGTTGCCCCCATCGTTGCTGCCCGTCATCGTCACGTCAGCTTCATCTTCTGCCTCCATCTCTGCATCCAGCTCCTGCGACGATATTGGCGCCTGCTCGTCTAGCCCATCCTCCAGCATTTCTGGGCTAAGCGTCGCGTCCGCCAGATCCAGGCACACCTCCAAGGCAACGGGAGGGGGGGTATCACCTCTGGTGAGGGGGACGGTACCACCTCTGCTGGTTTGGGTGCCGGTACTGGGGCGGGGGCGGTGGCATTTTGGCCGGCGGTCGACTTCGTGCGGCCATTAACGGGGATGGTCCCGTAGCGGAAAGAGACCTGGTGGCCCTTCTCCACAATGGCATTCTTGGAGGCTTCATCGATGCCGATCACCATCAGCGCACCTCCACCCTCCGTTCTTCTCGAAATTACTTTCCACGCCTCGGTCTCTATCATGTTCTGATTCCTCAGCAAAATCAGTAGTGATTCGGTAGACCGATCAGCGCTCCTTGGACAAAAAATGGTGATGGTATGTGGCGAGGGGACATCCTCACCTACCCTACAGTCAAGGGGCACTCCCTTCCACGTGGAGCATTCGTCAGAGCATTCGATCACCTGGTGTCCCACCCTGAAATGAATGCCCGCGAACGCAACCGCGGTGCCCCATCCCGAGAGAATAATCTTATCGAGGATGGCCTCCTCCAATGCGGACAAGTCCCCGTGACTGAGCATTACCTGGGGATATTCCACAGGTAACACGGCCACTTTGACCCTTTTTGCCATCGTCGCGTAGGACGGGGGAGCCGCAGTGGGCACTGGAGGAGAAGGTTTCCTCACAGCCGTAGGGACGGAAGCAGCAGCAGCAGCCTTCGACGTGCTTGGACGCTCCTCCTGATACACCCTTTTGGGGGCATCAGTAGGTGGCGTCAAAGTGTCATTCAGGCGTTTGGGGGTTGGTCCTCTTGCCTGCTGCGCCGTCTCTCTTCACCTTTGATCCACATAGGCCCTTCCTATTTGGATCATCTATACCCCCCGGCTCTCCTAGTTTCGGAAGGGTCTTCTTCGGCTGCTGACTTCCATGTGCCGCCTGATTGTGCCGCCTGACCGCATTAACCGTCGGCCGCGCCGGTTGGCGTATGCTTTCGGTTGCGGGGGCGGCGTCTCGACGGGGATGTCCCGTCGTGGTGCTGGTCGCCTGATGCCTCCTTTGCCTCTCCTTGGGGCGATGTGGGGTTGGTCCCACGCTGGAGGGCCGGTCTCCGTCAAGGAAGCGGTCCTCAATGTGTCTCGCGACACTGGCGGCAGGGATATCCTGCCGTTCTCTATTGTTCTTGTTACCCTTCTTCATTACTTGTTCCTACGAGTTGCGGAGAAATTATGGTCCGCCCGGGCAGAGATCCGCCATACCCGGGCTGGATAGAACAGGCGGTCGCCATCTGCCTGAGCCCGACGTTAGAGACTGGGCTAGTTTTTAATCCGGGCCCCCAGCCAGGCTGACTCTCGGCACGGTCCGATTGACACCTTAGCCCAGCCCGGAGTGAGATGTGAGGGAAGGGATGTAGATGGGTATTTGTGGGGGAGTTGGGAGTGTGTGAGGCTATGATTGAAAGACGGCGAAACAAGCGTCTTGTCAGTGCGATAAAACCTACCGCACCCGCTGTTTGTCCGGGACTGCTTATTCACGAGGATTTCTCGCTATTCGCAGCTAACCCCGAAGTGCCGTTCGCTATCCGCAACCCGCGACACGCCTGGTGTCCTCAGCTTAGCCCCCTCCGAACCATCCCACAAGTTCATCAGACCAGGTATATGTTAGATATACAACTGATGATGAAAAAGTAAGGTCGCATATTATTATTTATTATTGTTATTATGTAAACAGTTTTTTTTTCTTTCCCATGAAGCTGAATTTTTTACAAATTTAAACTTTGCATACACATACATAAGTACATAAAAATCATAGAATTCATTTCAAATGCTCATTTTATAGGTTGAATAATTAATAACTTGATAAGCTTTTTTAATTATTCGATTATCTCATTTGTTTCACAATTTGACTTTTTTCGTTGCAAATATCATAACTTTTTAACCTAACAAGATAATTGGTCAATTTGCAAGCATCTGAAAGATAATTAATCAACCTATAAAATGAGAATTTGAAATGAATTCTACGATTTTTAGGTGCTTATTAAGGGGTATGCAAAGTGGAAATTGGTGAAAAAATCTATTTTATGGGAAGGAGAAAATATTTTTTTAAATTTTTGATATTTTTTGTTTTTAAGGCTTTAAAATTTTAAAATTAATATTACAATTAAAAAAAAATTATTTTTTATAAGCTTTTTTTAATTTTTTGTAAAATATTCATCACAATCCGTAAAAGATGGTATATCTAAAAGACTAATCATCTCTGAACTATAAGTATTTTCTAATTCTTTTTGTGACTTAACATGCCTCAGTGATGATATAAGTGGATCTGAAGATCCTGCTAACATGTTGAAGAGGTCCTCATTTTCTCTCACCCTTGACGCTTTGAAAGTGTTTAGCACTCTGTATTTTTTATAAAATTTATTTAAAGACTCCTGTGCTTCTTCAGAAAGCTCTCCAATTGGCAAAGACTGATACTCAATTATATCTGACTTGATAAACAGGTCAAATAATGGTTGATTGTTCAATGACATGTTTGAAGAGTAATGTAGTACTTGTCTCACCAATTTTCAGTCGTAGACTAATCCAGATATTATGATTTTTTTTCAATATATAAGTTAACAACTAAACAAATAAGATACACTCTCATATTCATCTAAGTACACAATCATAAATAATTTGGTTGCCCTCAGCAACAAAGTACAAAAACTTTTTTTTTTTTTTTTTTGGGTGCCATTTAATTTTTCTGTTATTATAATTTTTAACAACTTAAATTAAACTTAAAATTACGTGTGCTAAGCAACTTATAATACAATATAAGTATGGTGTTTGTAGTGTACACATTTAAGCTATAACTCTGTTGGGCAAGTCGATGGGGTGCACCCTTCTAAGACGTCTTCTTGAGCGTTGCCTGAGGAGCCTTCTAGCTAGTGCGTTTGGGTGACCACCCAAACGTTGGTGGTAGGCTGCCGATTGCCGGGCGATTATGTCGCCCACTTTATCTACATTTAGATCTTTCTCTATCTGAGTTGTACGGACGTACCATGGGGCACCAGTGAGCATTCTTAAGGTTTTTGCCTGCAGGACTCTCACCTTGTTTAGGTGTGATTTCGCGGCGATACCGTAAACTTGAATTCCATAACGCCAGACTGGTGCAATGACGGTTTTGTAAAGCAGTACTTTATTTCTGAGAGACAGTTTGTTCTTGCAGGTTAGTAGCCAGTACAGTTTTTGGATTCTTTTTTTTAGAGAGCTTGTGACATATGAGGTTTGCGCATTGAACGTGAGCCGCCTATCTAAAATTACACCAAGATATTTGTATTTTGAAAAGTGGGGTACAAGTTCTCCATTTAAGTAAACTTCTGGACAAATAAGTGGTCGAATAGCATACGTAACCTCAGCGCATTTGCTGGCATTTATGCCAATGTTCCAGTTCGTGGCCCAATGAGCAAACCTGGTTAAATATTCTTGTAACTCATTTGTGGCAGCTAGAATACATCTGTCCTTAGATAAGATTGCCGTGTCATCTGCAAATGTGGCTACAATAAAGTCCTGGCTATCAAATCCATTGGGCATGTCATGTGTGAACAGGGAGTAAAGAGTCGGGCCGAGTACACTGCCTTGGGGGACACCTGCACGAATCATCTTAACGCTTGATGTAACTCCATTTAAGACCACAGAGAACGTTCTGTCGCAAAGGTAGCTCCGAATAATCAACCAAAGCTGAGGCGGCAGAATATTTTTAAGTTTGGAAAGCAGTCCATCGTGCCAAACTCTATCAAAAGCTTGTCTAATATCAAGAAACGCTGCTACCACGTACTCCTTGGCTTCAAATCAAAGTACAACATCACACACAGTCTTAAACATTCTGGTTGCCCTCAGCAACAAAGTACTATTTTGTAAACAATGCTGACTCACCGATGAGAGTTCAGCGCACAGCAACTGAAAGCGGACACCCGCGTTGCTTGCGCAAGAATGCTGAGACGGCTCGAAAGAATGGCGCGATGCATTGGCTTCGCTTAAGCTTGAACATTGCTATAGTTTTAGTCTCGATCTGTATCGCAACACAATAAGACGAATAATTGATTAAACTCCGGCATTGCCGTCAATAAACATAAACTGTGTTATCAATAATAGTAGACCATGACCAAGACGGGCTACTGGGAAAGTTCCCACATCCTAATCCACATTGTTCCAGTAATCACCTGCTGGATTTATCATCACCTCTCATAAAGGAGAAGAAGTTATTCCTGTTCTACTAACCACGGATCGTCGCAAGGCATCGGCGTGTACGACGGAAGACTTAATTTGCGCCCAACCGATAAACAAGAACCCATACCATGTAAGTTCATAAGTGATTTCCGTTTAAAATTATTAACGAACGGTTTTTTTTTTCATTTTCGTTTTTTCATTTGATTTCAATTTATTATAAGTCAAGAGGAATCGTTCAGTTACTTCTGTACATAACCTAATGGGTAGCTTAAAAATTTAGTATGGGATCGTGTTATGATGCCTTAAGAATAGAATAAATAAGTATATTAGTATTAGGATACCGTGCGGGTAGGGAAATCACTGGGGTGAGTTCTCTTCAGTCTTCGGAGGGAGATAGGGTTAACGAGATCATTCGCCAACGGATTTGGGTGGGCCACAAGCCTGTCAGCATATCGGCTGCTGTGAAAGTTGATTTGGTCCCCAAATGGAATGAGTTTCAGGTCCCTTTCAATGACGCGATTTGTCACGTACCAGGGAAGCCCAGATGCGTGACGTGCAGCTCGCGATTGGACTACTCTGAGTCTGTTGCGTTGGCTTTTAGCAGCAGTTCCCCACACTTGGATGGCGTAGGTCCAACTTGGGGCTAAAATGGCTTTTATTAAAAGAGCCTTAGTTGCCATCTGAAGCTTTCTGGAGCGGAAGAGCCAGCTGAGCTTTTTTACATTACCCAAGGATTTCGTTTTGACTGCCGTAATATGGGCTTTCCAAGTCAGTGTCCGATCTAGATGGACTCCAAGGTAGCAGTGAGATATGACGCTGTTAATGTTATTTCCGTCAAAAACAAGACCTGTGCAGGTTCCGCGCCGCAAAGAAAACGTAACACACGCTGATTTAGAGCAGTTAATGGCCACATTCCATTTGGTAATCCATTGCTCAATGGAATGCAGCCACTCTTGGACCGCATTGGAGGCAGTTTGCAGTGATGAATGAGACGCGAGCATGGCGGTGTCATAAGCGTAAGTGGCCAAGAGCAGCTGAGCCTGGGAGGCTTCATCGGTGTTGTTTACCGGGTATGGTATATCCGCGGTGTACAGAGTGTACAAGAAGGGTCCAAGCACACTTCCCTCTGGAACCCCGGCATGTATCTGTTCCAGGCAGGACCGAGAATCTCGTACTGAAACGTCGAAGGTCCGACCAGCAATGAAGGATCTCAGGATTGCGTAATAAGGTGCAGGGAGGAGATCTTTCATCTTGTATAAAAGACTCTCATGCCACACCCTATCAAACGCTTGTTTTACGTCTAACAGTGTCCGACAGTGTATAGCTTATGCTCAAAGCCGTGAGTCACCTGATTTACGATGCGATGGATTTGTTCAGGGCAACCATGGGACTTCCTGAAGCCAAATTGGTGTTGTGGAATATGATCCACTACCTGTGGCAGTTCCATCAAACGGGTTAGCAAAATACGTTCAAAAACCTTAGAGAAGGTTGTTAGCAAGCTGATTGGGCGGTTTGAATCAATCTGTGTTGGTGACTTTCCGGCTTTGGGGATCATTACAATACGCGCACGCTTCCATTGTCTTGGGAAGTGCCCTAGTTTTAGCATGGCATTAAATATCTTGACAAGAGCTAAAATTCCTTTGCGTGGCAGAGATTTCGCAGCACGGTTGTCAATGCCATCGTACCCAGGGGTTTTTTTTTTGGTTGCAGCACCTTTAGATGCATCATGACTTCCTGTGGTGTGGTATGTCTTATGTGGCGGGCCGGTGCAGTCGGAGTATCCAAGAAGCTTGCAATGGCTTCTCGGTTGGAGACACCCGTTATGTTGAAGGGCATAAAGGTAGAGGACAAGTGTGAAGCGAAAGCGCTCGCTTTTTCATCATCCGTCTTAAGCCAATGGCCACTTTGACTCTGGATAGGTGATTGGAACAACGGCTGTCTCTTGATGCCTCTCGTGAGCCTCCATATTGAGAAGTCACTGCTGTTATCTGGGCCAGCACCCTCTAGCAAAGTATCCAGATTTGCTTGTCGGTTCTTGGCCAGCAAACGGCGCAGTCTATTAGTAACGCTTGAATATTGCTGCTTTACACTAAGATCTCCTGTCGCAATATATTGCCTTCTGAGGCGCCTTTTATGAGTGAGCAGTTCCCTAGCCTCCAAGCTCAAGATGGGAGCTCTCCTTGCGGACGTGAGACCAGCTTGGTGAGGGGTTGGTGTAGCCTGCCGAGCTGCTTCAGCAATTATAGATGCGAAGTAGTCGACATAACGAACGGTTAAAAAGAAAAAACAAGTAAAGTAAATATTGCCGCATTCTTGTGCCAGCATTTCACTTTTATAAACGTTGCATACTTTTACTAAAATAAAAATTTGCTGCATACTCTTAATAAAAATAAAAAAAAATTTTTTTGCTGCGTACTTTTACCAACGTTCCATTTCAAATTATTATATTTTTTGTTGCATACTTTAACAAATTTTTTTTGTAAAAATATTGCATACCCCAAGATACACTATATTCTATTATTGCCAACAGTTTTACCTGCCGATCTCTCACGATCGGTCTAAGCTTTGAAAAGTGCCAACCATAAGCCAATGAGTTGGGCCTTTAGGGAGGTAAAAGTTGAATATAATAGTGACGATAGCTGGGAAGGGGAAGTCAATTGCTCAGTAGATCCTCTTCCTGCAGATACCGCGGTAACTGAAAAAATGGATCCAGCTCAAGTTCAGACTCTCGTTGACGGTGCCATCAAGAAAGCTCTAGTGCAACAACAAAATCAGTTTCAAGCACAAATTACTGCTTTAACTTCACAAGTAAAGAGTTTGCAGGTAGAAGCAAAACAGAAAAATTAAATGGCAACCCAAAAAATCATTCCTGTTCAGTTCGTCTGGCAGGCAACATCAAATATATTCTCAAAAAATAAATTTTGAAACAAATACATCAAAATTTTGTCAAAAAATATTTCTAAAAACAAATAAATAATTTTTGTGCTTTTCTCTGTACAATATTTGCTCACTTCAAATTCTTTGGACGCTGTCTCGTGCAGTGTCGGCGAACGTTAAACAGCCTCAAACAATTGGAAAGGAGTGTTCAAGCGGTATTATTTGCCCGTCGGGCAGTGCAGTGACTGGTGATTTCAAACTATGGATGGTAAATCACATTCAAACTCGGATTCCAGTCTGTCTAGACATGCGATGATGTCTGTAGCAGGCATAAGTCCAAAGGACCTTCGGACTCAACTTTTAAATGATTAAGCCTTAAGGACATCTTTAGGATCCAAAAGCAACATGTCCAATGCAGGGTGCAATGAAAATAATAAGGCTGCTACTGACCGCAGCTCTACTTATGTGTCCTCTACCACCTCAACTCATTTGTCGACTGGTACAGTTTCGAACTCTTTATGTGGATCTGTTATTTCAACTCCTTCAGCAATAAGCCACTTAGCAGCTAACGTAACTGGTGCAAATTCTTCACCTTCAATAGCTGGTGAATCTATAATGTGGCACAATCCTCGTCCCAAGCGCAAAATGTACCATCGTTCCTCTTCGGAAAAGAGCAAAAAAATCGCATTAGGTAGTCCAACTACTAAGAATTTGGCAACTTCAGCAAACCGCTTTGAATTGCTCGCAAATGTGTTGGAAAATGAAGATCCAACAGAAGCTGACATCGTGCTTGCAGATGAATTAGCGAATGAAATGGAAGTAGAACAAAGCAATACCTCCTATCAACGTTGAAAACGTCACAGATGTGATCGTTATGGAGAATGACTTAGATGGCGTCATTGGGTCAAGCAACTACAACCTCAAGATTGGCCGAAATGGCACAGTTAAAATCTTTGTTGGGGACTCTAATTCATATCGTTAACTTGTGGAACACCTTAAAACAATAGATGTGCACCATTACACATATCAGCTTAAGGATGACAAGCCTTATCGGGTAATCTTCCGCAACTTAGCAAGTACTACTCCAGAAGATCGAATAAGAAAGGCGTTTATCGAGTCTGGTCATACCGTCCGTCGTGTAAGCAACCCTCGCCCCCGGAAGGTTATTAATAATGACGGAAAGGAACAAACCATACCCAGAAACTTTTTCTTTGTTGAATTAGATCGTGCGGCGAATAACAAAGATGCACTTAATTTAACTAAAATCGGACATCAGAAAGTAATGGTTGAAATCCCTCAAAAAGTCATTAAACGCCATTCTCTGTCACAGATGCCAAGGTTTTGGGCACACCAAAAACTATTGCTGGAGACCATACATCTGCGATCATCAAACTTCGCAGTGCAAGGTAACTACAGTGGAAAACTACCTTTGTATCAATTGTGGGGGAATGCATCCAGCCTGGTCTAGGGATTGTCGCAGGTATAAAGAAAAGATGGATGAACAGAGTCCAAAAATCGATGCAAGAAAACAAAATTCCAAATTTTTGAATGGACAACAATTTGTGCCAACAACATTGGTGCAAGGGAATACCCTATGCAGAGACGCTTCGCTTTAATGGAGCCCCGCAAAATTTTTCGGCCCAGAACATCAGTGCAGATCGGAACAAAAGTATTCCAACCTCAGGTACTTTTTTGAACTCAACCGAAAAAGGACCCTGGCAGCAAATGCCAGATGTTAAAAACTCAAGACTGGAGGCGGCTATTGAAGCTCTCACAGCAAAAGTTGATGTATTACAAGCCAAGTTTAAAGAGATGCAGGAGACCAACCAGTTTCTTAAAAAATGTGCCTCAGTCTTTTGAACGCTAAAAAATGAATCCACACACACTAAGCCTCGGATTATGGAATGCTCGGGGAATCTCTGACGTTATGCTTATCACTGAGTCTTGGCTCCAGGAAAATATACACATCTATCTCCCTGGCTACATCATTCATAAAGCAGACCATCCCAGCAATAGACTTAGAGGTGGAGCCGCGATCCTAGTAAAACAGGATATATCTCATTTTCCTTGCAACCCGGTGTCGACGACGCAACTGCAAATGGCCTCCATTAAAATTTACACAGCCTCGGGTGAGTTGGGAATTTCTTATCTTTACCTTCCTCCGATGATCCCATGGTCAGAAGCGGACTTCAACCAGTTATTCAGGAATCTGGGCAGTAAATTTATTATTGGCGGCGATTTTCATGCTAAAAGCAGACTTTGGGGAAGTTTTAGGGGCGATGCGAGAGGCAGCAACCTTCAGCACGCCGTAGAAAGCTCCTCTGTTCAAATTCTGGCACCTGGTCAAGCAACACACTATCCTGCTGACATAAATCGCACACCCAGCCACATCGATTTATTTGCTTACAATGGTCTGCACCAAGAACATCTCAAGATAAGGACAGAATATCAGCTTTCTTTGGATCATCTACCGTTAGTAGTTACATATGACTCTGCTCCGGTTATCATTATGAAAATGAGTCGATTACTACAAAGGGGAGCGAATATGAAGATTTTTCGTCAGGAACTGGAGAAAACTTTGGATCTTAATCTAGAAATCTTACTGCCAGAAGACATCGAAGACGTTCACACGATCTTTCTTTACAAGGTGCACTCAGCTGCTCACGACGCTTCTGCATCATTGCCGTCGCATGGTATTAGACATGATAATATTCTACCCCCTGCTTTAAAGGCTCTGCTGCTTATCAAAAGGAGGTTAAGAAGACTGTTTTGTCGCACTCGTGATCGCACGGTTTATAGAGTCTATTGCAGAATATCTAATAGAGTGAAAAAACTGCTAGTGCTTCATAAACAACAGGAAAATGACAACCTTCTTGAAAAAGTTTCGCCAAATGATTCTGCTAATCATTCTCTATGGAAATTAGCGAGTAGATACAAAAGGCAGGTGTCAGCTGAATTCCCAATTAAGAGAGCTGATGGATCTTGGGCTCGTTCACCTAGTGAACGGGCTGAAGCATTTGCTGAAGACTTGGAAGGACGGTTCCAGCCATTTGATACCACACCAGAAAACTGCAAGCAAATGGTTCAATCCATTCTTGACATCCCTGGTCAGTTGTGCCTCCCTGTTTCTCCAATTACACCAGAGGAAGTATCCTGTCACATAAATGGGTTAAAAACCAAAAAGGCTCCAGGCGAAGATGGAATTGATAACTTCACCCTTAAGGCGTTTCCTTTTAAGGCGGTGTTATTCCTAGTTCTCCTCTTCAACTCGGTGCTGAGATTAGGATACGTCCCAAAGCAGTGGAAAAAGGCCAGATACAAATGTATGGTTTACAAAAATGGTAAAAATCCATATGCATTAGACTCCTACAGGCCAATAAGTTTGCTTTCCTCCATATCAAAACTTTTCAAACGCTGTCTACTAACTCGGTTGCTTAGAATTGATGAAGTAAAGAATAGTATACCTCCTTTTCAGTTTGGGTTCCGTTTATCTCTTGGAACTCCAGAACAGCTGCACAGAGTGGTAAAATTTATCCTTGAAAGATTTGAAGCCAAGGAGCACGTGGTAGCAGCGTTTCTTGATATTAGACAAGCTTTTGATAGAGTTTGGCACGATGGACTGCTTTCCAAACTCAAAAATATACTGCCGCCTCAGCTTTGTAGTATGCTCTTCGACCACTTATTTGTCGAGGAGTTTACTTAAATGAAGAGCTTGTACCCCACCTTTCAAAATACAAATATCTTGGTGTAATTTTAGATAGGCGGCTCACGTTCAATGCGCAAGCCTCATATGTCACAAGCTCTCTAAAAAAAAGATCCCAAAAACTGTACTGGCTACTAACCTGCAAGAACAAACTGTCTCTCAGAAATAAAGTACTGCTTTACAAAACCGTCATTGCACCAGTCTGGCGTTATGGAATTCAAGTTTACGGTATCACCGCGAAATCACACCTAAACAAGGTGAGAGTCCTGCAGGCAAAAACCTTAAGAATGCTCACTGGTGCCCCATGGTACGTCTAAATACATACGTCTACATCTAAATGTAGATAAAGTGGGCGACATAATCGCCCGGCAATCGGCAGCCTACCACCAACGTTTGGGTGGTCACCCAAACGCACTAGCTAGAAGGCTCCTCAGGCAACGCTCAAGAAGACGTCTTAGAAGGGTGCACCCCATCGACTTGCCCAACAGAGTTATAGCTTAAATGTGTACACTACAAACACCATACTTATATTGTATTATAAGTTGCTTAGCACACGTAATTTTAAGTTTAATTTAAGTTGTTAAAAATTATAATAACAAAAAAACTAAATGGCACCCCCAAAAAAAAAAAAAAAAAAAAAAGGCAACCCAAAAAAAAAAATAAAATAAAAGAAGCACCGCATATCATCACTTACGAAAAAATATCCGTCGATACTAATGTTAAAGGATGTTCCAAAGAGCACTACACACTACCAAGCGGTAGCAATTATTAGGAATAAAATCAAAGGCTCAGCTGGAGCCCTACTAGTGTCTCACAATACGGTTTTGAATTTCGATGCAATACTAGCTAGGCTAGATTGCACATACTCGGATAAAACATCCTTGCGTTTGTTGAGACAGGGTTTGGAGTTGGTTACCCAGGGCGAAATGTCCCTGATGCAGTACTACGATGACGTCGAGAAGAAACTCACGCTCGTAACCAACAAAATTGTAATGTCTCACGACCAAGAAGGCGCCGATTTGCTCAACCGAGAGGTTAGAGACGACGCCTTGCACGCCTTTATCTCCGGTCTTAAAAAGCCGTTGAGAGCGGTTGTGTTTCCTGCGCAGCCAAAGGATCTACCGTCTGCACTGGCCAGAGAGGCAGAATCTAGCATTGAGAGAAGCGTGTTCGCTAACTCTTACGCTAAAGCCTTCAAGAGCGGGCGCAACTTGCTGAAGGTAACAGAAACCGTGCCCAAAGCAAGCAGACCAAATATAACAGAGACGATCAGAATCAGGAAAGAAATCCCCATTTTGTGAAACGCCAAAAGGGCGATCCCCAGCCTCAGGCCCCAAAAGACAATCAAACCGAGGCTCCACAGCCCATGGAAGTTGATTCTTCCTCCAGATTTAGACAAAAAACCGACTACAGCAAGCGTCAGGCTAATGAGTCCAACGCACCCAAACGCAAGAACTCGTCAGACCCTTTAAAAGGTCAGAGGGGAAAACGCGTTAACAATGACGTACAAACAGATTCCAAAGAAGCTGTAGCAGAATACGAGAAATCTGCCAAAAAGGCAGTCGAAGAACTAGAGAGTGAGAACAAGTACGCACCTGGTGACGACTCAGTGAATTTTTTAGGGAACACTCCCGGCTTCAGTGCATTGAGCGACGGTTGGCTGGGAGAACTCTGAAGATGTTGATTGACACTGGCGCGGCAAAAAATTATAAGAAGCCCTTAACAGAGCTAAAGACCATAACGCCGGTCGCCAAGTCATTCTCGGTAAACTCGATACACGGGTCTACCGAAATCAAACACAAATGCTTGATGAATATTTTCCGACATACTTCCCCATTCTTTCTCCTCGATACCTTAAATTCTTTCGACGCTATCATAGGCTTCGACTTGCTAACACAAGCCGGAGTCAAATTGAACTTGGCGAAAAACACCCTGGAATACCAGGGTGCATCCGAAAAACTCCAGTACTATCAATGTGCTGATGTGAACTTCACCGATGTCAACGACATCGTAGTCCCACCTTCCGTAAAGAAAGGGTTCAGGGACATGATACTCAGAAACAAAAGAGCCTTCTCAAATGCAGATGAAGCTCTACCCTTCAACACTGCTGTAATCGCTACAATCCGAACAGTAGACAATGAGCCTGTGTATTCAAGATACCCGAGTCTCATGAGTGTTTTTGACTTCATAAACAAAGAAGTCAAACAATTGCTGGACGATGGCATAATCAGGCCCTCCAGATCGCCTTACAACAGCCCAACATGGGTGGTTGATAAGAAAGGCACTGACTCATACGGTTACCCAAAAAAAAAGGTTGGTAATCGACTTCAGGAAACTGAACGAAAAGACCATACCGGACCGTTACCCCATGCCGAACATTCCTATGATCTTAGTTAATCTAGGAAAGGCAAAATATTTCACTACTCTTGAATTAAAGTCTGGGTACCACCAAATCTACCTTGCGGAGCATGACCGCGAAAAGACTTCGTTTTCAGTAAGCAGCGGCAAGTACGAGTTCTGTCGTCTACTGTTTGGCCTGCGCAACGCAAGCAGCATGTTCCAAAGGGCAATAGACGATGTCCTGAGGAAACATATAGGAAAGATTTGCTTCGTCTATGAAGACGACGTCATAATTTTTTCTAAAAATGAAACGGAGCACCTTCAACACATTAACATTGTGTTAAAATGTCTAATCGACGCCAACATGCGTGTAGGCCCTGAAAAAACTCGATTCTTCAAGGAAAGTATCGAATTCCTGGGTTTCATTGTAACCAAAGACGGAGCAACATCCGATCCCAAAAAGGTTAAGGCTATTCAGGAATTCCCTGAACCAAAGAGTGTCTACAGCGTTAGATCCTTCTTGGGGTAAGCCAACTACTATAGAGTCTTTATTAAAGACTTTGCCGCTATAGGTCGTCCAATATCGGAAATACTTAAAGGGGAAAATGGTTCAGTTAGTAAACACATATCAAAGAAAATCCCTGTTCATCGTCTGCGGAACAGTTTGGCATCATAAGATGCCATGTTAATGTATCCAGACTTCCAGAAACCGTTCGATTTAACCACTGATGCTTCAGCCAGTGGAATTGGCGCGGTTCTTTCCCAAGGCAATAGGCCAATAACAATGATTTCTCGCGCCTTAAAACAGGCCGAACAAAACTATGCCACCAACGAAAGAGAAATGCAGGCCATTGTGTGGGCGTTAGGCAGATTGCAGAACTTTCTGTACGGTTCTAGGGAAATTAACATTTTCACGGACCACCAGCCGCTCACGTTCGCTGTAGCGGACAAGAACACGAATTCCAAGATTAAAAGATGGAAAGCTTACATTGATCAGCATAATGCCAAAATGTTTTATAAACCAGGCAGAGAAAATCTGCTGGCAGATGCCCTTTCAAGGCAAAACATTAATGCTCTGCAAGACGAGCCCCGTTCGGACGCTGCAACCGTTCACAGCGAACTCTCCCTGACCTACACGGTCGAGACAACAGACAAACCATTAAATTGCTTTAGGAACCAGATTGTCCTAGAGGAATCGCGTTTTCCGCTTAAGCGAAACTTGTTGCTGTTTCGCAGCAAAACGCGCCACTTGATCAGTTACACTGAAAAGAGCACAATTCTCAAAACACTCAAAGAAGTTGTGAATTCGGGAGTCGTGAATGCAATACATTGCGATCTTCCCACGTTAGCAAGCTTCCAACATGACCTGATCGTGCATTTCCCTGCTACCCAATTTCGGCATTGCAAAAATCTCGTGCAAGATATAATGGACAAAAACGAGCAGTTAGAAATTGTCAGTGCAGAACACAACCGAGCGCACAGAGCAGCTCAGGAAAATATTAAACAAGTACTTCGTGACTACTATTTTCCCAATATGAACAATTTAGCCAAGGAAGTGGTTGCAAACTGCAGGGTTTGCACTAAGGCCAAGTACGATAGGCACCCGAGGAAACAAGAACTCGGGAAAACGCCTATACCAGGTTATACTGGCGAAATGTTGCATATTGATATTTTTTCGACGGACAAGAAAAAATTCTTGACCTGCATAGACAAATTCTCCAAATTCGCAGTCGTCCAACCGATATTGTCCAGAACAATAATCGATGTCACAAACCCTCTGCTACAGATTGTTAACCTTTTTCCCGCAACCAAGACAATTTATTGCGATAACGAGGCGGCTTTTAATTCCGAGACCATCACTTCGATGCTCCGGAACGCCTACGGCATTTGCATTGTGAACGCAGCCCCGCTTCACAGCACCTCAACGGCCAAGTGGAACGCTTTCACAGCACCCTGACCGAAGTTGCGAGATGCCTCAAACTAGACAGAAAAATCAGCGACATTACAGAATTGATCTTAAGGGCTACGATAGAGTACAACAAAGGTTTGCACTCGGTTACCCGCGAGAAACCAATCGAAGTTGTTCATGCGACAACTGTTGAGCGTCGCGAGCTCGTCAAAGACAGGCTGATTAAGGCACAGCAAGACAATATCAAAAGGTGCAATGCATCCAGACAAAACCGCGTGTTCGAGGTAGGCGAAAAGGTGTTCCAGAAGAACAACAAGAGGTTAGGGAACAAATTAACTGCCTTATGCTCAGAACAAAAGGTCGAAGCAGACCTAGGAACGTCTGTCCTCATTAAGGGGAGGGTGGTCCATAAGGACAACCTGAAATAGGTGTCTAAGCCAATTTAGAGTTAGAACACCGTCTTAAATTGCCTATCCATTTCAGGTTTGCACTCACCTTGCTCGTAGCACTAGCAGCAGTTAATGCTCGGATCACCGACTTCTCGCATGCCAACTACATCCCGATCATAGATGGGGAAGTATTGGTGTTCGGTCAACGTAGCTACTTGAGGCACTCAAGCAACATCTCTGAATTTGTTAGCATGATAGACGAGACCGAAAAACTGTCCGATTGCTTTCCGCAGTCGCATATGCGCAAGCTACTAGACGTAGATACAGATCACCTTAGAACTTTGTTGTCCGTTCTTCAAGTGCATCACAGGTTTGCACGAAGCCTCGATTTCCTAGGCACTGCCTTGAAGGTTGTTGCTGGCACCCCTGATGCTTCCGATTTTCTAAGGGTCCGCATTACAGAGGCTCAATTAGTGGAATCTAATTCCAAACAGATCTTAATAAACTCCGAAACTCAAAAGCAAATAAACAGACTAACGGACACCATTAATAAAATTATCAGTTCACGCAAAGGCGATTTGGTTGACACTCCTCATCTGTTCAAAACATTGTTGGCAAAAAATAGAATATTAAACGCAGAAATTCAAAATTTAATACTCACCATAACGTTGGCAAAAGCAAACATAGTAAACCCTACAATCCTAAATCATGCCGACCTGAAATCACTTATCGAACAAGATATTCCAATAGTTAGCTTAATAGAAGCATCTAAGATCAGGGTCCTTCAGTCTGAAAATATTATCCACATATTAATAGCATACCCTAAAGTTGAGTTTAGATGCCAAAAGATCTCCGTCTACCCCGAATCACACCAACAAACCATCCTGCGACTCGACGAGGACACGCTGGCGGAATGCGAACAGGATACCTTTGCAGTTACTGGATGCACCGTGACTACGCATAACACCTTTTGCGAACGATCACGGCGCGAAACCTGCGCCAGTTCCCTCCACGCGGGAAACACTGCCAACAGCCATACCCAGCCCAGCCACCTAAAAGCGATCATGCCTATATAGATGACGGCGCCGTAATTATCAACTAAGCAACAGCGCGCGTCCGAACTGATGACGGCGCAGAGGTAACCGTCTCAGGAACCTTCCTGATAACATTTGAACGGTCTGCAGCTATCAATGGCACAGAGTTTGTGAACTTGCTTAATTCACCAAGCAAGCAGCCTGGTGTCGTGAGGTCACCGCTCCTGAACATCATCGGGCATGACCCGGTGCTAAGTATACCGCTACTGCATCGAATGAACGTCGACAACTTACAATCAATTCGAGATGTCAAGGAGGAGGTAAATGCGGCAGGCTCGCCCAAATTCTGGTTCGTTATTGGTGGTTATTGGCTCATTCATCATTTTTATGGCACTAAGGAGAAAGCGAGCAACACTGGAAATACAGCAGGCTTTGGACAACTTCAACATGACCGAGGACGGCCATCAACCTGAGAGGGGGGGGAGGGGGGGGGGGGTAGTTAACAACTAAACATATAAGATATACTCTCACATTCATCGAAGTATACAATCATAAGTAATTTGGTTGCCCTCAGCAACAAAGTACAACAACACACACTGTCTTAAGCATTCTGGTTGCCCTCAGCAACAAAGTACTATTTTGTAAACAATGCTGACTCGCCGATGAGAGTTCAGCGCACAGCAACTGAAAGCGGACACCCGCGTTGCTGGCGCAAGAATGCTGAGTCGGCTCGCCGGCTCGAAAGAATGGCACGATGCATTGGCTTCGCTTAAGCTTGAACATTGCTATAGTTTTAGTCTCAATCTGTATCGCAACACAATAAGACGAAAAATTGATTAAACTCCGGCATTGCCAACAATAAACATAACCTATGTTATCAATAATAGTAGACCACGTCCAAGACGGGCTACTGGGAAAGTTCCCACATCCTAATCCACATTGTTCCAGTAATCACCTGCTGGATTTATCATCACCCCTCATAAAGGAGAAGAAGTCTTGTTCTACTTACCACGGATCGGCGCAAGGCATCGGAGTGTACGACGGAAGACTTAATTTATAGTCTAATCTACTAGCTGATAGATACCGTTTGGATCAAGGGTTCAAGAAAAGAGTTAGCTTTCATGCCTGCAAAATTTACCTTATATTTGTTATATATTTGGGATTAGGTCAATTTGTGCAATTAGGGTACAACGCACGTATCCGAATAAGATGCCGACCTGTATGGGATGTTACTACTTATACACCAGTGCAATTTCTATATATGGTGCGTATCAGGTAGTTTATTTGTATATCCTGTAACTGCACCTGAGTTTAGGGACCAGAATTTAACAAAAGGTTTCAGGCAAGCATAACTGAATGAAAAACAAAAATCATGCATCTTAACAATAAGGAACGAAACAATAACGATAAGAATTGGTTTTCACGGTTATGTGTCATAAAAGGCCTAGAAATGCATGCAACACATTTTTTACCTATGACTTTTTTCACTATTTTACCTATAAAAACCACAGGGGCAAATTCGGGCAGCTGAAAATTTTTGCATTAGACAAAGGAATAATCAAAGAAATAATTTTGAAAATATGGCAGATGTAAAATGTGATACTTTTTTTTTAATTTTCCATCAGAGTTGAAAAATAGTGAAAAAATTGATAGTTTGTAAATATCGATTTACCTGGCCAACCGCAAAGAAAACATTACAATTTTTTGTATGCGATCGCTTTGAGTTATGTGGCCAATTGTAGAGCGTCGCTCAAGTTGTTTACTTTTGGTAATAAATGATGCATTGCAATAGAAGCGGCCAGACAGCAATTTATATGAAAAATGAATTAACAGAATGTTTTTGGGATTTTAGCCAATCATTTTTATATTTTTCATAGACAATATTAATGATATTAATTAAAGCTTTGAAGTAATAATTTATTTATTATTTATTTATTTATTTTTTATTAGCCACGCCCACTCATCCTATCCCCCCTCACATATTGAAATTATAAACGCCAATAACTTTCACTATTTTTTTTTTTTTTTAGCTGTAGCCACCGAATTTGGTGTCAAGATAGGCGACGACATCCCTCATAAAGCTGCATCAAAACTTTGGATACAACGCCCGACCATAGCACCTTATCCGCCCCCGCAAGTCATCAAGTTTGGTAAGAAGAAATCTGGTAACGACCCTTAAATTTTGGATGTGCCCTAAGCCCTAGCGCGCCACCTTTGAAAAACTGGTTTGCGTATATCTTTTGAGCCTGAGTCACCAAATCTGGTTGGAAGATAGCTGATAACGACCCCCAAGTATCTGCATCAATACTTTGGAGGTCACGCCCACCCATGCCGCCCCTAGCTCCCCCGCCCTTGACAAACTGGAATGCGTGTATCTTTTTGAGCTAGAGTCCCCAAATGTGGTAGGAAGATAGCTGGTGACATCCCACAAAGATTTTTTGCAATAAGTCTGATGCCGCGCCTCCAAACTCTCTCTCTTTTTAAAAGCGGGAATGATTGCATCTTTCACAGTTTTTGAGCTAGAGTAGCCAAATTTGGTTGAAAGATAGCTGGTAACGACCCCACCCATACCGCCCCCAGGCCCCTCCACACCTTTCAAAAGCAGGTACGCGTATATCTATTGAGTCTGAGTCAACAAATTCGGTAGGAAGATGGCTAGCTGGTGACATTCCCGAAAGATCTGCATCAGCCAATCTTTGAAAGCGGCGTATACCCCTACCGCATTCCTACCTTCTTGCAATCAGGCCTCTTTTTATTATTTATTGAGTCGGTTGCATCCGACTGCAACGTTTCCAATTATTTGAATAAATAAATAAAACAATTTTTAGTAACACTTTACTTTTTATTATTATATATTTGTATTACATGCTTAATATAACTAAAAATATAAACTTACCAGTACAATCGCAAATTACGCATACTTCATTCCTTTCCTTAGGGATCATTCAAGTAATACGTAACGCAATTGATGAAGATTTTAGACTCCCCCTCCCCCCCTTGTAACGCACCGTAACGTTTTTCTGTAACCCCCCCCCCCCTCTCTTAACGTTACGTAATACTCAAGTGGCCATTTTTACCCTAATTTTTATTTAAAAAAAAATAAAAGTGTTACGTAACGTCTTGTAAGAAAGAACCCCTCCCGCCCCTGTAACGCATCGTAACGTTTTACGAGACCCCCCTCCCCACCAAATTGCGTTACGTAATAGTTGAATGATACCTTATCAGTAATTTTCTTATATTGATGCTTTTATGGGTGTCGTTGCCTAAAACGGTGCGGCATTGAACAGCCGAAATAAAACTTTTGGATATTTTCAGCATTTCTTTATTTTTTCGCTCAGCGACGCACTCAAAATAAAAACCGATTCTTGCGCTGAGCGACGTCCCGCAGTCTGCCTGAATTGATCAGTGCGCAAACGAACGGCTTCCAGTCGAACTTTTCGTTGTTCGTGCGATTCAGATGAAAGCGCTTGGGTTGTTCGCAGACGCATGCTTCAGAGCCTTGCTTCTCTTTGTTCCTGCGATTCACATGAACGGGCTGGGGCCGTTCGCAAGCTTTCAGTCCCAAGTCATGCTTTAGGTTTATGTGTGACTCAGATGAATGCGCTTGGAAACAAAACGGAACATACTATGTTCGAGAGGTAGAGGAAGTGGTTCGATCTACATATTAATCTGCCACGCAGTTTCGGAGATCATAGGGAACAAACAAACAAAATTAGATTGACAGACAGATAAAACTCACCTCTTACTTTTTGTTTGTGGTTGCATGATGGACTTTTATGTTTAATGTTATGAAAAGAATTTTAATTTAGTAAAGAAACTCCCTTCCTATAAATCTTTCACTCTAGCACCTTCTCTTATTACACACACAACATACATATAATAGCTGCTTACATCACACAGCTTCCTGTGTGCACTCTCACATCTATGTTATCACAGACCGTGTAATATCAAGATGTTGCAATTGTTTAGAAAAGCTTTGTCTCAAAGGTTTGCCTCAGAAATATTTCAAATGGTATACAGAATAAGAAAAGCTGTAAGCCATAAGTGTGAGGGAGCGCCATAACGGATAGCATGTGCAGTTTTTTTATACCCTTAACCCATAAAATGGGTAAATAAGGGTATAATGGTTTTGTGCAAAAGTATGTAACAGGCAGAAGGAAGCATCTCCGACCCTATAAAGTATATATATTCTTGATCAGCATCAACAGCCGAGACGATATAGCCATGTCCGTCTGTCCGTCTGTATGAACGCGTGGATCTAAGAGACTACAAGAGCTACAGACTTCAGATTTTGTATTTAAGTTCTCCTATACCATGAGCAAAATAAGTTTGCTTCAAATTATCGATAACTATTCTGGTTTCCGATATACACATAATATCGATAACAATAAAATATCGAATTTGGAAAATCTAAAAATGAGGGTTGAAGTAATGGATAATGATAGAACTTTTCTAAAAAAATTCGTCCAAATCGGTTAAGAAACACCGGAGATATCTAATTTTATCGATTGAAGTTAAGTCAGTATACCAAAGTCAATTATAAATTTAATTTACATATTTATTGCAACTGGGTTCAGGGTATCTTCTAGTCGGGCTCTCCCGACTAGAGCCTTCTTACTTGTTTATATTGTTTTATTTTTATACCCTTAACCCATAAAATGGGTAAATAAGGGTATAATGGTTTTGTGCAAAAGTATGTAACAGGCAGAAGGAAGCATCTCCAACCCTATGAAGTATATATATTTTTGATCAGCATCAACAGCCGAGACGATATGGCCATGTCCGTCTGTCCGTCTGTCTGTCCGTCTGTCCGTCTGTATGAACGCGTGGATCTAAGAGACTACAAGAGCTACAGACTTCAGATTTTGTATTTAAGTTCTCCTATACCATGAGCAGAACAAGTTTGCTTCAAATTATCGATAACTATTCTGGTTTCCGATATACACATAATATCGATAACAATAAAATATCGAATGTGGAAAATCTAAAAATGAGGGTTGAAGTAATGGATAATGATAGAACTTTTCTGAAAATTTCGTCCAAATTGGTTAAGAAACACCGGAGATATTGAACTTAATCGATGGAAGCTAAGCCAGTATACCAAAGTCTTATGTATATTAAATATATTTATTGCAACTGGGTTCAGGGTATCTTCTAGTCGGTCTCTCCCGACTAGAGCCTTCTTACTTGTTTAGTTATAAACAACATGGTGTGTAAGTTATGATTGCCCTACCTCATTGCTAAAGTATAAATAAACATATAAAATAGATATTGTGTTAAAGTATCTCACGTTAAGCCTCACAATTGCGCAAAGTTCATATTAAGTCTATACTACGCTTCCATGTTGGGCAGCAGCAAGTAGATTCAAGCAAAAGTCTAAAATTTCCAAACTCAAGTTTTTATGAAAAACAAGAGAAATGAAGTACGGCAACATATCATTTTCGCATCGCACACTTTGCGAACAAAACAAAAGCCTAAACAATGATGGCCGACTTTGATTCTTTGCTACTTCCCTATGCACCAGCTGATTTTCAAAAAGCTGGCAGAATAAGTTGGCAAGGCAGTGAGCAAAACTATTTGTATACTGCAAGTATATGTCTGAACGTTCTCTGTTAAAGTGGTGGGCTTTGTATTGCAATCTGTTAGGTATATACTCGTTGAATTGTTGTGGTAGAATTTTAAATTTCATATTTCTTTCGAACTCGAATTGCAGTATTGTTAGTAAATAGTAGATAATAAATTTTAAAAAATCAGTTGTTTTCGTAAAACTAGCTTTGCCAAATTCTATAAGACCTTGAAGACCTTGTGTTTTCCCCGCTCTTCTTCCATGAAAGTTTATAAAATAACTATCAAAATTAAGACACATATAAACAAGATCCAATAATATATTATAAAAATCGGGAATTACTATAGATTTATCTTCGTAAATAATAGCAAAGTCTAATTTTGTTTCTGTTAACACATCATGCTATAGCAGCGACCGGCATATTTAGCGTTTCCTATAGCTGGCTATAGGGCAGCTATTTTTTCGTTTTACACTGTACGCTGTAAAAAAAACTAATACAAGCGCACGCTGTTCGGCTTTCGGCAGTTGTGTTGCTCCCACTTCGCCAAACCAAATCAAGTCAGTTGCTGTTCAGCATTCACCAAGGCAAGACCTCGCTGCGCAATTTTTCTGAATGCTACATAAAACTGAATAAATGAATTTTTTTCAATGAAAAAATGTTTCACTATGTTTAATTTGCCACCAAATTTTAAATTATAACAATTTATATATTTTAATTTTTTTATACTCGCCCACAACTTCGAATTGCAAAACAACGTTCTCAACATTAAAAAAAAAAACCACGAAGCGGACAACTGGGGAAACAGCGAATAGCCAGTATTTTTCATTACTTGTTTCCACACTTTACTCGCAACAATGCCAGCTGGTGCATAGCCGGCCATCATTGTTTAGGTTTTTGTTGTGACTGCAAAGTGTGCGAAGCGAAAGGCATAATTAATTGTTGCCGCGCTTCAGTTCTCTTGTTGTTGTCACAAAATTTGAAATTGACAATGTTAGACTTTTACTTCTTTCGGCTTGCTGCTAATCACCAAGAAAGGGTGGTATAGACTTCATGTGAACTTTGTGCAATTGTAGAGCAAAACATGAGATACTTTAATATAATGTCTGTTTGTATGTTTATTTATATTTTGGCTATAAGTTTGGGCTTTCACAACTTATAACACAAGTTGTATATAAATAAATTAACTAACACTTAAACACATGTATTTTGTCTTTGTATACTTGAAATAAACTATTAATATATTAAAATTATATATTCAAGTTTTTGTTGACGATAACTCAATATTGTGACAAGGGGTATTTTTACTTTGTTCTATTTGTGCGTCTCATCTACGGCAAGCCAGCACGTTGCTTCTTTTGTTTCAGCTCCGCTTTGCGTTCAGCGGCCTGTGCATTCAAGGAGAGACGGCGGGCCAGCGGAAAGCAAGAACGGTAAAAATGTGTTAGTATGCCTATGCATGTGCGTTTGCTTCATTGTTGCTGGGCCTGCTAGTTGAGATTTTTGTTAGTTTTTCTATATACGTTTTTTCGACAAATACACTATTCAATACACTTTCCGCATTTTTGCGCATCGCTGCATAGCTGTGTAATAGATGCGATGGCAAAATTGTTGGAAAGTGTCATAGATCTAAAAACAAGAAAGAGTATTAATGACCAGCAATGCAAAACTGATATTTGTCTGCCTATTTTACTAAACGCTTGTTTATTTTCCTGTTCCCCTGCTCCTGCAAATGCTCAACCAGAACCAAAAATGATATTTTACTGCCTTGGAAGCATTGCTTTTCGTATTTTTCTTAGGTTTTTGTAGGGCAGATAATACAAAAATATGCACCAAATTGTAATCTAAATATTGGTTGTTTAGGGTTTGGGACGCACACACAATCTCACAATCTCACTATTGCAAAGCCCAGGCCCACCAAAACTGCGTGGCTACGATGAGCCAGCGTGTTGTTGCGTTTTGCCTATTCTCGAATGGCACACGCACATGCATACACCCAAACTTACACGCATAGAAGAATTGACTTAGTTGCCTAGGCAACTAGCTAGCAGTGTATTGTAAACGAAAAAGCAATAATCAAAACAAACGCAGCTGTTTGTCATTAGGGGAAACCGACTTTTCTACTCGTTGGTCTGTCCGCTTCGTGGTTGCGACTTGGTTAACAGCATGTTAACTTGAACAATTCTTAAAACCCATCTTTATGTTAATTCGTCTATGGATGTTACCAAAGACCATTTAACATTATTCGTCTATGGATGTAACTATGTAATTGGATACATAGTGGAATCACCTACACCTTTCACTCGCTGTTAATGAAAGATGCAGCCTAATGGAATCGAGGTATAGGTAAGATATACAACTGATGATGAAAAAGTAAGGTCGCATATTATTATTTATTATTGTTATTATGTAAGCAGTTTTGTTTTCCTTCCCATGAAGTTGAATTTTCCACAAATTTAAACTTTGCATACCCATAAATAGGTACATAAAAATCATAGAATTCATTTAAAATGCTCATTTTATAGGTTGAATATAATTTTTGATATTTTTTGTTTTTAAGGCTTTAAAATTTTAAAATTAATATTACAATTAAAAAAAATTATTTTTTTTTAGCTTTTTTTTAATTTTTTGTAAAATATTCATCACAATCCGTAAAAGATGGTATATCTAAAAGACTAATCATCTCTGAACTATAAGTATTTTCTAATTCTTTTTGTGACTTAACATGCCTCAGTGATGATATAAGTGGATCTGAAGATCCTGCTAACATGTTGAAGAGGTCCTCATTTTCTCTCACCCTTGAAGCTTTGAAAGTGTTTAGCACTCTGTATTTTTTATAAAATTTATTTAAAGACTCCTGTGCTTCTTCAGAAAGCTCTCAAATTGGCAAAGACTGATACTCAATTATATCTTTGCCATGCGCCAATATTTTATGAACTGTCGGGGTCAACTTTTTTGCGGATATAATTCTGCTATAAGTGATGCTGTTTTTGAAGCATATTTGGCAGAATCAGTTTTTTTCTTGCAGTTCAAAACATTTAAGATCGTTCCCAATCTCTTAAAGATTTGATTGTTGATTCCAGTGATTCGAGTTACAGCCTCATCATTTTCAAAAAATCACCTTGAAGTGTTTCCATCGTTTGAGTTTCCGTTTCCGTACTTAGGGCAGTCTACTTTAAGTCCAACTTGTTTGAAAAACGCATCCTGTATTTTCATCTTTCTGAAGTTTTTGTTGGTGTGTCTGCCTTCCTAAACAGGTCAAATAATTGTTGATTGTTCAATGACATGTTTGAAGAGTAATTTAGTACTTGTCTTACCAATTTTCAGTCGTAGACTAATCCAGAGATTATGATTTTTTTCAATATATAGTCTAATCGACTAGCTGATAGATACCGTTTGGATCAAGGGTTCAAGAAAAGAGTTAGCTTTCATGCCTGCAAAATTTACCTTATATTTGTTATATATTTGGGATTAGGTCAATTTGTGCAATTAGGGTACAACGCACGTATCCGAATAAGATGCCGACCTGTATGGGATGTTACTACTTATACACCAGTGCAATTTCTATATATGGTGCGTATCAGGTAGTTTATTTGTATATCCTGTAACTGCACCTGAGTTTAGGGACCAGAATTTAACAAAAGGTTTCAGGCAAGCATAACTGAATGAAAAACAAAAATCATGCATCTTAACAATAAGGAACGAAGCAATAACGATAAGAATTGGTTTTCACGGTTATGTGTCATAAAAGGCCTAGAAATGCATGCAACACATTTTTTACCTATGACTTTTTTCACTATTTTACCTATGTATAAAAACCACAGGGGCAAATTCGGGCAGCTGAAAATTTTTGCATTAGACAAAGGAATAATCAAAGAAACAATTTTGAAAATATGACAGATGTAAAATGTGATAATTTTTTTTTAAATTTTCCATCAAAGTTGAAAAATAGTGAAAAAATTGATAGTTTGTAAATATCGATTTACCTGGCCAACCGCAAAGAAAACATTACAATTTTTTGTATGCGATCGCTTTGAGTTATGTGGCCAATTGTAGAGCGTCGCTCAAGTTGTTTACTTTTGGTAATAAATGATGCATTGCAATAGAAGCGGCCAGACAGCAATTTATATGAAAAATGAATTAACAGAATGTTTTTGGGATTTTAGCCAATCATTTTTATATTTTTCATAGACAATATTAATGATATTAATTAAAGCTTTGAAGTAATAATTTATTTATTATTTATTTATTTATTTTTTATTAGCCACGCCCACTCATCCTATCCCCCCTCACATATTGAAATTATAAACGCCAATAACTTTCACTATTTTTTTTTTTTTTTTAGCTGTAGCCACCGAATTTGGTGTCAAGATAGGCGACGACATCCCTCATAAAGCTGCATCAAAACTTTGGATACAACGCCCGACCATAGCACCTTATCCGCCCCCGCAAGTCATCAAGTTTGGTAAGAAGAAATCTGGTAACGACCCTTAAATTTTGGATGTGCCCTAAGCCCTAGCGCGCCACCTTTGAAAAACTGGTTTGCGTATATCTTTTGAGCCTGAGTCACCAAATCTGGTTGGAAGATAGCTGATAACGACCCCCAAGTATCTGCATCAATACTTTGGAGGTCACGCCCACCCATGCCGCCCCTAGCTCCCCGCCCTTGACAAACTGGAATGCGTGTATCTTTTTGAGCTAGAGTCCCCAAATGTGGTAGGAAGATAGCTGGTGACATCCCACAAAGATTTTTTGCAATAAGTCTGATGCCGCGCCTCCAAACTCTCTCTCTTTTTAAAAGCGGGAATGATTGCATCTTTCACAGTTTTTGAGCTAGAGTAGCCAAATTTGGTTGAAAGATAGCTGGTAACGACCCCACCCATACCGCCCCCAGGCCCCTCCACACCTTTCAAAAGCAGGTACGCGTATATCTATTGAGTCTGAGTCAACAAATTCGGTAGGAAGATGGCTAGCTGGTGACATTCCCGAAAGATCTGCATCAGCCAATCTTTGAAAGCGGCGTATACCCCTACCGCATTCCTACCTTCTTGCAATCAGGCCTCTTTTTATTATTTATTGAGTCGGTTGCATCCGACTGCAACGTTTCCAATTATTTGAATAAATAAATAAAACAATTTTTAGTAACACTTACTTTTTATTATTATATATTTGTATTACATGCTTAATATAACTAAAAATATAAACTTACCAGTACAATCGCAAATTACGCATACTTCATTCCTTTCCTTAGGGATCATTCAAGTAATACGTAACGCAATTGATGAAGATTTTAGACTCCCCCTCCCCCCCTTGTAACGCACCGTAACGTTTTTCTGTAACCCCCCCCCTCTCTTAACGTTACGTAATACTCAAGTGGCCATTTTTACCCTAATTTTTATTTAAAAAAAAATAAAAGTGTTACGTAACGTCTTGTAAGAAAGAACCCCTCCCGCCCCTGTAACGCATCGTAACGTTTTACGAGACCCCCTCCCCACCAAATTGCGTTACGTAATAGTTGAATGATACCTTATCAGTAATTTTCTTATATTGATGCTTTTATGGGTGTCGTTGCCTAAAACGGTGCGGCATTGAACAGCCGAAATAAAACTTTTGGATATTTTCAGCATTTCTTTATTTTTTCGCTCAGCGACGCACTCAAAATAAAAACCGATTCTTGCGCTGAGCGACGTCCCGCAGTCTGCCTGAATTGATCAGTGCGCAAACGAACGGCTTCCAGTCGAACTTTTCGTTGTTCGTGCGATTCAGATGAAAGCGCTTGGGTTGTTCGCAGACGCATGCTTCAGAGCCTTGCTTCTCTTTGTTCCTGCGATTCACATTAACGGGCTGGGGCCGTTCGCAAGCTTTCAGTCCCAAGTCATGCTTTAGGTTTATGTGTGACTCAGATGAATGCGCTTGGAAACAAAACGGAACATACTATGTTCGAGAGGTAGAGGAAGTGGTTCGATCTACATATTAATCTGCCACGCAGTTTCGGAGATCATAGGGAACAAACAAACAAAATTAGATTGACAGACAGATAAAACTCACCTCTTACTTTTTGTTTGTGGTTGCATGATGGACTTTTATGTTTAATGTTATGAAAAGAATTTTAATTTAGTAAAGAAACTCCCTTCCTATAAATCTTTCACTCTAGCACCTTCTCTTATTACACACACAACATACATATAATAGCTGCTTACATCACACAGCTTCCTGTGTGCACTCTCACATCTATGTTATCAAAGACCGTGTAATATCAAGATGTTGCAATTGTTAAGAAAAGTTTTGTCTCAAAGGTTTGCCTCAGAAATATTTCAAATGGTCTACAGAATAAGAAAAGCAGTAAGCCATAAGTGTGAGGGAGCGCCATAACGGATAGCATGTGCAGCCGTTTTTGTTTCAGTTGCACATGCACTCAGCGGCCCGTCAAGCGTACGACAAGCGGCAGGCCAGCGGCAACCAAGAACGCTAAAAATTTGTCACTGTGCGTGTGTTTCCTTTTTTTTCTGGGCCTGCTTGTCTTGAATTTTGCTCATTTTTCACATTTTGGTTTTTTCTGTGTCGGCAAATGACATCGACAAGTGCATTACTGAATACTCATTCGAAATTTGTGTGCTGCATAAATTGCGATGATATAATTTGTGTCTACTGTCATAGAATTATAAAAAGCAAAGAGTATAAATGACCAGCAATTGATAAACTGAAATTTGACTGTTTGTCTACATTTATGCATATACAGCACTCTTTATTGTGAGTGTGGCTATTGTATATAGTTTATTGATCCGTCTTAGCTACATACATATTTAATATGACCATTTATGAGAAAGTTAGAGAAATTCATAAAAAAATGCATTTAAATTATTATATTTTATTCAAAAATAAACTTTATCCTACTCTAAAATAAATAAAACATATTTTGAAACAAATTAAAAATATACTTATTATTTATGTTCGTAAGGAATCTTATGTTTTCGAAAGTCAGAGGTGTGTCTTTCATAAGCATCGTTTGCTCCTCTCTTTTAAGTTTTTCCTAGCTTTAATTCTTTTTCCAAGCACCAACGCGCAGATTTTCGCATTATAACCAGCATTAAGAGTTTTAATATCATCACTCTATGGTTATAGCAGGGTGATGACGGGTCGTACCACTGCGGATTTTTGTTTTGTTTTGAAAAAACCAATATATAAAACAAGTAAGAAGGCTCTAGTCGGGAGAGCCCGACTAGAAGATACCCTGAACCCAGTTGCAATAAATATATTTAATTTATATAAGACTTTGGTATACTGGCTTAGCTTCCATCGATTAAGTTCAATATCTCCGGTGTTTCTCAACCGATTTGGACGAAATTTTCAGAAAAGTTCTATCATTATCCATTACTTCAACCCTCATTTTTAGATTTTCAGAATTCGATATTTTATTGTTATCGATATTATGTGTATATCGGAAACCAGAATAGTTATCGATAATTCGAAGCAAACTTGTTCTGCTCATGGTATAGGAGAACTTAAATACAAAATAAGAAGTCTCTAGCTCTTGTAGTCTCTGAGATCCACGCGTTCATACAGACGGACAGACGGACAGA
This sequence comes from Scaptomyza flava, assembly GCA_030179655.1. NCBI lineage: Eukaryota > Metazoa > Arthropoda > Insecta > Diptera > Drosophilidae > Scaptomyza > Scaptomyza flava. Next base: position 37,661,346 of record JARNME010000012.1, on the reverse strand, counting down.
CAGACGGACAGACGGACATGGCTATATCGTCTCGGCTGTTGATGCTGATCAAGAATATATATACTTTATAGGGTCGGAGATGCTTCCTTCTGCCTGTTACATACTTTTGCACAAAACCATTATACCCTTATTTACCCATTTTATGGGTTAAGGGTATAAAAATAGCAAATTCTAGACAGCAGGCCCAGCAAAAAGGGAAACTAACGCACACATACAGTCACAAATTTTTAGCGTTCTTGGTTGCCACTGGCCTGCCGCTTGTCGTACACTTGACAGACCACCGTGTGCAAAGGCTACTGAAACAAAAACGCTATCGTGCTCCCTCACACTCATTGCACTTATTATTTCTAAGAGCGGAACCCTGAGACGAAATAACTGTAAGCCCTTTTTTTAACAATTGCAACATCTTGATATTCCACGGTCTTTGATGTTATGCATTTCATTAGAACCAAGGTTTAAAAAACATGATTTGTTGAGTAATGTTAAAAAGTCCAACGACTTTACTTTTTTTTACTAACAAATGCTTACAAATTTGCAATATAAATTTTTCGATGCCTTACTATAATAAAACAAACAGCTGCAACATAGTAATAACAAACTGTATTATAAATTTTTGTTTTGATTATACATGTTTTTTTTTTTTTTTAATATATGCAGTTAACATATAAAAAAATGCATTGCTAAAATCCAGTACAATTCGTATAGCTTTCCAAGTCTGAAAAAAACATATAAAATAGTTTTAAATTAAAATTTTTTTATAGTAGTAACAATGTACACATGAAGGTACCTTATAAGGAAATATAAAAAAAAAAAAAACAAGTGGAAACGTTGCAGTCGGACGCAACCGACTGCAGTATACTCGATACCAGTATTAAAACCGGTAAAAACAGGTCTGATTGCATAGGGAAACAGATGCGGCAGGGGTGTTCGCTGCCTCAAAGATTCTCCGATGCAGATGGGGATTCCACCAGCTGTCTTCGTTGCAAATTTGGTGACTGTAGCTTAAAGTTTGTACAGGGTGGGAAAAGGGGGAGTGGGGGCGTTATGGGTGGAAGTGTCATCCAAACTTTTGATGCAGATCTTTGTGGAATGTCAATTGCTATCTTCATACCAAATTTTGTTAATCTAGCTCAAAGTTTGTAAAATGTGGGGAGAGGGCGGCTAGGGGTAGTTTGGGTGGGTGTGGCATCCAAATTTTTGTTGCAGATCTTTGTGGAATGTCAATTGCTATCTTCATACCAAATTTGTGAATCTAGCTCAAAGTTTGTGAAATGTGGGGAGAGGGGGGCTGGGGGCGGTATGGGTGGGTGTGGTATCGAAGTTTTTGATGAAGATCTTTGTGGAATGTCAATTTCTATCTTCATACCAAATTTGGTAACTCTAGCTCATAGATTGAAAAAGGTGGGAAAAGGGGGGCTTGGGGCGGTATGGGTGTAATTTGTAATGCAGATCCGTGTGGAATGTCAATTGCTATCTTCATACCAAATTTGATGTTTCTAGCTCGAAGTTTGTATAATAAGGGGAAAGGGGGGCTGGGGGTGGTATGGGTGGGTGTGGCATCCAGATTTTTGATGCAGATCTTTGTTAAATGTCAATTGTTAGCTCGAAAATTGTAAAAAGTGGGGAAAGGGGGCTGAGGGCGGTATGGGTGGGCGTGGCATCCACAGTTTTGATGCAGATCGATGAGGAATGTCAATTGCTATCTTCATACCAAATTTGGTGGCTCTAGCTAAAAGTTTGTAAAAGGTGGGGAAAGGGGGGTGAAATGGGTGGGCGTGGCTCCAAAACTTTGATGCAGATTTTTGGGGGTCGATGCCAGCTATCTTCCTACCAAATTTGGTGGCTCTAGCTTCACAACTCTGGAAGATACACGCACTCCTGTTTTTGACGAAGCGTTGGGGCAGATGGGAGTGGCTAGGGCGGTATTGGTGGGAAGATTTTTGAGGTTTGTTGCCAGCTATCTTCCTACCAAATTTGGTTGCTTTAGCTCCACTACGTTGGATTCCCGTTTTCGACGAAGCGTTGGTCGGATGGGGGCGTGGCATCCAAACTTTTGATGCAGTTTTTGGGGGGTCATCATTGCCTATCTTGGCACTAAATTTGGTGGCTTTAGCTCAAAAACTGTGAGAGATATAGGCTTTGTCGCCTTTAAAATGCGGGGGGCTGGGGGCGGAAAGGGTGGGCGTGGCTCCAAACTTTTAAATGCAGTTTTTTGGGGATTGCTAGTAGCTATCTTCTTACCAAATTTGGTAGTTCTAGCTGTAAGGATGTGCGAAATATGTGGATTTATCGGTTTTCAGTTATCGAATTTATCGATTTGCCAGCCCCCCAGTTATCGTAGAACCCCAATCTTGACACTTTAATTTACTATCCCATAAATAGATAAAGAGAATTGGAAAGTTTCAAGTCTCTAGCTTAAAGGGTGTGGAAAAAACTTGCAACCATACGGACGGACAGACGGACGGGCACCATGACGGACATTGCACAAAACCAATTTACTTCAGTATCGAGTATACAAATCTTAACTAAATAATCCTCTTAAAGCTAAAGAAATATGTAAGTACATTTTATTCTTTGATTATGATATTATTGCTATTATCAATTTGATTAGTTCCTTGTTTTCAGATAACCAAAAGTTAGGCCTTTAGTTTCATATCGGTTATTGTTCAACTTTAATTTAAACAACAACTTAACATTAGTATTAGATACTAAAATTAATAATTTGTAGGTTGAGCTATCTTTATAACAGGCCACATTATTGTCTATATGACTACTACTGCTTTTATGTTAAAATGAAAACTAAAACTAAAACTAGAGGCCGAAAAGTAACGAAATTACTAATCCACCCTACCGAATATGACATGATTGTTTAAAACAAATTAGTTTCATTAGAGTAATATACTACTACCTTGCATAAATTTGCAGAAATGAGTCCAAAAGCATGCTTAGAGTAGTAAAACATCTTAACTTCCTCCTTGAAGAACATCAAAGCAGACGTTGCACACTCTGACAGGTTTATTTATGCCAAATTTAAGAATGGGCACATCGTTATTAGAACACTTATAGCACAGAACTCGCCCACAGTGTCGACTGAAAAAAAATTTAAAATAGTTGGACAAATATGTTAATGTTTTTTTGTTGGCTGGTAAATAAAATATTATTGCAGCAATTAATTATTTACTGCTTTTAATAATGTAGTCTATAGTTTCTTTACACTTTACATGATTTAAGGCGGAAGAAGTGGGCGTGGCATACAAGTTTGTGATTAAAACTTTGGACGATGCAAATATAAATCTTCTTACCAAATTTTGTAATCACTGTAAAAGTGTGGAAAATATAAGGATTTATCGATAAGTTATTATCAAATTTATCGATTTGCCAGCCCCCAGTAATAGTAGAATCCTATACTTGACACTTTATGTGTTCCTTAGACAAAGATATTTGCAAAGTTTCAAGTGTCTAGCTTGAAGGGTGTCGACAAAAGTTGGGTTCATATAGACAGACTGACACTATGACGGACATTGCACAAACCCAATATACTGTTTACTTTTGGTATCGAGTATAAAAATCCGAAACTGCAAAACCGAATTATGGTTTTCTTGGAAATCTAGTACTACTTCTAGGTTTATGTTTACTGGTACAAAGTATTAATTATTACCGCCGGCTCTGTATATTTATTAATATTTTTCAATGGCCGTCAGTACATACATATATACATAATCCTTTCCAGTATCCTCTCTTTTGTCTTTCGTTGGTGACAGATGTGTTTTTGAGTGCTCTCAATAATTTATTGTTTTCTTGTGTGTGTGTTTTATTCGGTTTATTTTGGTAAACGATTTACTTTGTATGTATTTACGCGTGCACTATTGAATTTACCTGTTAAATATTCATTTTAATTTATTTTCCAGTCGAATTGACGCTGCAGTGCTAAAAATTAAAACAAACGAGCTTACGTACATGCATACACTCAAGTATTTGCGGTTTAATATATTTTGTGTTTCATATATTCTGCGTCTACTAACAACAAACAGCTTGTCTATTTTCTTGATCTCGCTCTCCAGCACCTTTCCCGCTTTGGGCGCTCTTATCCGGCGGTTGTATACAATATCTGCCTATGCGCTCACACTCTCTCACTCAAGCGCCCTCTTGATTTTAACCGTTGTATCGTGCTTATTACTTCGACACGTTTATACTGACATACTTGCACTCTACCTTGTTTTGTTCTAGCATATCGATTTTTTTAGTAAAATTATTTACATCTTTTATAATGTTTGTATGCTGCAGCAACAATTGCAAATTGGTTGGTACAACCAATCAAGATTTTATTCTGTGTAAATTATGCGACAACATGATCTACATGAAATGTGTTGGCTTTACTGCCAAAATCAGACACAGGCCTTAAATGGTATTGTGAATCTGCAGTGAGGTGGTGAAAGTTAGGTTAGGCTTCAACGCTATGCATGTTGCATTTAATGCACTGCATAAGTCCTTTACAGAGCTTGAATCAAATTTCAAAAATAGCAAGGTTACGACTGAATCTCCGAAGCATAAAAAGACTTCGGGTCCTAATCTGCCTACTGTCCTACCTATCCAGCCCACAAAGTCCCTTTAACTAACCAACGCGTTGCAACGGCGAGCCAATTAATGTTATTAAATTCGCGGCAAGAACCGTCACTAATAACCTCTCTTCACATCCTGTGCATGAAATCGGTGCAAAAGCTTGTGAGCCTATTGATCCCAATACAGGTACAACTGGGGCTCACAAGCCTCTAATAAACAGCTGGAAGATCGTTAATAAGCAGATTAAATAGCAAAAGTCCAAGGTGACTCCCCTGGGGAGCACCAGAGGTAACAAAAATAGGTTAAGATACAGACGATCTAAAACCTACAAGTACTCCGAAAGCCACAATAAGAGCTTTGATGTAAATCCAATAATATTTAATTTATGAAGCAACAGAGATTGACTTACAGAATCAAATGCCTTACTAAAATCGGTGTAAACAACGTTAGTTGTCATTTTTTCCGGAAACCCTTTGATAACATGCGAAGTGAATTCAAGAAGGTTAGTGGTAGTAGATCTACGCCTAACAAACCGTGTTGATAAGGCGATATAATTGAACTACATGTTTATTTCAATTGAGAACATATAATTTTTAAAAGACTTAAGGAATGGCGGACAACTTGGATATACTCCTATAATTTTTAACGTAAGACTTAGAGAATTTTTATGGAGTAGAGCTATAAGAGATTCCTTCCATATATCAGGAAACACTGTTGAGTCAACCGACAAGTTAAATAAGGGCACTCAGATGGGATGAGTAAATGTTAATATCTGAAAGAGGAGAAATATAAGAACAAGTATCATAAAGTGATCGGCCGTCTAATATAATAATAATATTTTAACACATAAAAACTCTATATCCGGAGGATCCTTAGAATGAATCTGTTAGGAGGAAATACAGGAGTCAACAGCATTGAGAACACCTCCCCCCTTGCGGGAAGTGCAATCGCATCTATACAAGTTATATTTACAAAGAAAAACAGAATAATCAGAAATATCGGGTATTAACCAGGTTTCTGTAAGCTCAACTATATGTGAATAAAAGGATAGGCTGTTAAAATATAGTTTAGGAAGTTTGGTGTTAAGGCCCTTAACATTTTGGTAGGCCAAGCTAATTACATTTTTTTTTTTTTTTTTTCGCCGCTGACGTGGAGGAACTAAGGTGGCTAACAGGCTGTGCTCTACTAATCCTTAATTGCAACGAGCTGTGGCGGCCAAAACTTTTCAGAACAAATCGTCGAGAAAAGTTCGGCCGGAACACTCAACTTGAAAGAAGATATGCTTCGGGCATGTTCAAATTTAAATTTTTCAACCCTAATATGTGGGGATTCAATAAAACTTCATATCATTCGATGAAGCATCGGATGGTAGCCTAGAACCGAAAATAAATTTATTGAAAGGCATAACAACAAGAGGCTTGTGAGCCCCAGTTGTACCTGTATTGGGATCAATAGGCTCACAAGCTTTTGCACCGATTTCATGCACAGGATGTGAAGAGAGGTTACTAACTCTTTTGTATATATTTTTGCTGATGATGTAAAACTACGTTTCACCTATAATAATGCTTCTTTGTTTAACTTGCTATAGTAGTATTGTAGGTACCGCAACAGCGACTACAACCACAACTGCACCGAAAATTTTAATAGGGATTCGGAGAAAATTGCTTTAATAAAGGCAATGGAACGTCGGCCAGTCTTGTGGGGCATTACGAGGAAGTTGCACTTGAATAACGTAATCGTTAAATGCGCGTGAGAGTAAATTGGAAATTGTCGGGCACGAGCTGGCTTATACATTTTTCGGAAAATTTTAACAAAGTTGGCCTAATTACAATGTAGCCATACTTATTGTTTTGGCAGACAATGCTGCGCAAGAAGTATTGAATACAAATATATTAATTAATTAATATGATATAATTTAAATAACATATGAATACAAATATATTAATTAATTAATATGATATAATTTAAATAACATATAAACTGGATTGTACTGGCACTGGTCTATTATAGGGTAAAGATCAGTAAGGTGAATTTGCTTTGAGTCTTTCGAGTGGTTTCAGTTATGATTAGCATAATCTTTGGTAATCTCAGCTCTGTCCATCAAATATAGGTTCACTAAAATGCTTCTTCAATTTGCAGCCTGCCTTTTTTTTTTTTAACAACCGTAAATAGTTATTGGTTGTACTCAATCACAAAAGTAGCACGCTTTGGAAGTGAATCATTATTTTGAATTTAAGTATATAAAACACAGCTGCATTTCCGATTTATTAAGAGAAAGTTATTAGCCTACCGCCACAATATGTGAATTTTTATACTCGATACCGAAGGTAACTAGTATATTGGTTTTGTGCAATGTCCGTCATGGTGTCTGTCCGTCTGTCCGTCTGTCCGTCTGTCCGTCTGTCCGTCCGTATGTATGCAAGTTTTTTCCACACCCTTGAAACTTTCCAATTCTCTTTATCTATGGGATAGTAAATTAAAGTGTCAAGATGGGGGTTCTACGATAACTGGGGGGCTGGCAAATCGATAAATTCGATAACTCAAAACCGATAAATACACATATTTCGCACATCCTTACAGCTAGAACTACCAAATTTGGTAAAAAGATAGCTACTAGCAACCCCCAAAAAACTGCATCAATAATTTTGGAGCCACGCCCCCCCATTCCGCCCCCAGCCCCCCCGAATTTTAAAGTCAAAAAAGCATATATCTCCCTCAGTTTTTGAGCTATAGCCACCAAATTTGGTGCCAAGATAGGTGATGATGACCCCCTAAAAACTGCATCAAAAATTTGGATGCCACGCCCACCGACACTGCCCTAGCTACCCCCATCCACCCCAACGCTTCGTCAAAAACGGGAATGGGTGTATCTTCCAGAGTTGTGGAGCTAGAGCTTCCAAATTTGGTGGGAAGATAGCTAGTAGCGATCCCCAAAAAACTGCATCAAAGTTTTGGAGCCGCGCCCACCCATTCCGCCCCCAGCCCCCCCGCGTTTTGAAATCAGAAATGGCTATATCTCCCAAAGTTTTTGAGCTAGAGCCACCAAATTTGGTGCCAAGATAGGTGATGATGACCCCCTAAAAACTGCATCAAAAGTTTGGATGCCACGCCCACCGATCCTACCCTAGCCGCCCCCATCCACCCCAACGCTTCGTCAAAAACGGGAATGCGTGTATCTTCCAGAGTTGTGGAGCTAGAGCCACCAAATTTGGTGGGAAGATAGCTGGCAGTGACCCTCAAAAATCTGCATCAAAGTTTTGCAGCCAAGCCCACCCATTCCGCCCCCCTTTCCCCACCATTTACAAACTTTCAGCTAGAGTCACCAAATTTGGTATGAAGATAGCAATTGACATTCCACAAAGATCTGCATCAAAAATTTGGATGCCCACCCATACCGCCCCCAGCCCCCATTTCCCCACTTTATACAAACTTCGAGCTAGAGTCACCAAATTTGGTATGAAGATAGCAATTGACATCCCACATGGATCGGCAGCAAAAATTTGAATGCCACGCCCACCCATACCGCCCCAAGCCCCATTGCCCCCCTTTCACCACCTTTTACATGCTTCGAGCTAGAGTCACCAAATTTGGTATGAAGGTAGCATTTGACATTCCACAAGGATCTGCAGCAAAAATTTGAATGCCACGCCCAACCATACCGCCCCCAGCCCCCCTTTCCCCACTTTTACAAACTTTGAGCTAGAGTCACCAAATTTGTTATGAAGATAGCAATTAACATTCCACAAAGATCTGCATCAAAAATTTGGATGCCACGCCCAACCATACCGCCCCCAGCCCCTCTTTCCCCACTTTTACAAACTTTGAGCTAGAGTCACCAAATTTGGAAGGAAGGTAGCAATTGACATTCCACATAGATCTGCAGCAAAAATTTGAATGCCACTCCCACCCATACCACCCCCAGCCCCCCTTTCCCCACTTTTTACAAACTTCGAGCTAGAGTCACCAAATTTGGAAGGAAGGTAGCAATTGACATTCCACATAGATCTGCAGAAAAACTTTGGATGCCACGCCCACCCATACCGGCCCCAGCCCCCCTTTCCCCACATTTAACAAACTTCGAGCTAGAGTCACCAAATTTGGTATGAAGATAGCAATTGACATTCCACAAAGATCTGCAGCAAAAATTTGGATGCCACGCTCAACCATACTGCCCCCAGCCCCCCTTTCCCCACTTTATACAAACTTTGAGCTAGAGTCACCAAATTTGGTATGAAGGTAGCATTTGACATTCCACAAGGATCTGCAGCAAAAATTTGGATGCCACGCCCAACCATACCGCCCCCAGCCCCCCTTTCCCCACTTTATACAAACTTTGAGCTAGAGTCACCAAATTTGGTATGAAGGTAGCATTTGACATTCCACAAGGATCTGCAGCAAAAATTTGGATGCCACGCCCAACCATACCGCCCCCAGCTCCCCTTTCTCCACTTTATACAAACTTTGAGCTAGAGTCACCAAATTTGGTATGAAGGTAGCATTTGACATTCCACAAGGATCTGCAGCAAAAATTTGGATGCCACGCCCAACCATACCGCCCCCAGCCCCACTTTATACAAACTTTGAGCTAGAGTCACCAAATTTGGTATGAAGGTAGCATTTGACATTCCACAAGGATCTGCAGCAAAAATTTGGATGCCACGCCCAACCATACCGCCCCCAGCCCCCCTTTCCTCACTTTATACAAACTTTGAGCTAGAGTCACCAAATTTGGTATGAAGGTAGCATTTGACATTCCACAAGGATCTGCAGCAAAAATTTGGATGCCACGCCCAAGCATACCGCCCCCAGCCCCCCTTTCCCCACTTTATACAAACTTCGAGCTAGAGTCAACAAATTCGGTATGAAGATAGCAATTGACATCCCACATAGATCTGCGCAAAAATTTGAATGCCACGCCCAACCATACCGCCCCCAGCCCCCCTTTCCCCACTTTATACAAACTTCGAGCTAGAGTCACCAAATTTGGTATGAAGATAGCAATTGACATCCCACATGGATGGGCATCAAAATTTTTAATGCTGGTATCGAGTATACCGCAGTCGGTTGCGTCCGACTGCAACGTTTCCACTTGTTTAACACTGCTCGTTAAGGTCCGTAAAACTCATGTATACGGTACGGGAGCTGTGCGGGGCTCATGCGTACAGGCCTTTACGCTTAGAATTGACAAAATTATAAAATTGTTTGGGATTTAGCGTGAACTGCCGTTTGCAACAAATAAGGTAATTCTCATAGCAATGAGAATTCAGAAGAAGAAAGTTTGATTTGACTAAAATATATTTAGACAAGTCAGCACTCAAGCCAGATCTGTTACATTTTTTATAATATTTAGATTTATTATTTTGTAAAGTTGATAGTTTTGGAGTGAACCAAGGGGGTTTATTAGAAACGGACAACGGAACATTCGTCCAATAGAGAATTTATGGTGCTATAAAAATGTTTTAGGGCAATATTTATATCAACCGAATCATATATAAAAGACCAATTAGTTGCCAGAATACTTTGATTTATTATTGATGTACTAACGAAGAGAGAGATGAGATGTACTAACGAACAGAACAGTCAAGTGGCCCAACGATACCAAGCACCGGCTTGTTAACGCGCGGACCCACGCACAAAGCGACCCACCTCCCGCCCATCCGACCGAGGGGCGCTCCGCTTATCGTGCGGTTACGATGCTCGCGAACATGCAGACAAATGACACAAAACGAACTTTTTAATAGAGCAAGTAGGAGTGGCACTGTGTATTAAGTGGGAAAGATCGTTATTAATTGAACACAGAATACGAAAAGGGTTATGAAGAGCATGATTAGAATTACAAGTTTGTAGAGATATATGTAGGTACAAAATTCCTAGTATTTCTAATAGGAACAGCAAAGCTAATTTGGTAAATTAATTCAGAAGAATCAATTTCGCCATTAATTAATTTGTGAAAAAAGGAAAATGCTAGCACTTTTCTACGATCATTAAGAGAAGGAAGATCTTTTAGTAAAAGTCAACTACGATAAGATGGCAAATTATTGTTAGTGTCCCAGATAAGACCTCTAAGTGCGAAGAGCAGAAATTGTTTTTGTACCGATTCTATTTTATTCTGATGAATTTCGTATTTCGGAAACCATATACAAGATCCATATTCCAGAATCGGTCGTACAAGAGAAGTATACAGAGTTTTTGTTAAGTAGGGATCGTTGAACTCCTTCGACCAGCGCTTAATGAAGCCCAAGACACCAGATGCTCGATTAGAAATTGAAGTAATATGCTTGTCAATTTTAAGCTTTGAGTCCATGACGATGCCCAAATCGTCAACCCATTTAATTCTATCAAGTGGTTGGTTGTCAAGAAAATATATATTAAACAAGTGGAAACGTTGCAGTCGGACGCAACCGACTGCGGTATACTCGATACCAGTATTAAAAATTTTGATGCCCATCCATGTGGGATGTCAATTGCTATCTTCATACCAAATTTGGTGACTCTAGCCCGAAGTTTGTAAAAGATTTGGAGAGGGGGGCTGGGGGCAGTATGGGTGGGCGTGGCATCCAAATTTGTGATGCAGATCTTCTGGGAATGTCAATTGCTATCTTCATACCAAATTTGGTGACTCTAGCTCGATCTTTGTAAAAGGTGTGGAAGGGGGGCTGGGGGCAGTTTTGGTGGGCGTGGCATCCAAATTTTTGATGCAGACCTTTGTGGAATGTCAATTGCTATCTTCATACCAAATTTGGTGACTCTAGCTCAAAGTTTGTAGGGTGGAGAAAGGGGGGCTGGGGGCGGTATGGGTGGAATTGCATCCAAATTTTTGGTGCAGATCTATGTGGGATGTCAATTGCTATCTTCATACCAAATTTGGTGACTCTAGCTCGAAGTTTGTATAAAGTGGGGAAAGGGGGGCTGGGGGCGGTATGGGTGGGCGTGGCATTCAAATTTTTGCTGCAGATCTTTGTGGAATGTCAATTGCTATCTTCATACCAAATTTGGTGACTCTAGCTGAAAGTTTGTAAATGGTGGGGAAAGGGGGGCGGAATGGGTGGGCTTGGCTCCAAAACTTTGATGCAGATTTTTGAGGGTCACTGCCAGCTATCTTCCTACCAAATTTGGTGGCTCTAGCTCCACTACTCTGGAAGATACACGCATTCCCGTTTTTTACGAAGCGTTGGGGCATCTGGGGGCGGCTAGGGTAGGATCGGTGGGCGTGGCATCCAAACTTTTGATGCAGTTTTTAGGGGGTCATCATCACCTATCTTGGCACCAAATTTGGTGGCTCTAGCTCAAAAACTTTGGGAGATATAGCCATTTCTGATTTCAAAATGCGGGGGGGCTGGGGGCGGAATGGGTGGGCGCGGCTCCAAAACTTTGATGCAGTTTTTTGGGGATCGCTACTAGCTATCTTCCCACCAAATTTGGAAGCTCTAGCTCCACAACTCTGGAAGATACACGCATTCCCGTTTTTGACGAAGCGTTGGGGTGGATGGGGGTAGCTAGGGCAGTGTCGGTGGGCGTGGCATCCAAACTTTTGATGCAGTTTTTAGGGGGTCATCATCACCTATCTTGGCACCAAATTTGGTGGCTATAGCTCAAAAACTGAGGGAGATATATGCTTTTTTGACTTTAAAATTCGGGGGGGGCTGGGGGCGGAATGGGGGGGCGTGGCTCTAAAATTATTGATGCAGTTTTTTGGGGGTTGCTAGTAGCTATCTTCTTACCAAATTTGGTAGTTCTAGCTGTAAGGATGTGCGAAATATGTGGATTTATCGGTTTTGAGTTATCGAATTTATCGATTTGCCAGCCCCCCAGTTATCGTAGAACCCCCATCTTGACACTTTAATTTACTATCCCATAGATAAAGAGAATTAGCAAGTTTCAAGTCTCTAGCTTGAAGGGTGTGGAAAAAACTTGCATACATACGGACGGACAGACGGACAGACGGACAGACACCATGACGGACATTGCACAAAACCAATATACTAGTTACCTTCGGTATCGAGTATAAAAAGGGCAAACATCTAAAAAATGACATTACTTTACCTTTACTGCGATTAAGATTTGAAAAATTTACTTTACACCACATTTGAAAGTTGTCTAAATCTCTTTGAAGCTGTTGAGTAGCAAGGGGAGTTGAAGTCGACGTGCATAATTTTACATCATATGGAAGATCGTTTATAAACAAAATAAATAATAAAGGACCAAGATGACTACCCTGTGGAACGCCTGAAGTGACCTGAACAGTCTTGGAAACGGACCCTTTAAATAAAACCCTCTGAGTTCTAAGAGTTAGGTAGTCTTTAATCCAAAGAACTAGAATATTTGAAAAGCCCAAGAGTTTATGTATTAGGAGATGATAATCTACAGAGTCGAAAGCCTAAAATCAGTATAAATAACATCAGTGTGCAATTTGTCCTGAAAATCCTTGAAAAAAACGAAGTAAATTCTAACAAGTTAGTGGTAGTAGATCTTTGTTTCATAAACCCGTGCTGGCACGGTGAAAGGTGTTGAAGATGGAAGGTTATTAATTTTTCAAAAATCTTAGGAAAAGCAGACAACTTGGAGATACCCCTATAATTTTGAACATAAGATTTGTTTTCTTTTTTATGGAGAGGAATAATAAATGACTCTTTCCAAATTTTTGGAAAGGAGCCTAACTCCAGCGACAAGTTAACCATTTTAAGCAACGGCTTTAAGAGACCATGAGCGCAGTGTCTAAGTACACAGCTTGGCACTCCGTCAAGTTTCGGGGAAATATAGTTTTCAAAGCATGTAGATTATTTAAAAACGAGTTTTCAGTGATTTTCAGTCCGAAGATGCGATTCGAGCCATTAACCTGATAAGGGTAAGGCAATCCGACTTGATATTGAAATGAACTATAAGTCGTTTGAAAAAATTTGGCAAATATATTTGCAACCTCCTGATCAAAATCGGCCTTCGTTTCCTCAAAGAATACTCCCGTTGGGAGTGTCGATGACCTAAGCTTCGCATTAACAAAATCAAAAAACCGCTTTGGATCCTGCTGAAACTGTAATCTACACCGAGTCAGGTAATTCTTATAGCATTGGTTATTTAAGATAGCAAAACTGGCACGAGCAATCAACCGATGAGCCGTTTTTTCTAAATCTTTTGTAGAGTTTAGATTTTCGATTTTTGAGAATTGTCAACTCTCGGGTAAGCCACACAGGTTTGTTAGACCTGTTTAGCTTACCAACCGGGACACATAAATCAAATAAAGAATATAATGTATCATAAAAAATACTGATTGACACGTCCAAGTCGTCAGACTCGTAGAGGGGGGACCAGTCAGTTTGGGATAAAAGCAGGGCGTGTCCCTCAAAATTAGTTTTCCGAAATTGACGAACTCGACTCAAAGGCATTTTGACATTGCAACATGTCCGGAAAGGTAAATTAATCAACAGCTCCAACGCAGGATGGTACAAGTCTTTGGGATAAAATAGAGGCTGGGAACGGGAAGATGATGAATCCAAAACAAAAATCAGATCAAGCATTTTATTAAGAGAATTTGGGATAGCATTAATTTGACTCAATGACATCCCAAGTAAGTCGATTAAAAATTCATTCTGGGCCGTGGGAGTCAGGGCACCAGAGTCAGGACAAGAAATCCAAGTAGCTTCAGCAATGTTGAAATCATCAAGAACTACAAGAAAATCGCGATCAGAAAACAAGGCAGAGACAGAATGAATAGCAGACAGATGTGTCTCATAGATAGAGAGATCAGAGGAAGGAGGTATATAGGAACAAGTGATAAAAATTTTAATACAGTAAATATTTAGCTTTACGGCAATAAAATCTATATCAAAAGAACTATCTAATACGACTGTTTCAGAGGGAAAGTCTACAATCACAGCAATAAGCACTCCACCACCACGCCGAAGAGTATGGTCCTTTCTATAAATAGAATATGTACTACATAGAATTTCGGAATTGAGAATGTCTTGCCTTAACCACGTTTCAGTAAAGGCAATGAAATGGAAAGGGAAAGAAAGACTATCAAGGTATAAACTAGTGAGTTTACTACAAAGACCTCTTACATTCTGATAGCCAAGTAAGAAGGAGGATGTTAGTTTTTTGAACTATCAGTAATTGGGAGAGTTAGCTTAGAACCAACCACCGGAAGGGTAGATACAATCGGGGGCCGATTTTTTTTTTTCTTGCAGTATACTCTTTCACAATTATGTGTTCTGGCCAAAATTCTTTGCAGCATATGGTGCAAAAATCTTGATTCGAAACACTGATTTTAAAAGACGAAAGGTTCCGATCATAAACAAATGGGAATTTCACCACCGTGAAATTGGCATTCGATTTGGCCTTGATATAGACCTTGACATCATCTGATGTTAAATCAAGGGGAAGCCTTGAAACAAATATTTGTTTTTTAGGTGGAACAGCAACAAATTTTTTAATTATATCCTCCACTGAGGCTGGTTTGGAAGACTCATTCTCGGAAAATTGAATATTTGGCTCTTTAGGTTTGATAAAGTTTTTTTAATGATTAACATCAACACTACTAACCACCAAAGGAACCGAAGGATCGGGATCAGATAAGACAATATCCATGGGAGTTATTGGTATATCATCTAAGTTCTCCATAACTTGATTAGGAGGGACATAAAGATTTTTATTTGCTTTACACTGTGGTATCGGAGCGTTTAGAGTATTTTCCGACGTCACAGAGCCCGATAACTGCCCAACGTTGGCCTTTTTACGCTTTGGAGAATCCTGTACGAGATTTTTCTCGCTAAGGTTTCTCTGAACCGATGAAAATTTTCACACAGTTTATTCAAATGGCAGAAAACGCCCTCTAAGCCAAATTGAGTTTCTATAAAGATTGCAATGTCTTTATTTTTTCTCCAAACATGACCAACACGGCCACTCTAAGTTAGTTACCTTCAAAAGGTCTGAGACACGGCCATTAATGCCAGCACATTCCTCATGAGCAACATTTGTGCACATCCAGCAGCAGACAAAACCCATCTTTGAGTTTGCGCGGACTTGGCAATTTGCATAGCAGCAGACATCTTTATTGAGTTTATTAAAAGAATATAAAAATACAATAAAAAAAAATTAAAATAAAATAAAAATATCGCTGCAGAAAATTGTTATTATTAATATACAGGTCCACCTTAATTTGTGAAGGGTAAAGCTACAAAACAAAACTTGCTTCATAGCTTCACAAGCAAAAACGGCGCGAGCGCGACCACCGAAAGCAACAAGCAACGGAAAAAAGTTTGACTGCGACCAACACCAACACAAAAGAGCGCGTTAGAGTAAACGATCAAGAAACGGTTTAATGCGAAGCGCTTGAAAAAAAGAGAGAGAGTGAGCGTAAAAACACAAAAACAAAACAAAAGAAGGCGGCAGCAAGTTGAGCAAATTTTTCAGTATGCTGGACTGCAGTTTGTTGTTGTGCTTGGAAACTTTAAAACAAATGCAAATTAAATCGTTAATTTACTGTCCACTTTGGGTTTAGGCAAACCGACGAAACACAAAGTCACAAAACTATTAGTTTACACAAAGACGCGAAGTTATTAGCAGAAATAAAACGATTAACAGTAAAAAAAAGTAAGAAGGCTATAGTCGGGAGAGCCCGAATAGAAGATACCCAGAACCCAGTTGCAATAAATAAATTAAATTTATGTAAGACTTTGGTATACTGACTTAGCTTCAAGCGATTAAATTCGATATCTCCGGTATTTCTTAACCGATTTGGACGAAATTTTCAGAAAAGTTCTATCGTTACCCATTACTTTAATCCTCATTTTTAAAATTTTCAAATTCGATATTTTTTGTTATCGATATTGTTTGGTTACGCAGTTAACTAAACCAAAACCAGCATCAACAGAACCATAACTCTATTATCTCTAATCGCTATTACCTATCATGCTCTGCGCAGCATAAGAGCAACTTAACGTAAATTCTAACTTTTGTTTTGCATAAGCTCTAAGTATAAGAGCTTTATTACATTGTCTATTGTTTGCCCTTGGCCTTCAGTTGAGTGCAAGCCGCATTTCTGCAGCAGTTCAGTTCAATAAAATTCGTCGGTAACTCAGCATCGATCGTTGTCTGTTTCGCGACAAACGAAAAATCGCTATTTATTGCACAGCAAATCAGGGTTAGTTGCAATATTCAACTTTAAACAGTTTGTAAATTAATTTAAGTTCGGCCACGAAGGCAAAATAAACCAAATTATATTAATGCAAATCTCGCAGCATTTATAATTTGTTGAGTGACATATTGGAAATTCGATAGCTATTGAAAAAGCTCAATAGGTCAACAGATATCATGTGTGTATCGGAAACCAGAATAGCTTATCGATAATTTGAAGCACACTTGTTCTGCTCAAGGTATAGGAAAACTTATATACAAAATCTGAAGTCTCTAGCTCTTGTAGTCTCTGAGATCCACGCGTTCATACAGACGGAGAGACAGACAGACAGACAGACAGACAGACGGACGGACAGACGGACAGACAGACGGACATGGCTATATCGTCTCGGCTGTTGATGCTGATCAAGAATATATATATACTTTATGGGGTCGGAGATGCTTCCTTCTGCCTGTTACATACTTTTGCACAACACCATTATACCCTTTATCCCATTTTATGGGTTAAGGGTATAAAAACCAAAGCGCATAAAAAAAAAAATTGTTATCTGTAAAGTCGGTTTACTGACGATAGTTGAACGTGACACGGTCTTAAGAAAATACAGATGGAATCGTAGCATTTTTCAGAAGAAAATTTTATTTTCATTTGTTTAATAGATTTGTATGTATATAGAGAAGAAGGTAATTGGAAATCACAATGAAATTGATCAAGTTAGATTTATTTGTACGCATAAATACAATTATGTAAATTTTTTTTTTACAATTAAATAGTTTTTATTTTTTACAATTTAATAGTTTTTACAAGTATAAATGAGCAATTGTTTTACAACTCTTAAACATGTGTAATATTTAATTTCTTACAATCTGTGTTATTCTGTTGAGAATAGGACGATGATAGGAAAAGTAGGAAATGAAAGGGAGTGTTTCGAGTTTAATGTGTCTTATAAAAGTCAAATCTATGGTGGTGCCTCCTAGTGTTGTTGAGTTATTAACGTCTGATGCACAGTCGACATTAAACATGTCTTTCATGAATTTGATGAATGTTTACTCAATCAACACATGTAAATGTACTATAGTATAGCAGCTGTCCACGCAGACGCATCGCTCACTCAAGTAGGAGAGAGACGGATGTCAAACGCTGCCGAACGCAAAGGCCGATTGTGCTTCTTTGTCGCTCGTTCCGCGCTCTCGCTTGCACTTCAAGCCTTACATGGAAGGCCTCAGAGCGAGGGTAACGCCGCATGAGTCATGTTTTTTCGTGCGTGCAGCTGGCTCTATCGAATTATAAGAAGTTGTCACGTCAAAAAACACGTCCATTGGGATGCAAAGCAAGACGAAAGTGACAATGAGTAATTTCTTTTGTGAAAGTAACGGCGAGGCAGGTTAGACACTGAAGGAGAAGACATAACAGGATTGCTAACAGAAAATTTAACTTCTAAGGTAGGATGATATGAATCCTCAGGGACAGATAGAGGGGATGACCTAGAGACACTGGCAATACAGTGGTTGTTGATAAATACAAAATCGAGAGTTCTATAGTGTTTTCAGCGGCTCACGGAGCTCGCCCGCACAAGTTTAACGGATAAAAGAAGAAATGCCATCATAATAATATATACTATACTAATTAAATTATTTAAACTATTTTTTAATTTAAAGTAAATTTGATTTCATTTTAATGTCAGCTGCTCCTAGCTGACTATAAATAAATAAAATAAAAATAATCAGGTTAATTAATTCCCAAACGCAAACGTGCAGTGATTTAGAAGCTATTAAAATATATATTTTATGCGAAAAGACGCTAAGTGCAATGTATCTGCACAAATTGCTTTTTAAAAATCTGCAATTCAAACAAAACAATTGACTTTTAACAAATAATAACATATAAAACAAAAGGCAATAACAAATTCTTCACCTCGCTTTAGACAATGAGTCAACGCGAGAATTGTGGCCAGCGACAACGCGAGCAAGACGAGCGTCGTCGGCTGAGCAACGCTTACTTTTCCGTAGTTTCAGATCAGCCCGAGTGGTCAATTACCCCCAACCCGCAAATCGAATTCTCTTACACAGCGCGTGCCAGAGAACGTTCTTGCTCACCGTCTCCGTCCCTGTTATCTATCGAGTCATCGCAATCCGACAAATGAAGTATTGCTCACAGCACGCGACCGAAAGTTTCCGTGCTCCCCGTCTCTCTTAGCAACGACTGCAAGTGCCACGGCCTCTCTAGGTACCGCAACAGCGACTACAACCACAACTGCACCGATACCTACTTCCCGTTAAACAAGCACAACGACTGCTGCGCCGTCAGCAAATCAAACTGCAAACAGCAAAAATGTTAAGCCGGCTACGCAGACTGGTATGGATCGCTACATTTATATCAAAAGAAAGCTAAGTCCGCAAAATTCTACAAATAAACCAAAAATGACCCGTAGCAATTGAAATACACCTTCGAATGAAACTACATACAATAGCAATATATTTCACATCTTGGCAGAAAACACTAATGATCTGCCTTCTGAAGCCGTTGGGGTTGACACGAAAAAGCCAAAGCCACCCCTAATATAAATACGCGAGAAAAGCTGTAGTGCTTTTGTTAACAAAGTTATCGAACTCATAGGCAAAGATAATTTCTACATAGTTCCTCTCGTACAGTGTAAAATTCAAGAAAATAAAGTCCAGACAAAGTCGGAAGATAATTACAGAGTCCTGATAAAACATCTCAACGAAAAAAAAAAGAATTATCATTCGCATCAATTAACAAGTGGAAACGTTGCAGTCGGACGCAACCGACTGCGGTATACTCGATACCAGTATTAAAAATTTTGATGCCCATCCATGTGGGATGTTAATTGCTTTCTTCATACCAAATTTGGTGACTCTAGCTCGAAGTTTGTATAAAGTGGGGAAATGGGGGCTGGGGGCGGTATGGGTGGAATTGCATCCAAATTTTTGATGCAGATCTTTGTGGAATGTCAATTGCTATCTTCATAACAAATTTGGTGACTCTAGCTCGAAGTTTGTATAAAGTGGGGAAATGGGGGCTGGGGGCGGTATGGGTGGAATTGCATCCAAATTTTTGATGCAGATCTTTGTGGAATGTCAATTGCTATCTTCATAACAAATTTGGTGACTCTAGCTCAAAGTTTGTAAAAGGTGGGGAAAGGGGGGTGGAAGGGGTGCGCGTGGCTCCAAAACTTTGATGCAGTTTTTTGGGGGTCGTTACCAGCTAGCTTTCTATCAAATTTGGAGGCTCTAGCTCCACAACTCTGATAGATACACGCATTCCCGTTTTTGACGAAGCGTTGGGGTGGATGGGGGCGGCTAGAGCAGTATCGGTGGGCGTGGCATCGAAACTTTTGATGCAGTTTTTGGGGGGTCATCATCACCTATCTTGGCACAAAATTTGGTGGCTCTAGCTCAAAAACTGTGGGAGATATACGCTTTTTTGACTTTAAATTGCGGGGGGGCTGGGGGCGGAATGGGTGAGCGTGGCTCCAAAATTTTGATGCAGTTTTTTGGGGGTTGCTAGTAGCTATCTGCCCACCAAATTTGGTAGTTCTAGCTGTAAGGATGTGCGAAATATGAGGATTTATCGGTTTTGAGTTATCGAATTTATCGATTTGCCAGCCCCCCAGTTATCGTAGAACACCCACGACGTGCATAATTTTACATCATATGGAAGATCGTTTATAAACAAAATAAATAATAAAGGACCAAGATGACTACCCTGTGGAACGCCTGAAGTGACCTGAACAGTCTTGGAAACGGACCCTTTAAATAAAACCCTCTGAGTTCTAAGAGTTAGGTAGTCTTTTATCCAAAGAACTAGAATATTTGAAAAGCCCAAGAGTTTATGTATTAGGAGATGATAATCTACAGAGTCGAAAGCCTAAAATCAGTATAAATAACATCAGTGTGCAATTTGTCCTGAAAATCCTTGAAAAAAACGAAGTAAATTCTAACAAGTTAGTGGTAGTAGATCTTTGTTTCATAAACCCGTGCTGGCACGGTGAAAGGTGTTGAAGATGGAAGGTTATTAATTTTTCAAAAATCTTAGGAAAAGCAGACAACTTGGAGATACCCCTATAATTTTGAACATAAGATTGTTTTCTTTTTTATGGAGAGGAATAATAAATGACTCTTTCCAAATTTTTGGAAAGGAGCCTAACTCCAGCGACAAGTTAACCATTTTAAGCAACGGCTTTAAGAGACCATGAGCGCAGTGTCTAAGTACACAGCTTGGCACTCCGTCAAGTTTCGGGGAAATATAGTTTTCAAAGCATGTAGATTATTTAAAAACGAGTTTTCAGTGATTTTCAGTCCGAAGATGCGATTCGAGCCATTAACCTGATAAGGGTAAGGCAATCCGACTTGATATTGAAATGAACTATAAGTCGTTTGAAAAAATTTGGCAAATATATTTGCAACCTCCTGATCAAAATCGGCCTTCGTTTCCTCAAAGAATACTCCCGTTGGGAGTGTCGATGACCTAAGCTTCGCATTAACAAAATCAAAAAACCGCTTTGGATCCTGCTGAAACTGTAATCTACACCGAGTCAGGTAATTCTTATAGCATTGGTTAGTTAAGATAGCAAAACTGGCACGAGCAATCAACCGATGAGCCGTTTTTTCTAAATCTTTTGTAGAGTTTAGATTTTCGATTTTTGAGAATTGTCAACTCTCGGGTAAGCCACACAGGTTTGTTAGACCTGTTTAGCTTACCAACCGGGACACATAAATCAAATAAAGAATATAATGTATCATAAAAAATACTGATTGACACGTCCAAGTCGTCAGACTCGTAGAGGGGGGACCAGTCAGTTTGGGATAAAAGCAGGGCGTGTCCCTCAAAATTAGTTTTCCGAAATTGACGAACTCGACTCAAAGGCATTTTGACATTGCAACATGTCCGGAAAGGTAAATTAATCAACAGCTCCAACGCAGGATGGTACAAGTCTTTGGGATAAAATAGAGGCTGGGAACGGGAAGATGATGAATCCAAAACAAAAATCAGATCAAGCATTTATTAAGAGAATTTGGGATAGCATTAATTTGACTCAATGACATCCCAAGTAAGTCGATTAAAAATTCATTCTGGGCCGTGGGAGTCAGGGCACCAGAGTCAGGACAAGAAATCCAAGTAGCTTCAGCAATGTTGAAATCATCAAGAACTACAAGAAAATCGCGATCAGAAAACAAGGCAGAGACAGAATGAATAGCAGACAGATGTGTCTCATAGATAGAGAGATCAGAGGAAAGAGGTATATAGGAACAAGTGATAAAAATTTTAATACAGTAAATATTTAGCTTTACGGCAATAAAATCTATATCTAAAGAACTATCTAATACGACTGTTTCAGAGGGAAAGTCTACAATCACAGCAATAAGCACTCCACCACCACGCCGAAGAGTACGGTCCTTTCTATAAATAGAATATGTACTACATAGAATTTCGGAATTGAGAATGTCTTGCCTTAACCACGTTTCAGTAAAGGCAATGAAATGGAAAGGGAAAGAAAGACTATCAAGGTATAAACTAGTGAGTTTACTACAAAGACCTCTTACATTCTGATAGCCAAGTAAGAAGGAGGATGTTAGTTTTTTGAACTATCAGTAATTGGGAGAGTTAGCTTAGAACCAACCACCGGAAGGGTAGATACAATCGGGGGCCGATTTTTTTTTTTCTTGCAGTATACTCTTTCACAATTATGTGTTCTGGCCAAAATTCTTTGCAGCATATGGTGCAAAAATCTTGATTCGAAACACTGATTTTAAAAGACGAAAGGTTCCGATCATAAACAAATGGGAATTTCACCACCGTGAAATTGGCATTCGATTTGGCCTTGATATAGACCTTGACATCATCTGATGTTAAATCAAGGGGAAGCCTTGAAACAAATATTTGTTTTTTAGGTGGAACAGCAACAAATTTTTTAATTATATCCTCCACTGAGGCTGGTTTGGAAGACTCATTCTCGGAAAATTGAATATTTGGCTCTTTAGGTTTGATAAAGTTTTTTTAATGATTAACATCAACACTACTAACCACCAAAGGAACCGAAGGATCGGGATCAGATAAGACAATATCCATGGGAGTTATTGGTATATCATCTAAGTTCTCCATAACTTTATTAGGAGGGACATAAAGATTTTTATTTGCTTTACACTGTGGTATCGGAGCGTTTAGAGTATTTTCCGACGTCACAGAGCCCGATAACTGCCCAACGTTGGCCTTTTTACGCTTTGGAGAATCCTGTACGAGATTTTTCTCGCTAAGGTTTCTCTGAACCGATGAAAATTTTCACACAGTTTATTCAAATGGCAGAAAACGCCCTCTAAGCCAAATTGAGTTTCTATAAAGATTGCAATGTCTTTATTTTTTCTCCAAACATGACCAACACGGCCACTCTAAGTTAGTTACCTTCAAAAGGTCTGAGACACGGCCATTAATGCCAGCACATTCCTCATGAGCAACATTTGTGCACATCCAGCAGCAGACAAAACCCATCTTTGAGTTTGCGCGGACTTGGCAATTTGCATAGCAGCAGACATCTTTATTGAGTTTATTAAAAGAATATAAAAATACAATAAAAAAAAAATTAAAATAAAATAAAATATCGCTGCAGAAAATTGTTATTATTAATATACAGGTCCACCTTAATTTGTGAAGGGTAAAGCTACAAAACAAAACTTGCTTCATAGCTTCACAAGCAAAAACGGCGCGAGCGCGACCACCGAAAGCAACAAGCAACGGAAAAAAGTTTGACTGCGACCAACACCAACACAAAAGAGCGCGTTAGAGTAAACGATCAAGAAACGGTTTAATGCGAAGCGCTTGAAAAAAAGAGAGAGAGTGAGCGTAAAAACACAAAAACAAAACAAAAGAAGGCGGCAGCAAGTTGAGCAAATTTTTCAGTATGCTGGACTGCAGTTTGTTGTTGTGCTTGGAAACTTCAAAACAAATGCAAATTAAATCGTTAATTTACTGTCCACTTTGGGTTTAGGCAAACCGACGAAACACAAAGTCACAAAACTATTAGTTTACACAAAGACGCGAAATTATTAGCAGAAATAAAACGATTAACAGTAAAAAAAAGTAAGAAGGCTATAGTCGGGAGAGCCCGAATAGAAGATACCCAGAACCCAGTTGCAATAAATAAATTAAATTTATGTAAGACTTTGGTATACTGACTTAGCTTCAAGCGATTAAATTCGATATCTCCGGTATTTCTTAACCGATTTGGACGAAATTTTCAGAAAAGTTCTATCGTTACCCATTACTTTAATCCTCATTTTTAAAATTTTCAAATTCGATATTTTTTGTTATCGATATTGTTTGGTTACGCAGTTAACTAAACCAAAACCAGCATCAACAGAACCATAACTCTATTATCTCTAATCGCTATTACCTATCATGCTCTGTGCAGCATAAGAGCAACTTAACGTAAATTCTAACTTTTGTTTTGCATAAGCTCTAAGTATAAGAGCTTTATTACATTGTCTATTGTTTGCCCTTGGCCTTCAGTTGAGTGCAAGCCGCATTTCTGCAGCAGTTCAGTTCAATAAAATTCGTCGGTAACTCAGCATCGATCGTTGTCTGTTTCGCGACAAACGAAAAATCGCTATTTATTGCACAGCAAATCAGGGTTAGTTGCAATATTCAACTTTAAACAGTTTGTAAATTAATTTAAGTTCGGCCACGAAGGCAAAATAAACCAAATTATATTAATGCAAATCTCGCAGCATTTATAATTTGTTGAGTGACATATTGGAAATTCGATAGCTATTGAAAAAGCTCAATAGGTCAACAGATATCATGTGTGTATCGGAAACCAGAATAGCTTATCGATAATTTGAAGCACACTTGTTCTGCTCAAGGTATAGGAAAACTTATATACAAAATCTGAAGTCTCTAGCTCTTGTAGTCTCTGAGATCCACGCGTTCATACAGACGGAGAGACAGACAGACAGACAGACAGACAGACGGACGGACAGACGGACAGACAGACGGACAGACGGACATGGCTATATCGTCTCGGCTGTTGATGCTGATCAAGAATATATATATACTTTATGGGGTCGGAGATGCTTCCTTCTGCCTGTTACATACTTTTGCACAACACCATTATACCCTTTATCCCATTTTATGGGTTAAGGGTATAAAAACCAAAGCGCATAAAAAAAAAATTGTTATCTGTAAAGTCGGTTTACTGACGATAGTTGAACGTGACACGGTCTTAAGAAAATACAGATGGAATCGTAGCATTTTTCAGAAGAAAATTTTATTTTCATTTGTTTAATAGATTTGTATGTATATAGAGAAGAAGGTAATTGAAAATCACAATGAAATTGATCAAGTTAGATTTATTTGTACGCATAAATACAATTATGTAAATTTTTTTTTTACAATTAAATAGTTTTTATTTTTTACAATTTAATAGTTTTTACAAGTATAAATGAGCAATTGTTTTACAACTCTTAAACATGTGTAATATTTAATTTCTTACAATCTGTGTTATTCTGTTGAGAATAGGACGATGATAGGAAAAGTAGGAAATGAAAGGGAGTGTTTCGAGTTTAATGTGTCTTATAAAAGTCAAATCTATGGTGGTGCCTCCTAGTGTTGTTGAGTTATTAACGTCTGATGCACAGTCGACATTAAACATGTCTTTCATGAATTTGATGAATGTTTACTCAATCAACACATGTAAATGTACTATAGTATAGCAGCTGTCCACGCAGACGCATCGCTCACTCAAGTAGGAGAGAGACGGATGTCAAACGCTGCCGAACGCAAAGGCCGATTGTGCTTCTTTGTCGCTCGTTCCGCGCTCTCGCTTGCACTTCAAGCCTTACATGGAAGGCCTCAGAGCGAGGTAACGCCGCATGAGTCATGTTTTTTCGTGCGTGCAGCTGGCTCTATCGAATTATAAGAAGTTGTCACGTCAAAAAACACGTCCATTGCGATGCAAAGCAAGACGAAAGTGACAATGAGTAATTTCTTTTGTGAAAGTAACGGCGAGGCAGGTTAGACACTGAAGGAGAAGACATAACAGGATTGCTAACAGAAAATTTAACTTCTAAGGTAGGATGATATGAATCCTCAGGGACAGATAGAGGGGATGACCTAGAGACACTGGCAATACAGTGGTTGTTGATAAATACAAAATCG
Source organism: Scaptomyza flava (assembly GCA_030179655.1). Classification (NCBI taxonomy): domain Eukaryota; kingdom Metazoa; phylum Arthropoda; class Insecta; order Diptera; family Drosophilidae; genus Scaptomyza; species Scaptomyza flava. The sequence continues at coordinate 37,635,488 of JARNME010000012.1, read as the reverse complement.
AGAGTTCTATAGTGTTTTCAGCGGCTCACGGAGCTCGCCCGCACAAGTTTAACGGATAAACGAAGAAATGCCATCATAATAATATATACTATACTTAATTAAATTATTTAAACTATTTTTTAATTTAAAGTAAATTTGATTTCATTTTAATGTCAGCTGCTCCTAGCTGACTATAAATAAATAAAATAAAAATAATCAGGTTAATTAATTCCCAAACGCAAACGTGCAGTGATTTAGAAGCTATTAAAATATATATTTTATGCGAAAAGACGCTAAGTGCAATGTATCTGCACAAATTGCTTTTTAAAAATCTGCAATTCAAACAAAACAATTGACTTTTAACAAATAATAACATATAAAACAAAAGGCAATAACAAATTCTTCACCTCGCTTTAGACAATGAGTCAACGCGAGAATTGTGGCCAGCGACAACGCGAGCAAGACGAGCGTCGTCGGCTGAGCAACGCTTACTTTTCCGTAGTTTCAGATCAGCCCGAGTGGTCAATTACCCCCAACCCGCAAATCGAATTCTCTTACACAGCGCGTGCCAGAGAACGTTCTTGCTCACCGTCTCCGTCCCTGTTATCTATCGAGTCATCGCAATCCGACAAATGAAGTATTGCTCACAGCACGCGACCGAAAGTTTCCGTGCTCCCCGTCTCTCTTAGCAACGACTGCAAGTGCCACGGCCTCTCTAGGTACCGCAACAGCGACTACAACCACAACTGCACCGATACCTACTTTCCGTTAAACAAGCACAACGACTGCTGCGCCGTCAGCAAATCAAACTGCAAACAGCAAAAATGTTAAGCCGGCTACGCAGACTGGTATGGATCGCTACATTTATATCAAAAGAAAGCTAAGTCCGCAAATTCTACAAATAAACCAAAAATGACCCGTAGCAATTGAAATACACCTTCGAATGAAACTACATACAATAGCAATATATTTCACATCTTGGCAGAAAACACTAATGATCTGCCTTCTGAAGCCGTTGGGGTTGACACGAAAAAGCCAAAGCCACCCCTAATATAAATACGCGAGAAAAGCTGTAGTGCTTTTGTTAACAAAGTTATCGAACTCATAGGCAAAGATAATTTCTACATAGTTCCTCTCGTACAGTGTAAAATTCAAGAAAATAAAGTCCAGACAAAGTCGGAAGATAATTACAGAGTCCTGATAAAACATCTCAACGAAAAAAAAAAGAATTATCATTCGCATCAATTAACAAGTGGAAACGTTGCAGTCGGACGCAACCGACTGCGGTATACTCGATACCAGTATTAAAAATTTTGATGCCCATCCATGTGGGATGTTAATTGCTTTCTTCATACCAAATTTGGTGACTCTAGCTCGAAGTTTGTATAAAGTGGGGAAATGGGGGCTGGGGGCGGTATGGGTGGAATTGCATCCAAATTTTTGATGCAGATCTTTGTGGAATGTCAATTGCTATCTTCATAACAAATTTGGTGACTCTAGCTCAAAGTTTGTAAAAGGTGGGGAAAGGGGGGTGGAAGGGGTGCGCGTGGCTCCAAAACTTTGATGCAGTTTTTTGGGGGTCGTTACCAGCTAGCTTTCTACCAAATTTGGAGGCTCTAGCTCCACAACTCTGATAGATACACGCATTCCCGTTTTTGACGAAGCGTTGGGGTGGATGGGGGCGGCTAGAGCAGTATCGGTGGGCGTGGCATCCAAACTTTTGATGCAGTTTTTGGGGGGTCATCATCACCTATCTTGGCACAAAATTTGGTGGCTCTAGCTCAAAAACTGTGGGAGATATACGCTTTTTTGACTTTAAATTGCGGGGGGGCTGGGGGCGGAATGGGTGGGCGTGGCTCCAAAATTTTGATGCAGTTTTTTGGGGGTTGCTAGTAGCTATCTGCCCACCAAATTTGGTAGTTCTAGCTGTAAGGATGTGCGAAATATGAGGATTTATCGGTTTTGAGTTATCGAATTTATCGATTTGCCAGCCCCCCAGTTATCGTAGAACCCCAATCTTGACACTTTAATTTACTATCCCATAGATAAAGAGAATTGGAAAGTTTCATGTCTCTAGCGTGAAGGGTGTGGAAAAAAGTTGCGAACATACAGACGGACAGACGGACAGACGGACGGACACCATGACGGACATTGCACAAACCCAATATACTCTTTACCTTCGGTATCGAGTATAAAAAGCGGCAAGGGCCTGCAGGTCGTAATAAAAGGCATAGAACCTGATGTAACACCAGGAAAAATAAAACAGGCCCTGCAGGAGAAAGGATTTCGAGCAGAAACCGTCATTAACATCTTAAACAGGAACGGGATTCCGCAACCACTTTTTAAAATAGGACTTGAACCAGAAACGAAGATGCTTAAAAAAAAAACGAGGTGCACCCAATATACAAACTTCAGCTTTAACTTCACCGAAGAATCACCGTACAATAACCGCACAAACGAAACGGCCCGGTGCAATGTATGAACTGCCAAGAGTACGGCCATACAAAAGCCTACTGTACACTGCGCTCGGTATGCGTATACTGTGGGGAACTGCATAACTCCGCATGTTGCCCAGTAAGCAAAGAAGACTCTAGCAAAAAATTTTGCAACAACTGCGAAGGCAAGCACATAGCTAACTACTGAGGCTGCCAAGTCAACAAGGAACTTAAAAACCGTATCCATCAGCGCGTTACCACTGTACGCTCGCAACACGCACCGATTACCTTCACTCCATCGAAACACAACCCAGACGTCTTCTTTTCGCTGCAGCCAGATCCTCACTTGGCCCCGAGTTCTCAACCAATAACGCAACTTATGCAAGCGCCCTAAGATCTGGACTGGCTATTCCTGCTGCTAACACACCGTATTTACAACCAAAACAAGTGAGCACAAACGCTGCAAAGTAGCAGCAACAAAGCTACTACGAAGTACTCATATGTACCCTGCAGCAGAGCATGAACGAATTTATGTAATTCATGAAAACAACTATGCAAGAACTTATGCGTAATCAAAATCCCTTGGTACAAATGCTTGTATCACAACAGTCAAAATAATCAATGGCTGCGATACAAATATCTACGTGGAACGCTAATGGCGTCTCACAGCATGAACTTGAATTAGCTCAATTTCTACTGGATAAGCACATCGAAGTAATGCAACTTTCCGAAACGCACCTTACCTTATACAAATCATCCCGATGATAAGGCACACGTTGGAACTGGTATTTTGATCAGAAGCCGCCTCAAGCACTACTACTATAAAGAGTTTGCTGAAAACTTTCTTCCCTTTGCGGTAAAGTCTATTTGCAAGTAAAGAATTTGGGTTGACAGGAGATGGTGTCTATCTTTCGGTGACGTTACCAGCTATATTAAAACCAAATTTGGTGATTCAAAATCAAAAACTCCGGATCATTTCTGGCGTGCTATCCAAATTTTGTATGCCGGACTATAGAAGATAACGCCAGGGGTGGGGTAGCTACCTATTTTCTTAACAAATTTGTTAACTCTTTCTCTGAGGAAGTGAGAAATATAAGATTTCATCAATTTGACGGATTTCCCAGCCACCAAGTGGGCGTAGCACCCCAAGCTTTACACTTTGTCTGAATAGCCTGAGGGACATTGCACAGAGTAAAAAACACCCATATTTCCATTTGTACACTTAGAGTCGCCAAATTGGGTGGCAAGACATTTGGCAGATATACATAATGCGATTGTACGGAGGCAACGCCGCTTTCACATAAATAGTGTACTTCTTCAAAAACAGTGTTAAAAATAGTCCATTCAATAACACTCTGCAGTAAATGGAATGTTATACGGGATTAAGAGGATACTATAAACGGGTCTAATTTGATACCTGAAGTTATTTAATTTTTGTAAAATATATGTTTATATCACTTACCAGTGATGCCTTCTTATGGTAAGTGAAAACTTTAAACCACATTCTTGACACAATTCTGATTCCGCCCACGGTGACTCCTGTGGTAATTGGTCCAACAATTTGCTAAGCAATTGATCTGTAGCGAGTTTGTAATTGAAAATACTTATTCCTTCGCGGTTTTGAGCGCCAAGACAGGCACCTACTTTTACGAGCACTTTACAAAGAGGTGCCTGACCTCGCATGAATGAAAGAAGTAATGGTGTGTTTCCATCCGTGTCCGGAATATTAATTGGATATTTTGGCATACACTCAAGAAATAGCTCACAAATAGCTGCTCCAGAATTGTCTTCGCCAACCCTACATAAGTCATGCAACGGATTTCGACCCTTGACATTGAACGCTTCAGCATTTACCCGCGATTCGGTAAGTAGCTCTCGGACAATAGCAAGTTGACCACTGTGTACCGCAAGGTGTAGTGCGTTATTTCCATCAGCATCTGTTGCGTCAAAGTCTGCATTATTTTGGATCAACGCTGAAACTGCAGAAAGATTTCCACGTTCAATAGCTACATGAAGTGGCATTTTCTGGACAGCGTCTCGTTCATTAACTCGAGCTCCTGCTAAAATGAGGTTTCGTATTATCATTTCATTTTTTGATGCAGCTGCCAGGTGTAGAGAAGTCGATTGATAGGCGTCGTGGACACGCGAATTAACATCCACTTGTATAGCCAACAAAAAAAGTACACTTTCAAGGTCGTCTTTTAATATTGCAACATGTAGAAAGTTACGACCACGTTGATCCATTATCTCAGCAGCATTTGGGAGTCTATCGAGTATTCGCTGTACAGCTTTATGATTGCGTATTGCTAAAGCAGTGGCAAATGGTGTAAGTCCTGATTTGTCTCGCAATTTTAAATCTATACTCGGATGGCAAAGGAGAATATTTATTATATCTTCAAATTGGTTCTCAATAGCGATGTGTAGAGCTGTTTTGTCATTAACATCCAAAGTGTTTACGTTAGCACCATGATCAATCAGTGCTTGGACAACCTTTGTGAGATTCCATTGGCAACAGAGATGTAAGGGCGAGGCTTTGTCACGTGCTTCATCTCCGCCCAACCCGTCCGGACCAAATTGTCGAGGTGAGTCTACATCGCATTGGTTGCGAACAAGAAAAACTGCTGTGGCCTCTTTATTTTCATCAATTGCACGGTGTAACAAAGTTTGCTGACAGCCCTCTGGCCCTTGCCTCCAACAATCGGTGTCAACCCCATGTTGTACAAGAATTTGCGCCACATCCTCAAATTGCAATTCAAGGGCTGTCCATAATGGCGGATCTGAGGTATTGTCTAAAGCACCAAGATCCGCACCCTTATTGCATAATGCATCAACGACTTTGGGTAAATGACAGCTGATAGCCAGTTGCAGTGCAGACTGTTGATCACCTTTAAATAAAAGAAAATCTATTGAAAAAATGATACTAATGACGAATTATCACGAAGGATGACTAAAGGCTTAAATTGACTTAAACTTGAAGTTAAGAAACAGCTACTCCATACAACTTAACGAAAAATACTGCTTGCTGGTTACCCTCAACTAAGCTTGACTTGATTTGACGTAACTTAACAACCTGCAGAAAACAGAATTTTGAGTTCAAGTTCAAGTTAGTTCACGTTAAGTTCAAGGTACGGACATGTTCCAGTTCACACAACTGATTGGTGAGCAGATAAAATGGATAAGCACAGGCTATTTTTTTTTTTTTTAATTTTATTATATTTTATATAAATTATTTATTTTTGTTCTATAAAACCCGCTCAAATCTGATAATATCAAAACAATGACAAACAGCTGTCCGATAAGTTCATGCGCACGGTCGCATTCACGTTCACATTCACGTTCAGGTTAAAGTTAAGTTCACGTTTTGTTAAGTTCGGGTAATTTCTAGAATTTTAAGTTCAAGTTAAGTTCAAGTTCAAATTCAAGTCAAGTTCAAGTCAAGTTAAGATCGGGTAACTGAGCCTTAATCTAAAAACAGTTCATACAAATCGAAATCATTCAAGTCCAACAATTCGATTACGCGTTACGAGTATTTTTAATTTTAAGTGGCCTTAAGTGAGCAAAATTATTTTTATACTCGATACCGAAGGTAAAGAGTATATTGGGTTTGTGCAATGTCCGTCATGGTGTCCGTCTGTATGTTCGCAACTTTTTTCCACACCCTTCAAGCTAGAGACTTGAAACTTTCCTTTCCAATTCTCTTTATCTATGGGATAGTAAATTAAAGTGTCAAGATGGGGGTTCTACGATAATTAGGGGGCTGGCAATTCGATAAGTTCGACAGCTCAAAACCGATAAATCCACATATTTCGCACATCCTTACAGCTAGAACTACCAAATTTGGTGGGCAGATAGCTATTAGCAACCCCCAAAAAACTGCATCAAAAATTTTGGAGCCACGCCCACCCATTCCGCAACCAGCCCCATCGCATTTTGAAATCAGAAAAGCCTATATATCCCACAGTTTTTGAGCTAGAGCCACTAAATTTGATGCCAAGATAGGTGATGATGACCCCCAAAAAACTGCATCAAAATTTTGGATGCCACGCCCACCAATACCGCCCTAGCCGCCCCCACCTGCCCCAACGCTTCGTCAAAAACGGGAATGCGTGTATCTTCCAGAGTTGTGAAGCTAGAGCCACCAAATTTGGTAGGAAGATAGCTGGTAACGACCCCCAAAAATCTGCATCAAAGTTTTGGAGCCACGCGCACCCCTTCCACCCCCCTTACACCACATTTCACAAACTTTGAGCTAGAGCAACCAAATTTGGTATGAAGGTAGCAATTGACATTTCACAAAAATCTGCAGCGAAAATTGGATGCCCCGCCCACCCATACCGCCTCCCTTTCCCCACTATTTACATACTTTTATTTAGAGCCACCAAATTTGGTATGAAGGCAGCAATTGACATTTCACAAAGATCTGCAGCAAAAATTCGATGCCACGCCCACCCATACCGCCCCCAGTCTCCCTTTCCCCACTTTTTACAAAATTAAATATAGAGTCACCAAATTTGGAAGGAAGATAGCTGGTGGCATCCTCATCTGCCTCGGGGAATCTTTAAGGCAGCGTACACCCCTGCCCAGTCTTTTTACCGGTTTAAATACTGGTATCGTGTATGCCGCAGTCGGTTGCGTCCGACTGCAACGTTTCCACTTGTTGTATCTTTGTTGGTTTTTTTATTTATTTATTTTTTTTTTTATTAAAAATTGTTGACAAATCTAGAGTCAACTTATAAAAAACAAGTTACATAAAAATAGTAGAAGTAAAAATCTTAAGCAGAGAACAAAAGTAACATCACCGACCGATGGGGTTGTTTTATTTGCCAGTCCGGCCAGCTATGCCCCATTCCACAGGTTAAATTGTCAGTGACACTATAAGACTCTATTAAGTAACAGAGATGTTGGTAGAAAATAGAAAAGAAAAACTCAAATATGAAAACTAAAAATAAAAGTTGAAAAAAAATAAAATAGAACAAAAACTATTTTATTACATAAATATATAATATAGAAAAGTGTTTTAAATAAAATAGGTTAAGGGTTAATTAATGACCCGTTGAAGGAAAAACATTTAGCCAGTCAAGCACGCTAAGTCCCGTTTCATAGCTGAGAGCATTCATTAACTTCCCGAAAATATACTAAAAGCAGAGCTCGCAAATGACGCTCAACATATTCTTTTATTGCCCTCCATTCAGCATAAAGATAGAAAAAAACAACGCCCCCTCCGTCTCTCTCTGTGTTCTCTGTTTCGTGTTTTCCATTCAGCAAACAAACGAAACAGTCGTGCAATAACAATTTGAGAAGAGAAAAATTTTCGTTGCTCATCAAATGAGCCTCCGCAAATAAGAAAAATGTTAAAAGTGGAATCAAAAAGTGTCTTTTCCTTATGCATGTATGTGTGTAATTTTGTATACAAGACTAGTAAACCGACCCACACACCCAAGCAAAACAAACAAAAACACGCATACATACGCAAAAGAAACTTTTGCGTTTGTGCTCACCCAAAACTCTCCTCAGAAGACACGAGCAAAACGAAAACGAATAAAACTGTCTTTGCTTGAGCATTCCACTCATTGATCAAGAACAGAAATGACTGTGTTTTCTCGCTCGCTTTTTGCGTTATGTCCCAATGAGAGTGTTTTTTTTCAGACAGTCTGAAAGTGTCGAGACTATCTTGCGAGCTCTGACTAAAAGCAATGATTTGATTAAGGAGAGAGAGGTCTCATTAGATAACACGTGGTTAGGTTATTAAATTGAACGCATAAAATACGAATTGGATTGTGCATAGCGTTATCTGCTGTGCACGTTTTCAAAAACAACGGGCGAAAGTTTCTAATAGGTCTGGAAGGAAAAGAGAAATGGATATGACCTAAAAGAAGAGAAGAATCTTTATCGCCAGCAACCAAATTGTGCAGGAAGGCAAAACCAAGGACTATCCTACTATTCTTCAACAACAGGAGGTTAAGGAGAAGAAGCCTACTGCAATATGAAGGCAAGCGAAGGTTATTATATTCGATACGATCCTGGTTATTTCTATACTGGGGGTTCCGTATACAAGAGCAGTACTCTAGGATAGGGCGGACAAGGGAAGTGTACAGAACTTTCGTAACGTAAGGATAGTTAAACTCTTTAGACCAAGGTTTAATGAAATACGGACAAGCTTGAGAAGTAATAGGTCATTGTGTACAGAGTCGAAAGTTTTACTGAAGTCAGTGTAAATGACGTCAGTTTGCATTTTCGAGAGGAAAGCATCATTAACTAAAGTTGTGAATTCTAATAAATTGGTCATGGTTGACCGATTTTTACAAAGCCGCGTTCAGCAGGGGATAAGACTGATATGCAGAAATGTTGCAAAGATGAAGTGATAATTTTTATACTCTTTACCTTCGGTATCGAGTATTGAGTTTGTGCAATGTCCGACATGGTGTCTGTCCGTCTGTATGAACGCAACTTTTTTCCACACCCTTCACGCTAGAGACATGAAACTTTCCAATTCTCTTTATCTATGGGATAGTAAATTAAAGTGTCAAGATTGGGGTTCTACGATAACTGGGGGGCTGGCAAATCGATAAATTCGATAACTCAAAACCGATAAATCCACATATTTAGCACATCCTCACAGCTAGATCTACCAAATTTGTTAAGAAGAAAGCTATTAGCAACCCCCAAAAACTGCATCAAAACATTGGATGCCACGCCTACCGACACTGCCTTAGCCGCCCCATCCACCCCAACGCTTCGTCAAGAACGGGAATGCGTGTATCTTCCAGAGTTGTGGAGCTAGAGCCTCCAAATTTAGTAGGAAGATAGCTGGTAACGACCCCCAAAGAACAGCCTCAAAGTTTTCGAGCCATGCCTACCTATTCCGCCCCCAGCCCCCCCTGCATTTTGAAATCAGAAACGGCTATATCTCCGACAGTTTTTTAACTAGAGCCTCCAAATTTGGTGCCAAGATAAGTGATGATGACCCCCAAAAAAACTGCATCAAAAGTTTGGATGCCACGCCCACCAATACCGCCCTAGCCGCCCCCACCTGCCCCAACGCTTCGTCAAAAAACGGGAATGCATGTATCTTCCATTGTTGTGGAGCTAGAGCCACCAAATTTGGTAGGAAGAAAGATGGTAACGACCCCTAAAAATCTGCATCAAAGTTTTGGAGCCACGCGCACCCCTTTCACCAACCTTTCCCCACCCTTAACAAACTTTGAGCTAGAGTCACCAAATTTGGTATGAAGATAGCAATTGACATTCCAGAAAGATCTGCAGCAAAAATTGGATATCATGCCCACCCATACCGCCCCCCTTTCCTACACATTTCACAATTTTTGAGCTAGAGCCAGCAAATTTGGTATGAAGGTAGCAATTGACATTCCACATAGATCTGCAGCGTAAATTTGGATGCCACGCCCGCCCATACCAACCCCCTTTCCAAACTTTTTACATACTTTTATCTAGAGCCACCAAATTTGGTATGAAGGCAGCAATTGACATTTCACAAAGATCTGCAGCAAAAATTCGATGCCACGCCCACCCATACAAAAATCGGCAGCGAAAATTGGATGCCCCGCCCACCCATACCGCCTCCCTTTCCCCACTTTTTACATTCTTTTATCTAGAGCCACCAAATTTGGTAAGAAGGCAGCAATTGACATTTCACAAAGATCTGCAGCAAAACTTCGATGCCACGCCCACCCATACCGCCCCCACTCTCCCTTTCCCCACTTTTTACAAACTTTGATATAGAGTCACCAAATTTGGAAGGAAGATAGCTGGTGGCATCCTCATCTGCCTCGGGGAATCTTTAAGGCAGCGTACACCCCTGCCCAGTCTTTTTACCGGTTTAAATACTGGTATCGTGTATGCCGCAGTCGGTTGCGTCCGACTGCAACGTTTACACTTGTTGTATCTTTGTTTGTTTTTTTTTTTGTTTTTTTTTTTTATTAAAAATTTTTGACAAATCTAGAGTCAACTTATACAAAACAAGTTACATTAAAATAGTAGAAGTAAAAATCCTAAGCAGAGAACAAAAGTAACATCACCGACCGATGGGGGTGTTTTATTTGCCAGTCCGGCCAGCTATGCCCCATTCCACAGGTTAAATTGTCAGTGACACTATAAGACTCTATTAAGTAACAGACCCGTTGAAGGAAAACCATTTAGCCAGTCAAGCACGCTAAGTCCCGTTTCATAGCTGAGAGCATTCATTAACTTCCCGAAAATATACTAAAAGCAGAGCTCGCAAATGACGCTCAACATATTCTTTTATTGCCCTCCATTTAGCATATAGATAGAAAAAACAACGCCCCCTCCGTCTCTCTCTGTGTTCTCTGTTTCGTGTTTTCCATTCAGCAAACAAACGAAACAGTCGTGCAATAACAATTTGAGAAGAGACAAATTTTCGTTGCTCATCAAATGAGCCTCCGCAAATAAGAAAAATGTTAAAAGTGGAATCAAAAAGTGTCTTTTCCTCATGCATGTATGTGTGTAATTTTGTATACAAGACTAGTAAACCGACCCACAAACCCAAGCAAAACACACAAAAACACGCATACATACGCAAAAGAAACTTTTGCGATTGTGCTCACCCAAAACTCTCCTCAGAAGACACGAGCAAAACGAAAACGAATAAAACTGTCTTTGCTTGAGCATTCCACTCATTGATCAAGAACAGAAATGACTGTGTTTTCTCGCTCGCTTTTTGCATTATGTCCCAATGAGAGTAGTTTTTTTCAGACAGTCTGAGCCTATTTTGCGAGCTCTGACTAAAAGCAATGATTTGATTAAGGAGAGAGAGGTCTCATTAGATAACACGTGGTTAGGTTATTAAATTGAACGCATAAAATACGAATTGGATTGTGCATAGCGTTATCTGCTGTGCACGTTTTCAAAAACAACGGGCGAAAGTTTCTAGTAGGTCTGGAA